>JASEVX010000003.1:39807767-39946683 GCA_031761405.1 Serripes groenlandicus | reverse complement strand
ATCTTGGCAAAACATGGAAAGTCTATTAATGAAAAGTATAATTTTTGAATAGAGTTGAAAACATTGTGGCAGAAAGGAGAAATTGCTCATTATGAGCAATTTCTCCTTTTGCCACACTGTTTTCAAAAGTCTTCTGTTGCAGATGCGTCAGAACGTGCCTGGGTATGTGAAAGGGTTAAGAACAAAACACGAGTTTCTAATTATACATGATTTATTGTTTTTCTACTTTTAAGTTACAACGATAGCGAAGTTATGTCCGTTGCCAATGATTTCTCTATGTGAGCCGTTCCGCGAGAAAACCAACATTATGGACTCTGCGTAATGTATCGACCAAGATCAGCCTACATAGTCCGCGCAGGCTAATCCGGGCCGACACATTCCGTCTCAGCGGGAAAGAGGCATATAGTAATGATTCCTGAAACAGAAAATCCACTGTAGGCGAACAGTATCTGACCGGTTTAACCTGCGCTGCATGCTTAGGCTGATCCGGGTCCACAATGTTGGTTTTCTCGTTGGACGGCCTTATCCATGTTGTAAAGGTTGTTATTGAAAGGTCAAACAAGGTCACTATATGTTGTATATTCCATTTTATCACATGACGTTGCTTGTATCCCATGTAATATACCCATTACGTATTTCTTTATATACAACGTGTGTAATATAACATGACCTAATACTAGGAAAAAATGACGTCACGTCATCGTTTTGACGTCATACGTTAGTCACTTTGGCGCCAAAATCCGTACATTTTATCTAGAAATATTGTAAACGTTAAGTACATTTTTATCGAAATACGCCTCATAAGTCACTTTATGTGATAGATATAATATCTCATGCGTGTTATTTATTATTACTTTTAATAAACTAAGCTGAATATGACCTCGGCATAATTATTTGTGGCATTGTTATACGGTTTACTGACGAAATTAAAATAGATTTGGAAAACCCGATTTTCTTTGTGTGTTTCGTCATGTGATAAAAAGAATCTGACATTCGTTGTCATTTCATATAAAGTTTTATTAAACTCGTCCAAGATATTTGTTATTAAGCTCGCCACAGGCTCGCTTAATAACAAAAAATCTTGAACTCGTTTAATAAAACTTTATATAAAATGACAACTCATGTCAGATCCTATATATAGTCTTTTCTCAACAAGGAGATCGTCTCGGTGGTGTAGTGGTAGATCGTCCACGTCGTATGCGGGATGTCGCGAGTTCGGGGCCCGGTCAGGTCATAACGACGAATTTATAAAATGGCAGTAATGACTTTCCCATCATTGCACTCGGGATTGTGCATTTAGCATTGCAACTGACCGTTTGGTGTTTTACGCCGCTTTCGATAGTGTTTCAGTTATAGCATGCCGTTTTCAGTCCATTTATCCTGACACCAGCCAGTCAGTCGTAATGCTAACCCCGAAACGCCGAACGCCAAGGAGGGCAGCCATCAATTACTGTTTCAAAGTATTTGGTATGATCCGTGTGATGGATCAGACAAGTCAAACAAACTATGGACTTTTCCTAACGAGGCGGAAATTGTTGACAGTGTGGGAGTACATATAACGTTTATATTGGAACTTTTACATTGGGAAACAAAATGAAATATGAGAAAATTGAATGGTACCTGTTATGTTTATCCCATCAATGTTATTTATCAATTTATCTTCCATTGCGAATCGGTACATGATGAGTAAGTTAACGGAAACAACATACGTTTCTATTTATATATAAGTTAGAGTTGTTTTGTTTTTAAATTATGAGTTACGAAAATAAATCATCGAAGATTTTTAAAAATATGAAGAATCACCTGTTACACACAATTAGAAACTCAAATCATATTGCATTTGGGTTGTTTGTTTGTTCAAGAACGTGAAATCAATTAATCATAACATACCGATAAAGCTATATAAGTATGTTCGATATTTATTTGATTGATTAAAAATCGAATTGGACGATTTGAATGCAGAGTAATCAATAAAAACGTAATTGTCTGAGCCACCTCGGCCTATGGATGAGCATATGCGGACAGTGAATATATAATTATTGTTTTCAACATTATTTCAGTTATAGCACGGCGACATTGTACGAATTCATTAACCGTGTGCAGACACACCAGTACTAGGCTAGGACATGAGCCGTCCCGCGAGAAAACCAACATTATGGCCTCTGCGTAATGTATCGACCCAGATCAGTCTGCGCAATCCGCGCAGACTGATCCGGCCCGACACGTTCTGTCTCAGGGGGATAGAGGTATAGAGTAATAATTCCTGAAACAGAAAATCCACAGAAGGCGAAAAATGTCTTTCCGGGTAAGCCTGCGCGGCATGCTTAGTCTGATCCAGGTCGATACTTTACGCAGAGTCCACAATATTGGTTTTCGCGCGGGACGGCTCATTTGACGACAGCACTCTACATTGTCCTACGTTTCTAACTCAGTTCAGTGAACTATTTGTATAGTGTAGAGATTTTACCCTGTGTAGTGACAGAACGGCAGCCAGCTGTCCACCTATATAACATGTGAACCCGTCCATGGAAAACAGACGTTGGCTTGGGGACCAGTGCAGATCCAGATCAGCATGCATGTACATCCGCAATATATAATAAATATATCCACTGTTCACGTAGTACTTACATTAGCTTGTTAGAAGCATGTGTATATACTAATAGCACAGGGCAGATGTACAGACTGGCTTGTAAGAAGCATGTGTATCAACTAATATGACAGGACAGATGTACAGGCTGGCTTGTAAGAAGCATGTGTATATACTAATAAGACAGGGCAGATGCACAGACTGGCTTGTAAGAAGCATGTGTATATACTAATAAGACAGGGCAGATATACAGACTGGCTTGTAAGATGCATGTGTATATACTAATAAGACAGGGCAGACGTACAGACTGGCTTGTAATATGCATGTGTATATACTAATAAGACAGGGCAGACGTACAGACTGGCTTGTAAGAAGCATGTGTATATACTAATAAGACAGGGCAGATGTACTGACTGGCTTGTAAGAAGCATGTGTATATACTAATAAGACAGGGCAGATGTACAGACTGGCTTGTAAGAAGCATGTGTATATACTAATAAGACAGGGCAGACGTACAGACTGGCTTGTAAGATGCATGTGTATATACTAATAAGACAGGGCAGACGTACAGACTGGCTTGTAAGAAGCATGTGTATATACTAATAAGACAGGGCAGATGTACTGACTGGCTTGTAAGAAGCATGTGTATATACTAATAAGACAGGGCAGATGTACAGACTGGCTTGTAAGAAGCATGTGTATATACTAATAAGACAGGGCATATATACAGAGTGGCTTGTAAGATGCATGTGTATATACTAATAAGACAGGGCAGACGTGCAGACTGGCTTGTAAGAAGCATGTGTATATACTAATAAGACAGGGCAGATGTACAGACTGGCTTGTAAGAAGCATGTGTATATACTAATAAGACAGGGCAGATGTACAGACTGGCGTGTAAGAAGCATGTGTATATACTAATAAGACAGGGCAGACGTACAGACTGGCTTTTAAGAAGCATGTCTAAATACTAATAAGACAGGGCAGATATACATACAGGCTTGTAAGAAGCATGTGTATATATTAATAAGACCGGGCAGATGTACGGACTGGCTTGTAAGAAGCATGTGTATATACTAATAAGACAGGGCAGATGTACAGACTGGCTTTTAAGAAGCATGTGTATATACTAATAAGACAGGGTAGATGTCCAGACTGGTCATTAAACTTGACGTCATTTTACGAAATCTCCTGCGCTGAATGCGTCAATTTTGAAAGTTCTAGAAGCAGTCGAATTAGAAGATGATAACAATGACCACGTCGTGGGAATGGTCGGCGCATGGAAACGTACTTGAATTATGTGAAGAGCTAAATTTAACTCCAATGCAGACGTTAAAAAAGGTAAAAGATGCAGCAAAACACCAGGATGTGACGCGCGCTATTGTTTATAACTGACACAATTGATTCGCTGATAGGCAGACTGGCCTAAATAAGGCTGAGTCTGGAAGAATGAACGACTATTTACGAAACTGAAGAAAGCAAAAACTGGAATCACTTGCAGTCAGTCTATTAGACTTCATACTTTATGATTTATTGCGAGAGGAATGTAGATTGTTTAACCCTTTCCCACAAATATAAAGCAAACAACTTTGAAAAGATATAGGCATGCTATTGGGAATCTACAGAAATTAATATAGTTATTGAAAACATTTTTGCCAAAGGAGAAATCGCTTATCACAAGCAATTTCACCTTTTCTCACAATGTTTAATAAAGTCGGCTGCTGCAGACACGTCAATATACGCGTACACTCAGAAAGAGTTAATTTTTGTTGATACTTTTTGGCCACACTTTTACTTTAACCCTTTCCCTCATACGACAATTCTGCAGCAGACGACTTTGAACATATTTTGTCAAAAAATAGAAAATCTCTATAATTGAATGGAAAACCTATGACTAAAAGTGGAAAACATTGTGTCAAAATGAGAAAATGCACGTTTTGAGCAATTTCTTCTTTTGTCACTATGTTTTCAAAAAGCCGACTGTTGCAGAGGCGTCAGAAAACGTCTATATGAGGGAAAGAGTTAAGGATGGATAGGTGATACGTTTCCTGTCTATGCTTCCTGCTATGAAAAATCAATTTGTACAGTGCAAAATACTCTAATCAGTCTGAAATCAGTTGTGTGTGTGCTTTGATTTCAATTCCGGTTCACCTCTGACATTTTCCTCTCAAATAGTTACCGGTTTCACTTGGCATCAAAGATATTTATTTATCTGCACTTTTTTATTTGCTAAAACGGTCCTATTATGTATGAGAAAGGCAGACATTTCATTCGAAAAGGTTTGTTTAACTAACAATTGCTATGTTTTCTTTCAATGAATATAGCCTTTTTCGTCAAAATGTTTAAAAGAGTTTACAAATAAAAGTTATCTAAACACAACTTTTACGGGTCAGTAATGTTGCGACTGAGGTACTAGGAGAACTAATCGGTCTATCTTGGATGTTATCGGACAATAAATGTCGTGTAATATTTGCGATAAGGCTGGAAGGAACCGTTTTGTTCATTATTTAAGATGTAGAGCGATCTTTATGGGGAATTATCTAACAATTACCTAATATTCAATTCCCACTGTTGCAATATAGAAAACTTTAGGAGAAAATAAAGAAACATTAATAATCACTATCTATACTGCTCACATATTATTTACACAAGAATGTTCAAATATTATTTGTAGATTCTGATAAGACTGAGCACGTGGATAAGGTGATCCGAACCCGCACTGTTCAGAAATGTCAACTTGTACATTTTCTCATGCACTTACTTAGGAAATGTGTGTGCGAACAGACACAGACATTTTACGATTATTATTTAAATAGCTTGGAACTTTCTCACATTATTTTTAGAGACATTTCGAGTGCTTGGCGTGAAACGGTTGTAACTAAAAACCTATTTTGAAAACCCGGGTTTAGGGGCACTTTTGACCGCTTTGTAAACAATGCAAATTTAGGTGCCATTGCTCAGAACGAGCAATGGCACCTAAATTTCCATTGTTTACCAAAAAAATGATTTAACGCTTATATAGACTTTATGGCGAGGTGATTAACCTTGGTAAACAAATACCAATTTTAGTTACAACCGTTTCACGCCAAGCCCTCGATTGGGTGGGTATATATGTTTCTAAGTATAGGTAAGAAATAACCCGGAATTTTCAACGTCGGTAGAAAAAGCCATAATACTTCTAACATACCGAGATCTCTGTGGCTCTAGTTTCGCGTTTTTCAACTTTATTGAAAGATAAGGTTTTCTTTTAAAGAGATTTTAAATATTTTGGCGAGGATGCTTCCAGAGTTGTCTGCTTGCAAATGTGTTTCTTGCATGTGGGAATCATTATGACCAGTTTCTCCATTTTGCGCCAATGTTTTCAATAATCCTATTCAGAGATGTTCATTTATTTTGCTTCGATATATTTTCAAAGTCGTCGTCTACTGCAGACTTAATCATATGCTGAGAAAAGGTTGATTTGACTTTCCAAAATTTGAAACTAACTGTTGATATGTGTGTTGTATAAGGGTGAGTGTATTTTGATACACTCACTCTGGTTGTATACAACCCTTTTCTTAAACATTGTAGAAATGAGAATTTTTTCTTAGATCCAGTTTAATTTATTTATCTTACATGTTTTTGGAAACAAGCGTTGAACTTCTATTAATCACACACAACTCCTGCTTCCGTGAGACTTAACCCTTTCCCACATACAACTTATTTGCAGCAGACGACTTTGAACATATTTTGTCAAAAAACGGAAAATCTCTATAATTAAATGGATAACCAATGACTATAAGTGGAAAACATTGTGGCCAAAGGTGAAATTGCTCATCATGAGCAATTTCACCTTTGGCCACAGTGTTTTAAAAAGTCGTCTGCTGCTATTGCGTTAAAATGCGTCTGCAGGTGGGAAAGGGTTAAACAGTACGTGCGTCGTTTGTGTTAATACAATTCGAAAACCGAGACACACACCAAAAGGGATTCGAGTCAGGTACTGTTGGCACGAGATAGTCCGACACTCTACCACTGTTTTAAGAGTAAATATGAATATAATTATAAATATAATTTCCCTTTCAGTTCATCAGCTGAGTTAAATCTGAAACGTTCTTCATAATGGTTATTCGTTGATTTCAATATCCTGTTCAAATATGCATCTGTCCCATCTAGTAGACGCATTATGGAGCATATGAAGCAGACGTCTTTTGAAAACATTATGGCAAAAGGAAAAGATGTGTTATGCCGTCTTGAGCAGAATGATTGTATGTGGGAAAGGAAGCCACACTAGTTCGACGTGTTGTCTTATCTACATTGTTTGCTACCCATTTATTAGTTTAAGCAGAAATCAATTCCACACATATCTAGAAGAGCTTCTCAGAAATCAACGATGTCATACATTAAGTTCTTTAACACTTTCCCTCATATAGACGGTTTCTGACGCCTCTGCAGCAGACGGCTGTTTGAAAACATAGTGACAAAAGAAGAAATTGCACAAAACGTGCAATTTCTCATTTTGCCACAATGTTTTCCACTTTTAGTCATAGGTTATCCATTCAATTATAGAGATTTTCCATTTTTTGACAAAATATGTTCAAAGTCGTCTGCTGCAGAATGATACTATGAGAGAAAGGGGTGTAAAGCAACACTAGTTCGACGTGTTGTCTTATCTACATTGTTTGCTACCCATTTATTAATTTAAGCAAAGATCAATTCCACACATATCTAGAAGAGCTTCTCAGAAATCAACGATGTCATACATTAAGTTCTTTAACACTTTCCCTCATATAGACGGTTTCTGACGCCTCTGCAGCAGACGGCTGTTTGAAAACATAGTGACAAAAGAAGAAATTGCACAAAACGTGCAATTTCTCCTTTTGCCACAATGTTTTCCACTTTTAGTCATAGGTTATCCATTCAATTATAGAGATTTTCCATTTTTTGACAAAATATGTTCAAAGTCGTCTGCTGCAGAATGATACTATGAGAGAAAGGGGTGTAAAGCAACACTAGTTCGACGTGTTGTCTTATCTACATTGTTTGCTACCCATTTATTAATTTAAGCAAAAATCAATTCCACACATATTTAGAAGAGCTTCTCAGAAATCAACGATGTCATACATTAAGTTCTTTAACACTTTCCCTCATATAGACGGTTTCTGACGCCTCTGCAGCAGACGGCTGTTTGAAAACATAGTGACAAAAGAAGAAATTGCACAAAACGTGCAATTTCTCCTTTTGCCACAATGTTTTCCACTTTTAGTCATAGGTTATCCATTCAATTATAGAGATTTTCCATATTTTGACAAAATATGTTCAAAGTCGTCTGCTGCAGAATGATACTATGAGAGAAAGGGGTGTAAAGCAACACTAGTTCGACGTGTTGTCTTATCTACATTGTTTGCTACCAATTTATTAATTTAAGCAAAAATCAATTCCACACATATTTAGAAGAGCTTCTCAGAAATCAACGATGTCATACATTAAGTTCTTTAACACTTTCCCTCATATAGACGCTTTCTGACGCCTCTGCAGCAGACGGCTGTTTGAAAACATAGTGACAAAAGAAGAAATTGCACAAAACGTGCAATGTCTCCTTTTGCCACAATGTTTTCCACTTTTAGTCATAGGTTATCCATTCAATTATAGAGATTTTCCATATTTTGACAAAATATGTTCAAAGTCGTCTGCTGCAGAATGATACTATGAGAGAAAGGGGTGTAAAGCAACACTAGTTCGACGTGTTGTCTAATCTACATTGTTTGCTACCCATTTATTAATTTAAGCAAAAATCAATTTCACACATATTCAGAAGAGCTTCTCAGAAATGAGTGATGTAATATATTAAGTTCTTTAATAACACATTGCTACACGCAACACATAGCACCGGCTGACTTTAAAAGTATCTAGACAATGATATGGAAAAAGCTCTATAAATTAAATTGAATAGAGTTGAAAACATTGTGGTAAAAGTTGAAACATTGCTCATCTGCCAACTCGTCTATTGAACGGAGTGCAGGAATGCATTTTAAAAGCCCGCTGCTTCAGTATGTCTCAAATACAGGACGTATTCCACGTGTTATATAAGTGTGACAATTTACGTATCAAAAAAGCCCAGCAAGATGATTCATTTTGTCTTTCGGATGATAAATGTTGCTGTCTCGTAGATACATATTCCAAGTACAATCAAACCTGTGCTTCAGACCACCTTTAATTAGCAATTCCCTGTCTATAGCAACCATACTTTTAATTTCCCAAGTACTCATTTCCTGCACAAATGACCCTGTTATTAAAAACACCTGTGAAAAGAGGCCGTATTTTTCTTTTCCCACGGGTGGTGTTTAAACACAGGTTGGACTGGAGTTCTCTTCACTGGCACCAGGGTAACACACTTATGAAATAGGAAAATGAGGGAAAAACCGTTTTCTGTTTTCAGCTCTTACGGTGATATCAACCCTTTCCCTCATACAACAATTCTGCAGAAGACGACTTTGAACATATTTTGTCAAAAGATAGAAAATCTCTATAATTGAATGGATAACCTATGACTAAAAGTGGTAAACATTGTGGAAAAAGGAGTAATTGCTCGTTTTTAGCAATTTCTTCTTTTGTCAATATGTTTTTAAAAAATCCGTCTGCTGCAGAGGCGTCAGAAAGCGTCTATATGAGGGAAAGGGTTTAAATGACGCATTCATTTTTTTTAGAATTTTGATTATTTGATTAGCCCTTATTATACTGGTAGGCTGACCCACTATATTATACAATAAGAACCCGCATAGACAGCCTACCAATATTGTGAGGGGTAAAATAGAATATATACTATTTTTCTCATTTTAATTTAACCTTAGGAGCTGATAAAAAGAAATTGTTAAAAAAAAAAAAAAAAACATATTTAACTATTACATGAGTCTGTTAATCTTGTGCCAGTGGTTCTCTTTCATTACCTTAATCTTAACAAATTCCAACAAACAGTCGATTTCTAGCACCTCTGCAGCAGAATATTTTTGAAAACATCGTGGCAAAAGTAGAAGTTGATCATTATGAACAGTTTCTTTTTTTGCCACAATGTTTTCAACTATTTTGATTATCATACAATATACTATAATATATGAAGATTTATTAAACCCGTCAGCTACACATTTTTCGTATGTGGGAAAATGTTAATCAACCAATACTTTTTGTTAAAATCTGTTTCGTTTTGAATCATTGCTTCAGCGCATTTTTATTGAAGCATGGCATTTTCTCATCCTATTTGATTAGGCATTACCCACCTGCAGACGCATTTTGATACATCTTCGGCAGACGACTTTTGAAAACATTGTTGCAAAAGGAGGAAGTACACACAATGAGCAATTACTGCTTTTGCCATTATAGTTTTATATCTTTCAATTTATCATCCTTTCAATTATAGAGATTTTCCATTGCTTTATTCAAATGCTTACTGTAGAAAGTTGTTTCCGGTGGAAACCAGTTTAAATTATACGACATTTAATGCTACTAAGTTTCGTGATTTATATTGCGTTAACGCATTTAAAGAAAACCATTTTGGAATATCGTATAAAACAGTCTACATCAATACGTAATACAACAATAACAAAAATCAAATATATTTATATAGTACACTATTTCAATTCTCACCTTTTATTTCATTTAAATCCCGTTATTCCAACATTACTGAATTTCGAGTATTCCATTTCATTTCATTTTCATTAAAGTACAAGATTTATTTATAAAGTATTCCAATAAACGTTTTCTTAAATATCAATGGAAACACACAATATATGTCCAGAAACTATTAAAGTTAACTGTCAATGTAAATTATACACTAGTAAATAATTAAAAAATAACCTAGAAATGAACTAGATATATCTATTCTTAAGGAAGTAGCACTCGCGTAAAAACTCAAGCGTTTAAAAAACCCGTTTTGAAGGTAAGGTAAAAAACCACCGACTTTGTGGGTAGATTTGTGCTCCACAAGTCGTCTCGGCACCGACTAACGGTAAAGTGAAATCAAGCTGCCCTGACTTTACATTCAGGTGTTCTATACTGTACCATCATTCTCCACTATAGCTATGGAGGCTCGTTCGTGCATCCAGAGAGTTGATATCGTACGTAAGTAGCATCAGGTAAGAATGCACCAATATGGCCTACCAACACGGTTGTGTTATTATAAGAACTTCTTCCCTGGAAGCGGAAATCAAACTTTGGATTGATTGTGGTTAAACGCCTTTTCTGTTTTAAATCAGTTATATTACGGCGACCATCTATTACTCATCTGCTACCAGGCTTTCTAACTACAGTCCTATTCCAAACCATCGCTGCTTTTCCACATTGACTGTTAGCGCATTGGTGGACGCCGAATGACGCTTGCCACATTGACTCTTGGCAGACGTCGGAAAGAATATTATCCGAGCTTGGATTCGATCGCACAAATCCCTTGATAGACATCCCGCTTCTCTATCAGAGCTCAGAGGGAGAATCAAAGGATTGATCCCTTGTCGTATCATGCAAATAATGGGGGTGTATGAAAGATCAACTAAACGGTAACACTGCTTTATTCCTCAATAGATCAACTAAACGGTAACACTGCTTAATTCCTCAATGGATCAACTAAACGGTAACACTGCTTTTTTCCTCAATAGATCAACTAAACGGTAACACTGCTTTTTTCCTCAATAGGTCAAATAAACGGTAACACTGCTTTTTTCCTCAATAGGTCAACTAAACGGTAACACTACTTTATTCCTCAATAGGTCAACTAAACGGTAACACTGCTTTATTCCTCAATAGGTCAACTAAACGGTAACACTGCTTTATTCCTCAATAGGTCAACTAAACGGTAACACTGCTTTATTCCTCAATGGATCAACTAAACGGTAACACTGCTTTATCGGTAACACTGCTTTATTCCTCAATGGATCAACTAAACGGTAACACTGCTTTATTCCTCAATGGATCACATACTATGGAGACACCTGCATCTAGCATTACATTAAAAGGATAGACATACACCAACAATGAAAGCGACCATTGGACATTGTTTAATTAACCGTTTTCAATAAGTACTCCACAAAACTGTCATTCCGAGCAAATCATTGCTTATCCAGATAGACTGTTAGTTCATTGTTGGAGGAGAAAAATGACGCGTGTAGCTTTGACATTTGTGAAACGTCGGAAAGAATGTTGGCCGATCTTTGGTTCGAACTTACACTCCTTTGATTGACAGACCGCGTGTCCACCAACTAACCGACTTTTTAAAATAGTGTGGCTTAAGGAGGGATTGCTCATAATAAACAATTTCCCATTTTGCTTTAATATTTTCAACTCTGTTTAATTATATTAATTTAATTTACTGAGATTGTTCAGGTTTTTGCCAAGAGTAGGCTATCTTAAAGGCGGCTGCTGCAGATTTGTTGTACATATATATATCGGTAAGGGTTAAATATAAAAAAGGAGATAGAAAATTTCTCTTTGCAATTTAAATAACATTGGAGACGAGTTTCATTATATGCTAGTTTGCCCTTTTTAACAAGAACTGAGATTGAGACATGTATGTATATATATATATAAAGTAAATGTATTACGGGAATCCTAACATGTACACATTCATTTCTATGTTAAACTCGTCAAATGTAGAAGGTTTAAATGCCATTGAAATATACTTCACAAAAGCGAACCACAAAAGAAAATGAATGCTAAATGACTCACTGGTGTCAGGATATATGAACCAGTAGTGCTGGTAAGTTACACAGTAAACGCCGGTATATACTAGTAACTGAAACAGTGTTGAAAGCGATTACGACAAGTATTTGTTTAACACGACAGGAGTACGAACACGCGACCTTTCGCACTCGAGAGGTACGCTCTACCATACACCACAGAGGCGTCAGCTCCAATGATAGATTGATTGATTGTTTGGTGATACACGCCGCTTTCAACAATTTTTCAGTTATATCACGGCGTTTCCTTGGTAATTTACCAGTACTACTGGCCCATTTATCCTGACACCAGCCATGCACACGTAATGATAACCCCGCAACCCTAAGCACCAAGGAAGGCAGCCATTACTACAATTTTAAAAGTCTTTGGTATGACCCGACAAAGGGGATCGAACCCCAGACCTCGCGCACTCGAAATGAAAGGTAGTGTGAATTCGTGAAACTATCGAGGAGACAATAATTGAGACGTCCTGCGAGAAAACCAACATTATGGCCTCTGCGTAATGTATCGACCCAGATAAGCCTGCGAAGTCCGCGCAGACTGATCCGGGCCGACACATTACGTCACAATAGGATAGAGTTATAGATTAATAATTCCTGAAACAGAAAATGCACAGGAGACGAAAAATGTCTATCCTGGTAAGCCTGCGCGACATTCTTATGCGATCCGGGTCGATACTTTACGCAGATTCCACAATGTTGGTTTTTCTCGCGGGACAGCTCATATTATGGTCTGGATGATACAGCATACTATTTCCACCGTACAGTAATCCACCTATAACAAAATACATCGACTTCCTTGTGTCGAAGATATGATAGCAAAAAAATCGCTTCGTGCTTTCTTGGCTAATGCAAGTGAAGCCGCTCACTTATACCAATGGGTATGCGTCAGGGGAAAATACATCTCTTACATTTTGGAATTTACAATATTCAATATTATATTGTTATAACTTTCAGGCAAATTTTGCCTATAGTAAATTACAAACAAAACTATATAAAATAACGAAACGTTATCATATTACGAGTAGAAAAATAAACTATAATTGGAGTATTACTGAACCCTTTCCCTCATATAGCCGCTTTCTGACGCCTCTGTAGCAGACAGCTTTTTGAAAACATAGTGACAAAAGAATAAATTGCTCAAAACGAGCAATTTCTCCTTTTGCGACAATGTTTTCCACTTTTAGTCATAGATTATCCATTCAATTATAGAGATTTTCATCTTTTTTGACAAAATATGTTCAAAGTCGTCTGCTGCAGAATTGTCGTATGGGGGAAAGGGTTAACTGTTCGAGTATTATATATAGTAACAATAAGTAATGGTATTGAGTTTAGTGAAGACTTTGGCAAGCCAATGCTTAGAACAGTACCGCGAGAACCTTTCGTTATCCGTTTAGATATCTACGTATTTATAACCGTAGATGAAGATCCTGAAGCAATCAGATCAAGAGATACACATCTTCTTCTTCTTCTTCTTCTTCTTCGTCTTCCACCAATGGGCTAAGTCTATGAGGAAAAGCAGCCGGTTGCTTGGGAAGATTGTTGTGTGGAGTACTGGCGTGAGAAAACCAGGAAATGCATGAGTAGGTGAACTGGCCGCCGTGATATAACTGAGAAATAGTTAAAAACGGCGTTAAACCCCAATCAATCAATCAATCAATCTTCTTCTTCTTCGTCTTTATTCTTCTTCTTCTTTTGTTATCCATCTTCGTCTACATCTTTTCACTTTTCTTCTTCTTCATCACCTTCTTCTTTTTCTTCTTCTTCTTCTTCTTCTTCTTCTTCTTCTTCTTCTTCTTCTTCTTCTTCTTCTTCTTCTTCTTCTTCTTCTTCTTCTTCTTCGTCATCTTCTTCTTTTTCTTCTTCTTCTTCTTTTTCTTCTTCTGCTTCTTCTTTTTCTTCTTCTTCTTCTTCATCATCTTCTTCTAATTCTTCTTCTTTTTCTTCTTCTTCTTTTTCTTCTTCTTCTTCTTCTTCTTCTTCTTCTTCTTCTTCTACTTCTACTTCTTCTTCTTTTTTCTACTTCTACTTCTTCTTCTTCTTCTTCTTCTTTTTCTTCTTCTGCTTCTTCTTTTTCTTCTTCTTCTTCTTCTTCATCATCTTCTTCTAATTCTTCTTCTTTTTCTTCTTCTTCTTCTTCTTCTTCTTCTTCTTCTTCTTCTTCTTCTTCTACTTCTACTTCTTCTTCTGTTTTCTACTTCTACTTCTTCTTATTCTTCTTCTTCTTCCTCTTCTTCTTCTTCTTCTTCTTCTTCTTCTTCTTCTACTTATACTTCTACTTCTTCTTCTCCTTCTTCTTCTACTTCTTCTTCTTTTCCTTCTTCTCCTCCTCTTTGTTCTTCCTCCTCTTCGTAAGCATCATCATTAACAGCAAGAAGATGATTTCTTAATCACATGCACTTACTATGACTAAAAGTATAGCCTTCGTCCATTCTACAATCAATAATATAATATTATATCGCATTAAACTTACAGACCCTGGCTGTAAAAGATATCTGGGTTAGTATGTTAATTCATTCTTTACCCGACAAAACTGAGATTTGATAAATCTGATACACCGTACTTATTAACCCTTTCCCACCTGCAGGCGTATTATGACGCATCTGCAGCAGACGACTTTCGAAAACAATGTGGGAAAAGGTGAATTTGTTCGTGAAGAGCAAATTCTTCTTTTTACTCAATGCTTTCAACTCTGTACAATATTTATGTTTTTATTTATAGAAACTATTTTATTGGTTTACAGAGATGTTTTCAAAGTCGTCTGCTGTAGAGCTGTTGTATGTGCAAAAGGGTTTAAATACATTTTGGAAGTTAGGGAACTCACTGTTAACAATGTTCACTATATCCACAGTGTTTTCTACTCTCTCTGAATATCTCACCTAAATTATTGCTGTCGGCAATTTCTTTCTTTTTGAAAGATATTTTTTTTTTATCTATCAAGTTTGTATAATCAAATAAGACCATGAATAACTTGTTTTCAGCATTATATTAGTAATCTGTTTCTTCGCCTTCCAATAATCAGATTTGTAAATAAGTTTAACTACAGCTGGTCTTCTGAATTGACCGTTAACTGATACAGACGAATTTTGACGTCTCTCGGCAGACGACTTTGTCAAAAACATTTTGGAAAGGAGGGGTAAACTGCTCACTATGGGCATTTTTTCTATTTTTCCCCACAATATTTTAAACTCTGTATAACCTCATTTTATTAAAATATAACTTTTTTTTCTAACGAAAGTATTCAAAGCAGCCGACAGTAAAAGATCATATGGGGTAAAAAGATTAACCAGCGAAGTTTATAGGTATAAAGAGAGAAGATTACGAAAGCAATGATTTGAGCAATAAAGATAAGACCATTCTTTGAACATCTAAAGATTCTAATCAAATTGGGATTACTGAAAGGTTTTTTTCCCTCTGAATGGGCATTTGAAACCGCTTTCGCTTTTTAGTAAGGGACTCGTCAGAGCAAATGTATATAGTAGGCTAATTCCGAAGACAATCGTCGAAATATAGACTGGAATCAGTGTCTATTGTTAAAGTCTTATTACACTATCGCCTAGGTACAACTTCATTCGATACATTCTTTAATGTCTTTGCAAACCAGTGATCGACATTACGGTTGTCAAGTGTAGCATGTCGCCACAAGCCTCATGCAGTGCAGAGGTGATTGTTGTGAGAATGTTACATTTGGATATTGATTCTTTACTTACATTGATATAGATAATTTGTTATCTGCTGTATGTATGACTTGCACGCGAATGAAGGTCACGGGTTCGATACCCGGTTGCGGCGACATTCTTTCGGGCGATTTTTCTATCGCCTCTCACCTCTGATCTATGTGAGAAAGTAGTCAGTGGCTTCGAAAGAATGTTGTGTAAGTACTGGTGTAGGAAAGCCAGGAAAACATGGGTAGGTGCACTGACCGCCGTTATATAACCAAAGCTGTTGAAAGCGGCGTTAAACTCTAAACAAACAAACAAACAAAGCACGCGAATGACTGTTTAGGGTGGTGTTTTTATAGGGCGCTGCCATGTGCCTCAAGCGGAACAATAGTAACTGTGGAAAAGGAGTCGGTGTCATACGTGAGCGCTGATATGTATGACTTTACACACAAGTGATTGTATAGGGTGGTGTTTTTTATAGAGCGCTGCAATATACCTCGAGTGGAACAAGGGTAACTGTGGAAAGGGAGCAGGTGTTCTTTATGACCTCTCATACTTTTCTCACAGTGATTTAATGTTTACACAAGTTAGCAATAAATACTACTGTAACACAACTGTACGATATATTTTTTAGAATGTCTTACAGACAGAGATGATTTATGTACATGTATATAAACGTTTACTGCATGCCGTATTTCCTTTACTGGTTATGTTTTATACAATTTTTAAAAATGAAGCATTCGATTTGTTGGAATGAAGTTATTGATTTTTTTTTTCTAATAACTGAATTTTTCTTAAAAGATAATGATCATGCAACGTCATAATAGGTCAAATAATAAACTTAAAACAATGATAATTCACACCCAGTTACTGTCCTTAAATTGCCAATGTCCGAGAGACAGGACAAAAAGAATGCGATTAAAGCAATATATGACAGAACAAAGAGTTGATATCTTATATCTGCAAGAAACCCATTTTACACCTGACATGATGTAATAATTACAATTGCAATTCACTGTGTGGGATATTCACAATTCATACGGCAGCAACCTAAGTAAAGGATGTACAGTTCTTATTAACAAAAACCTAGAATATGATATAATAAAATGTATTTCTGATCCAAACGGTCGTTATATTTTGCTAAATATCACACTTGATTTGATAACTTATACATTAATCAATAGTTATGCAAACAATAATCTTAAAGAACGAAACAAACTGTTCAAAACAATACACATATTAATCAACAATAATGCACAGGGTGCGTTAATAATAAGAGGTGACATGAATGACACACTGACAAACATTGACAGACAGTCAAGACATGATATAAAAAAAATCTGTAAAAACAGTAAAATCATTAACATATTTAATAAAGAATAAACACCTATGTGACATATGGAGAGAATTTAACCCTGAAAAACAACAATATACATGGAAAAGAACATCGAATTCAGAAAAAAGCAGGATAGCTTTTTGGCTAATTGACTAGCAATATCTTTAAACTTGCAAACCAATCACAGCGTGGACCGGGATATTGAAAATTTAACAATTCATACTTAACTGACACCGAATATACTGAATTCATGACCGATTCTTTAAAAACATTATTATTAAAAAACAATAAATTAGGTTTGCAAGCACAATGGGAATTATCAAAAATAGATATAAGAGAAAAATCTATTGCATATGGACAAATAAAAAGTAAAGTTAGAAAGAATAAAATACAAACGCTTGAAGATGAATATAAACTTTTATCTCAAACAAGTAGAAAGGAAGAAAAACTTCAAAATATTGAAATCGAATTAATGCATCTTTACCAAGTTAAAGCAGAAGGTGCACACATTAGATAAAGGATATAATATATAGAACAAGGTGAAACAATTACAAAATATTTTCTAAATCTCGAAAAAGCAAGACAAAAAAAAAAAAAAAAAAAATTAAATAAGGTTGAAAGTAATGAAAAATCTTATACAGATGTAAATGACATTCTTGAAGAAGAAGTAAAATGCTATGATAATTTATATCATTCTGATAATACAGAAATTACAATCATTAAAGATTATATATCACAGACTCAACATGCTGTTAAACTCTCTGACGCTGATGCAAATTCATTTGAAGGACACTTTACACGTTTCGAATGTAATCAAGCAATCAAGGAAATGAAATGTAATAAAAGTCCTGGACTAGACGGCTTAACCATCGAATTTTACAATCATTTTTGGGATATACTGGGTCCAAGTGTTGACCAACGCACTCAATGAAGGATATAACAATTCAGAGTTGACATACACACAAAGAACAGGAGTTTTATCATTATTATATAAGAAAGGAAATCCAACATGTATCGAAAACTGGCAACCTATATTTTTACTGAATGTTGATTATAAAATAGCAGCCAGAGTACTAGCTAATAAGGTTGCAAAAAGTTTATTCACAAAATAGTTAATATGGATCAACAAGGATACATCAAAAACAGATTTATTGGTTATAACATTAGACAAACTCAGAATACTATTGATTATGCTGAACTTTTCCAAATAGATGGAGCTATAGTTTTCCTTGATTTCAGGAAAGCGTTTGACACCTTAGAATAGAATCTGTTATACGAGTCTTTGAATTTCTTTGGTTTTAAAGATAGTCTCATCAGGTGGGTAAAAACACTCTATTCAAACTGCCAATCCTGTATCATAAACAATGGTTGGAGGTCGAAAACGTTCAAACCTCAAAGAGGTGTCAGACAGGGTTGTCCGGCATCTTCTCTGCTATACATCATCGCAGCCGAAATTATGGCTCTAAAGATACGAAGCTCCAAGTTGATACACGGTATACAGATAAAGCATCCCAATGAAGAATGACAAATTTCGCAATTAGCGGATGATACTACCTTATTTTTAAAAAGTAAAGTACAAAACGCATTAAACATTGTGACACTATTTGAGAAACAATCTGGACTTAAGTTAAATTCTAACAAAACTGAAGCAATGTGGATTGGAAAGCTAGCATTAAACCACAACAAACCTGGTAATATAGCATGGCGATCTAGCCCAATTAAAGCACTTGGTGCTTACTTCGGAACAAATGTAGATGAATGCAATGAATTAAACTGGATTAATAAATTAAAACAGTGTAACAGTATTATTGAAAACTGGAACAAACACAAATCAACATTTTATGGCAAAATTCAAGTAACAAATAGCATAATCATTCCAAAATTTGTTTTTCTATTCCAGTCATTATTAGACCCAAAAAAGCGAATTGTAGAAATAAACAAATTAATATTTAAATTTCTTTGGAACAACAAAAGGGAACAAAATAAAAGATCAGTTATTACAGGCCTTAAATCCAAAGGTGGACTTGGAATGATTGACCTAGATGCCTTCATCACTTCCCTAAAACTAAAATAGATAAAATCCTTAATCGAAAAGCAAAATGTCAAAGCCCACTGGCAAATAATCCCAAAATATTTCTTAAATAGATATGGAAACAATTACTTGATATTTCACATGAATCCGGATTCTATACGCAGCATTGATACATCACACATAAGTGACTACTACAAACGTTTACTTGAAATTTGGATTAAAGCAAAAAATAAAGATGAAATAAATCTTAAAGACTTTTGTCGATATCAGAAAACAGCTCATGTGGGGAAACAAACACAATCGTAAATGTATAATATTCAAGAACTGGGTAAACTCCAACATACTGTTTAGTACTGATATAATAAACAAAAATGGTTATGTCTGTGAGGAAACAATATGCAATGAATTGAATTTGAAGATCAATTGGATAGCCGAAACGCATACGTTAAAACAATGTATCCCAAAGGCATGGTTTAACCATACTCACATCGGAAAGATCAATAAAAACAAAAGCCAAAACCAAACTGGAAACTACAATATTCAACACGCAATTCAATTCGATAACAAACAAAGAAGTTTATCAGATTATTGTAAATAAAAAGTTCGATGAACCATACATTCATAAAAATTGGAATGAACTACTTCATCACAACTGGTCGACTATATATGAATTCATTAACAATCTAGTCCCGGCCGGGTAGCTCAATTGGTAGCGTATTTGACTCGTGATCTGGAGGTCACGGGATCGATACCCGGTTGCGGCGACATTCTTTCGGGCGATGTTTTCCATTGCCTCTCACCTAATCTATGTGAGAAAGCAGTCAGTGGCTTCGAAAGAATGTTGTGTAAGTACTGGTATGGGAAAGCCAGGAAAACATGGGTAGGTGCACTGACCGCCGTGATATGACCAAAGCTGTTGAAAGCGGCGTTAAACTCCAAACAAACAAACAAAAATTTAACAATCTATACCACAACAGAATAAAACAATACAAATACCGACTAATACATAGAATCTTCACATCAAGAGAAACACGTTTCAAGTGGAAATTGATAGATTCTCCTAACTGTCACGTTTGTAATATACCTGAAACAAACGAACATGTCTTTGTATATTGTCCATTAATTGCAGATAGTTGGTCACAATTACATAAACTGTTGGCAATATATCGAAAAGGCAAAAACATCTGTTTAATGCAGACAGTAGTCGAAGGGTATAAACTACGCCAGTCTAAATATCACCAACTTAACATCATACTGTCACTATTTTGTTTTTGTATATACAAAGCCTATTTCCTTAGTGAAAAGAGAACACAAGTCTACAATATATTTTTACTGTTCAAACAAGAGTTCTCCTATCTTTGGAAGATGGCAAACAGGAAAAGTACAGTTGACGCCATGCTTAAAATTGTTCACGAAAATCTTTAATAATATTAAACAAAATACTTTTCAAGTTCAATTTATATTGGTCTTACCGTTAAAACATACATAAAATAATAAAGCTTACTCAAAACAGACACACATATACACAAACATTCGAACGCACGCAAGCCACACTCGATCACGTCATCATTCTAGCGATTTTTTCGTTTTCGATATGTACTAGATTGATAATACAGTCAGGAATCTTTATACCTTAAACGACTTTAAACACTGCAGCAGCAGTATTTTATTTACTTTGTAATCATTGGAATTGTTTCTAACAATATCCTGTATTTTCTGTTCCTTTAAAACATGTTTTACAGTTAATTGTGTTACCTATGTAAAAAAAAATGTATGGTAGCTCTCCATTACTGAACACCATTACGGGTTCAGAGATATGATGTCAATAAACGCACATGTATCTGTGGAATATTTTTTAAATTTAAAAAAAAATGTTTCCAGCCTAGTTCTCAACCCTCCTATATCGTACCGCCATATATCAATCGGAAAATTTATTTGATATGAGATCTCTTGCGCAATTGAAAGAACTCCAAAGAAATGAGTTGAAAAGGAAAAATATATTTCTACGCTGTCAATAGACGTATTCATAGAAGTACAGGTACATGTTTGTAAATCGAGTCGACGCAGCTTTTCGATTCCAACTCATACATTCTTTTTCACAGATAGTCAAATCCCAGTGATAAAATGTATACCAAAAGAGAATCAAATTATTGAAATAATATTAAACATTAGTTAATATTTTATAAAGATATATAATTCTAACATGAACTTATTTCTAGTAACAAATCATATGAAAAGTATTTAATGGTATGTATTTACTCATTATATGAAACAAACAAGCTGGCACAAAGGTTAGCATGTGCGATTTCCTGTGTAAGTTACCAGTTCATGTATTCCTGACACCAGTGTGTCATTGGTAACGCTAACAACACAACCCTAGTCGTTAAATAGGGAAAATCATTCATTGAACCGGCGACGTCCAGCACCCGAGGCGGACGCTCTCACCACTATACCAGCGAGGGTGTCTTAAATCAAGATGCCCAGTTGTTTTGAGACAATTGTAGTTATTAAAAATTCCTTGCTATATGGATCCCTAAACTCAAAACGTAACGGCTAAAAACCATTGTAAACCCGTAGGTGTGTTAAACGGAAACTACCTAGATAGCAGATGCGAATGATTAAGGGAAGTAATTTGTGTCAAATTTGAGTACATCGGTAGACCCCCATTCTATGTGTACAGTAGTTGCGTTCAACTCCTACATGTATATCATTAAAAATATGGAAATAACAAAGTGCTATTGTTAAGTATTGTTAGATTTTTGTGATGGGTAAATTCATGTCCAAATGAAATTCGTGATCTACAGTTTCCCCCTTGCTGTCAGCCTTTTCAGTGCTTTGATTAAACCCTAATCCTACCTGTACTTAATATTAGACAACATTTACGTATCAAACTATGCATACCTTAAAATAACAATTGCGAACACGGTAGACCAAGTTCCTGCACTAAATATCTAGTAAATAATTAGATGTAGTCCTTAAATATATAAGAAATATCAAAGACAAAGGGTGATTCAATAGGTTGCATGAATTCAGCGGGATAAGGGTTAAATGCTATAGAGACTACGCCAAGCTAGATGTGGTCCCCAAATGATAATTGAATGATAGTAACAAAGCAGACTGTCAAAACCTTTTTTTTACAAATTGATTGTTTATCTGTTTACTGCATATTCTAAACAGTGTTCATGCAGTGCCATGTTAGAGTATTATTTGCCGGATTTAATCTCGATATGAGCAATATCTTCTTTGGTCACAGTGTTTTGTTTTCAAAAGCCGTCTGCTACAAAGGCCTCAAAACCTGTTTGTATTAGGGAAGGGGTTAAGGAAAACACCCACATGAAGCCAAAACGATATAGGTTTTCTTCCTAGCACCTGGTACATCATTGATTTTTGGACGGTATCTCCAAGGTACCGTCTATAGTGGTGTGCAATTTGAGAAATCATACGACAATTTGCTCCCCGATTACAAACAGAATGACAGAGTAAAACTGGGAATCAAAATTCGAGATGTCATTGCTTAACACTAATATAAAATGTAGTGCCATTTATCAGTCAATATATCTGCATTTTGAAAAATATTGGTGAATCAAGATATCCGAATTTATAAAATAATTCTGAAAAGGCAGCTTTAGTGGTTGAGGTTATACGTGTACACTTTTCCTATCAAAAACAATGTATACATACATCAAACGTTGTTTACATTTTTCAAATGCTTCAAAACATAATTTTTGTTTACGAAATGTTTTTGTCATATATAAAAATAATATTTAATTTTGTTGATCATAACTTAATTTGAAGATATGTTTTATCAACAAAAAAATATTTAAATAGCGCTGTTCGTTTTATAACTAACACACCTCAATATCGTCTTTAGATTGTCTTTTAATATAAATTCTACTTATTCTGAACTCGGAAACCAAAAGCTACAGGATGTGGAGATCAAGTAATGGCGACCGACCTCGTTCGCGCATGCATAATCATAAGTATAAAGGTAGGGAACCATTTCTTTAAGAAACCTGTTATTTCCGGTTTCGTTTTTTATTCGTATTTAGTTTAATCAGAGAAATAAAAGACACATTCCAAGTAGTGGACGCAACAAAACGGTTAGAATACAAACAAAAAACGACTGAAATTCTTCAAAGCTGATAAAGCGAATCTATCGTGACAAGTATTCTGAATGAAATTAAGTGTTTATTCTGTAACGGACACTAGAAAACTCAGAAAACAATAACGGAATGGAAGAAAAAATATCTAGGCTCGATGTAAACGATACGAATCTAAGATGCACAATGTGATCTGTTTTTGTTAACTATAATACAGTAAGATAACTGTATAATTAACTATGAACAAGACATTCAAGAAAACCATTTTGAGCTATAATCCAGCCTTCCAGGGGGACCCTTGTACAACTGTACATAATAACTAACATCAAGTAGATCATTTTGAACTACATATTGTGTCACCACAGGGGGAACCTGTTGATCATTGTGATCAGGCAGATCATGTATAATCAACAAAAGCTTAATGTTCATGGACCAAGTTATGTTTCTCCAACTTTCCAAATCCTAGTAAGACCACACCTTGAATATGCCTAAGTAATATGGGCACCCAAGTATCTGAAAGATTCAAAAGCAATCGAAAACGTGCAGAGACCAACAACCAAATTACTAGTACAATTACAGAACAAAAGATAGGCTAAAAAGAATAGGACTACCTACCCTTGAAAACAGGAGAAAAAGAGCATATATAATACAAACTTATAAACATATCAAAGGAATCGATAAAATGTCGGGTAATTTTTCTTCACTTGTTGAAAGATCTACAACTAGGGGACACAACTGCAAAATAGTTAAACATAGATCAAGTACTAACGATAGGATTAGGAGAATGTGCTACAACCAGAGAGTGGAATATACTACCACAAACAGTTATATATATATATATATAAATATAAATTCCTGGCCCGTTGTTATACACCTTACACACCTTATTAAGTAAACAGGACTAAGAACAACATAATGTAGGAACAAACTTATTTGCTACAAATTGTCACATTTAATCCAATATGTAAATATGTTATTAAATATTACGAAAGTGATTTTTTAATTGAATACTACACCAGTCAAATTAGGACGATCATAGTTTTAATGATCAGGAAAAAACCCATTAAATAAACGGAAACCGGAAGTCACAAAATTAAAACAATTCACATTTATGGAAAAACATCTCCTAAAAGGACCTATAGAAGGTAACGCTTATGTACATATCGTACAATTGGTCTCTAATACTATATACACTATATATATAAAATATATGTTTTGTTAAATCACCAAAGATATAAAATTTAAAAGTGAAACTGTAAGTTACATGAATCATTTTTACTAGCATTTGTCAACAGTAAGAGGCATTAGTAAACAATCGTATTGAGCAATTTCTTCTTCTGTCGCCATGTTTTCAAAAGCCATCTGCTGCAGAGGCTTCAGAAAGCGACTATTTGAGGGAAAGGAAGATACAAATATTATAACTAGTTAAATCCGATCAAAGATTTCTCTGTCTAGATTCCAGAGAGTACTGGTACAAGAAGTAATTTTACAATGGAATTATTGATCACAATAGAAGCACATTATGAGATTTAACTTCTGACATAAAGTTTTAAAGATTTTCTGCTGTATAATCATTGTCTTTTTGAATTTAACTACAGCATATATACATTCAAAGGTCAGTTTCTACTTTTTTCTATGTACATTTACCTTAAGTCAAGTAGATATGTACTCATCGTGCAACAGAATTTACATGGACAAAATATGTCCCCAATTTTTCAATTGTTGAACATAGTGGGAAGAAAAGTTTGAAATTTAAACACAACTGTACAGTTTGACCAGTTGATTTGTGCAAATTTCAAGGATTGGAAGACATATTCGAACGGAAATAATATCACATGCAACACATGTTCACCTTTTTTATTTTAAAAACTTGACCCGCATTTAACCAATCTACAGCAAACAACTTTGAAAATATGCGGACTAGATTTGGAAACATCATGGCAAAGGTAGAAATGTTCTTATGAGCAATGTTTATTTTGCTGTAATGTTTTTAGCTCACCTGAGCTTTGCTCAAGGCGAGTTATTGTGATCGCCTTTTGTCCGTCGTCCGTCGTGCGTCGTGCGTCGTCCGTCGTCCATCTTTTGTAGAAATGTTCCTTGGATGACCTTCTATCAGATTCCTTCAAGCCATGTTGATTGGTCGAAAAACATGGCCGCCAGGGGGGCGCAGGCGGGGCTATTTTGCCTTATATGGCTATAGTGAAAACTTAAAAAATCTTCTCCGAAAGTGTCAGGCTGATTTTCAAATAATTTTGTAGAAATGTTCCTTAAGTAACCCACTATCAGATTCCTTCAAGCCATGATGTTTGGTCGAAAAACATGGCCGCCAGCGGACAGGGCTATTTTGGCTTATATGGCTATAGTGAAAACTTAAAAAATCTTCTTCCCCCAAACTGGATGGCATATTTTCAATTGTTTTTGTAGAAATGTTCCTTGGATGACCCTCTATCAGATTCCTTCAAGCCGTTTTGATTGGTCGAAAAACATGGCCGCCAGGGTGGCGGGGCTATTTCGCCTTATATGGCTATAGTGAAAACTTATCTTCTCAAAAAGTGTCTGGCCGATTTTCAAATAATTTTGTTGAAATGTTCCTAGGGTGACCCTCTGTCAGATTCCTTCAATCAAAGTTGATTGGTTGGAAACTATGGCCGCCATTGGGCGGGGCTTATAAAGCTAAAGTGAAAAAAAAAAAAATCAGGTGAGCGATCCAGGGCCATTGTTTTAAGAGATTTGCTGCAGATGTGTATGTATTTAGGAACGCATTAAAAAACATGAATATGAACATGATAAAGTGAAAATGCTGACAAAATATAACATACGATTTTGACAAAGCATTTTTGGAAAAGGAGAAATAGCTCATTCAGAGCAATTACTGTTTTCTAACTATATATGGATATTTATAGTAATGATAATAAACATGTATGCTTTTATTATTGTATGGCAGGGCACATGATCCCACTTTCAATCCTTGTCCTCTCATATATAAAAGTTCACTTTGGTACAGCATATTTCCTATTTTATTTCTCAGTTTACACCGTAAGCTCAGTCGCTAGCGACGCTGGCTGTCAAACCAGGGGTTGTGAGTTCGAACCCTAGCTCGGCCTATATTCCTTCCAACATTTGACAAAAGTCATTGTGACAAGCGTCATTCGTCTTCCACCAATGGGCTATCAGACTATGTGAAAAAGCAGCCATTTGCTTGAAAAGAATGTTGTGTGAAGTATGACCATAGAATGATGAACAGGTGTATTGTGATATAACTGAAGTTTTTTTGAAAACGGTATATGAACCAAAAATAACAAGCTCAGGAAGCACGAAGAACATTTGAGAAATAACGTTGTTTTTCGTTGAGTCATAATCATATGTATGATGATTAATTGACAGACTGCTTGGAGGTCACATGTGCACTAATCTCATTATGTACAGAACTGCATGCATGCTTTATTAGGTAAGAACTTGCTGACATAATCACATATGTTCAGCTATTTAAGCTTTCCTAAATTTTAGCAGAAGACAATTTTTGAAAATTCTTCTCTTTTTTAAGCAACTGTCAGAATTTAAATTTAAGTGGTACTAATGCTCATTTGATAGAAATCCATCAATGTATATGAATTAAAGTGAATTAGTTTTCCTGATGTTTACTCATGTGAGAGCTAAAGGGCCATCATATTTGTTGGGAAAAAAAAAATATGTGTTATATATATTTAAATGAAACAATTTTTGATAAAGTTTTATGCTTTTGTTTCTGTGACTGTTTCAGTCTATCCGTTTCTTGCAATTGAAATATTTATAATATATCTGTAAATAAGAGTTTTGTTTCTTTGACACAATTGAACTTCTGGTTCAGCTGTGATTGAAAACAGAATGAAAGTAACTGTTTTATTTGATTAACATATATGCAGATTATTGATTATAATACCGGTAGTTCCTTTTCACAAAACAAATTCCATGAATTATTTCTTTGATATGATTGAACAAGGGCTTGTTTCTATAGTAACAGGCATATATTGAATAATTTAAGCCACATCATAAGATAAAAATTCTAGTTTATGGATGTATCACCGACTGCATGATTCTTAGCTGGACTTAAAAAGGACATTGTTAAAGGAGTCATTCCTCATGATAAGAAAATTCTCCTTTTGTCACAATGTTTTCAAATGTTCTCTGCTGTACTTGCGTCAAATTACAGGTGGGATAGGGTTAACTACTGTATAGAAGATGCCTCTGAACCCTTTTTCCACATACAACAATTCTAAAACAGACAACTAAATAGATAGGTTAAACTATGGAAATCTCTTTCAATTAATTTTTGAAAGAGATGAAACCATTATGACAAAAATAGCATTTGTTTAGAACAATATTAACCGTACTGAAAGAATACCAACTTTAATTCCTCTGCTAAATGTATCAACCCAGATCAGCCTGCGCAGTCCGCGCAGACGGATTCTTTCTGACTCATTCTGTCTCAAGGGTATATAGTATAAATGATTCCTGAAACAGAAAATCCACAGATGGTGAAAAGTGTCTATCCTGGTAAGCCTGTGTGGCATGCTTAGGCTGATCCGGTGGATACTTTACGCAGTATCCACAATGTTGTTTTCTTTCGCGAAACGGCTCATATCTTGTTTTATTAGCTCCCCAAAGCACTAAGTGCTGAAGCGAGATTTTGTGATCGCTTTTTGTCCGTTGTTGGGACGTCATCAACAATGTCCTTGATAACACTCTGTATGCCACTACTGTCACCATATCTTCAAGAAACTTATTCAGTTTGTTTATCTTGCTGATTTCTAGGCCAAGTTCGAATATGGTCATGTCAGGTAAAAAACAGGGTCATTATCCCAAATTACAGGAAACTCTAGTTAACACTCTGGAAGCCGCACGTTTTGCTCACCTTAGCACAAAGTGCAATGTGAGCTTTTTTTTTTATCACTCGGCGTCTGTTGTCATCGTCGTCTGTACGTCCATCCGTCCGTCTGTTAACAATTTCCTACAAATGACTTCTTCTTCTAAACCAATGAACTGATTTCAAAATAACTTCACAGGAATGTTGCTTAGGTGGTCCTCTTTAAAATTGTTCACAGAATTAAATTCAAAGTAGAACTTTGGTTGCTGCGGCATCAGAAAAGGGGAAAATTGCCCAAGCTTTAACACATTTCTTGTCTAAATTGACTGGACCGATTTCAGACTATTTAGCACAAATGTTTCTTGGGGGACCCTCTTCCAAGATTTTCAAATTATTCTGATCTGTTGAAAAACATGGCCGCTAGGGAGCAGAGCTTGTTTTCCTTATATGTGCATTGTGAAACCTTTAAAAATCTTCTTGTACAAAAGTGCCTGCCAGATTGGAAGATAATTTGGCACAAAGGTTTATTGGAGGACCTTCTTCCAAAGTTGTTCAAATTAATCTGGTCCGTTGGAAAACATGGCCGCCAGGGGCGGGGCTTGTTTTCCTTGTATGTGCTTGTAAAAATTCCTGCCCGATTTAAAAATGATTTTGCACAAATGTTTCTTGGCTGACCCTCTACCAGATTGTTGAAATTATTCCCATCTGATGAAAAACATGGACGCCAGGGGGCAGGGCTTGTTTTCCTTATATTATAGTGAAAACTTGAAATAATCTTGTTGTACTAAATCACTTGCCTGATTTGAAAATAATTTAGCACAAATGTTCCTTGTGTGACCCTCTGCAAAGGTTGTTCAGTTCCATTGAAAAACATGGCCACCAGAGGGTTGCTTGTTTTCATTATATGTATAGAGTAAAAACTTAAAAAGTTCTTTTAAATCAGGTTAGCGATATAGGGCCATCATGGCCCTCTTGTTTATTTGAGCATGTTGAAACTTTGTCAGAATATTTGCATGTATGATATCTAGGCTAAATTCGAATATGGGTCAGGTCTGGATAAAAACTGGGTCACTTAGCCAACGAATCTTGTTAACACTATAGAGACCTCATTTTTGGCTTGAGCAGTTTGAAACTTTCTCAGTAAGTTTGTCTTGGTGATATGCTAAGTTCAAATATGGGTTCTGTTGGGTAAAAAACTAGGGCACTCAGCCAAGTTGAAGCAAAATCTTGTTAAGACTCTGGAAGCTGCACTTTTAGCTTGAGCATGCTGAAACTTTGTCAGAATGTTTGTATTTATTATATTTAGTTCGAATATGGGTCATGTTTGGTAAAACATTACGTCACTGTGCCAAGTTGTAGAACAATCCAATCTCATTAAAATCATCTCCTATTAACGCTACGCATAGGATCTGAGGACAACCAATAGAGGGTCACGTTCAGACGACCTTTCCGCCAGCTAATCAGAACCTTGCTTTCACGTTTTTAAAAGTGAAAGTAAAAGTCGATATTAACCCAAAAAATCTATATTTAGCATGGGATTCCAATTTTCGCATAATTATTTATACGCGTGTATAGTTCTTATGACGACCGCATCATGGCTACAAATGCGGAAATGAGGCAAAACACCGATACAGTCTTTCCCTGACCATACAGCATCAAAAAGTGTTCTTTGCTCTGGTTAAGAATGGTATATTTTAAATATGCTCAACTTTGTCAATTGACGCCATTTTGAAGGTTAAGCCAAACGTTTGTTGAAACAAGTCCTCTGATTGGTTCAAATGAAAATAGCTTGGTGGATCTAAAAATAGCGATATTGGAAATCCGATAAAACAAGAAGATGAACTTGAATGGATCGTCATCAGATCTTACATTTGGTCAGATCGTGTACTTTAGTCAGATTGTAGAACAATCTTGTTTTAACACTAAAAATACCGCATTTTTTACTTTAGTGACTTAAAACTTTGTCAGAAAGTTTTTCTTGATGATATACATTGGTCATGTCGATTCAAAAATTAGGGCACTTGGTCAAATTGAAGGAAAATCTTGTTAATGCTCTGGAAGCCATGTTTTTAACTTTACCAGAATGTTTATTTTGATGATATCTAGGCTAAGTTCGAATATGGTCTGGTCAAAAACTAGGTCACTAGGCCAATATTGAGAAAAACCTTGTAAACACTCTATAGACCACATTTCTCTCAAATGTTCCTTAGGTGACTCTTTACTATGAGTGTTGAAATTAAGTTGACCTTTTAGATACTCTAGATAATAAATAGCTTTGCTACAGGTACTATTTTACCCTTTCTACACTATAGGTACATGTTGTCTACTCTTCAACAGACGGATGATATGAACAATTTTGACAGCTTCCTCAATGTTTTCCTCAAACGTCAATACTTTTAGTTTCATTAATACAGATATACAAATATCCTTAGTTAGACATTTTCAAATGATCTGCTGTAGAGTGTGTCTATGTGATAAATTACCTATCACAAAAGTGTTTGGTTATCTAAACTATATCTATCGTTCAACAGTTTAATTAAAAATCTCTGGAAATAAGGTTAACCCTGTCTTAAATAAATGTTTGAACTGTATGCATTTCTGCTTTTTTGTTTACATCATTTGAAATTATGTGACTTGTGTTGTAACTTTCTAAAAATTGAAACAGTTGACCATCTTCTTCCACTCATACCATGGGTACCGTCCCACAGCACTTTCAGTGCTTTGATTCTACATGTACAGGAAAATGCTTAGTACTGTGTAACCTGCTTTTTTCCAAGGACTTTTGTTCTGCGAGAAAATGCTCAAATCGACACACTCATGCGTACTATTTGTTTTAAGACCCTCGTCTCTATGAACTCTTTAACAAGAGCTCAGAACCACGGGGAAGTTCCTTGAAAAGGTCCATATTTACTCCAACGGACTCATCTTGCTCTTTGATATGTATTCTTTACTGGACCCTTTCCTACTAACAAACACATCTGCAGCAAACGACCTTTAAAACATGTAGTCGAAAGTATAGAAACTCCCTATACATGTGTATATCAAAGGACAGTTGTCGAATACAATTGAAAACATTGCGACAAAAGAAGAAATTTCACATTATAAGCAGTTTCTCCTTTTGCCACACAATGTTTTCAAAAGTCGTCTGTGTATGGAAAATGGTTCATGATCATATGAGCCGTCCCGCGAGAAAACCAACATTATGGCCTCTGCGTATTGTATCGACTCAGGCGGCGTTGACTGGTCCGGGCCGACACATACCGTCTCAGGGGGATAAAGGTATAGAGTAATTATTCCTGAAACAGAAAATCCACAGGAGGAGAAAACATTATGGCCTCTGCGTAATGTATCGACCAGATCAGCCTGCGCCGTCCGCGCAGACTGATCCGGGCCGACACATTCCGTCTCAGGGGGATAAAGGTAAAGAGTAATGATTCCTGAAACAGAGAATCCACAGGAGGCGAAAACATTATGGCATCTGCGTAATGTATCGACCAGATCAGCCTGCGCTGTCCGCGCAGACTGATCCGGGCCGACACATTCCGTCTCAGGGGGATAAAGGTATAGAGTAATGATTCCTGAAACGGAAAATCCACAGGAGGCGAAAACATTATGGCATCTGCGTATTGTATCGACTCAGGCGGCGTTGACTGGTCCGGGCCGACACATTCCGTCTCAGGGGGATAAAGGTATAGAGTAATGATTCCTGAAACAGAAAATCCACAGGAGGAGAAAACATTATGGCATCTGCGTAATGTATCGACCAGATCAGCCTGCGCCGTCCGCGCAGACTGATCCGGGCCGACACATTCCGTCTCAGGGGGATAGAGTCTAGAGTTATGAGTCCTGAAACAGAGAATCCACAGGAGGAGAAAACATTATGGCATCTATGGTTAATGGTCATATGAGCCGTCCCGCGAGAAAACCAACATTAACGTTTTTAATATCCAGAACTAAACAGTTTTACAAAAAACCGCGTTGCTGCATATGCGCCTGCATGTGGGAAAGGGTTTTCGGACAGCGATAGCTTTGACGAGATTGTGCGGTTAGCTTTCACTGTTTGCAGATGCAACGCCGTACCTGCAGACGCTACCTAAATACATAATAATGAGCATCCCGCGAGAAAACCAACATAATGGCATCTGCGTATTATATCGACCCAGATCAGCCTGAGCTGTCCGCGCAGACTTATCCAGGCCGACACATTTCGTCTAAGGGGGATAGAGTAATGATTACTGAAACAGAAAACCTACAGGAGGCGAAACGTGTCTATCCGGGTTTGCCTGCACTGCATGCTTAAGCTGATGCATAGCCCACAATGTTGGATTTATCGCGGGACGCCTCATATGTATTTAAGTAAAGCAATGCATCTGCGAACAATGAAGATTCGGGCGAGACTAAGCATATACGTACAGTCTCGTCAAAGCCCTCGCTGTCCGACAACATTAGCATAACAATTACACTTGTAATTAACCAAACGTTGCAGCACTACATGTATGGGCTGAACTCAAATAAACTCATATATTATGGGATGCCAAAAAGGATCCCAACACTACCGGATTTCGTCTGACGATTCTCATGTTAACCCTTTCCCTTATTCAGACAGATATAGATCAGACAAATTTTGAAAACAACGTTGAAAAAGTAGAAATTCCACACTGTTAGCAATATCTCTTTTCCCCACAATGTTTTTAAACATTCATTTCCAATGACTTTGCTTTCATTAAAAGAGAATTTAAATACTCTGCCTATGTCAAGTGCCGAATTATTAATGTGGTTTATGTTAAACAGTAAATTGCGGGATACTGAAACATTGTTCCACCTATTCACGATGGAACACGGCAATGTAAACACATACGTTTCGAGTTAACTCTTTCATTACCGATTTCCTTCCATGTTCAAAATCGGACGACTCCATTTTTCATGTTATGAGATTTTTTTTATTATTTTCATAACTAAAAGACATAAAATACTGAACTAAGAGCTGGGTCATCTGAATCTGTATTGTTTGCATAAATTTCAATATTGCTACTGGCGCTAAATGAGTTAAAAGCAAGGAAATTTTTAGCGATATTCGCGATCTGCGAAAAAGGTCGAAATGACTCACCTTGATGTGCTGTTGTTTATCTAAATATAATACGCATTTGGGCAACCTCTGGGGCTTCGCCTATACATGTTCAAACAGTGACGACGCAGACGAATATTTGCATTGGCACAGTCTCACCAAAGCCTTTCATATGCGCCAATCTTTAATTAATAGATGTTTTACACTTCCCAGTAACTTCTTACTCATAATTGACCTGTAGCACGTCAGAAAGCGTATGTATGTTGGAAACGGTTAATACCATATGAGCCGTCCCGGGGGAAAACCAACAATGTGGACTCTGCGTAAAGTATCGACCCGGATCAGCTTAAGCCTGCCGCGTAGTCTAACCCGGACGGATAATGTCCGGCCCCTGTGGATTTTCTGTTTCGGGAATTATTACTCAATACCTCTATCCCCCTGACACGAAATGTGTCGGCCCGGATTAGCCTGCTCGGACTGCGCAGGCTGATATTGGTCAATACATTACGCAGATGCCATTATGTTGGTATTCTCGCGGGATGCTCATTAATATGTATTTAGGTAGCGTCTGCAGGTGAGGCGTTGCATCTGCAAACAGTTAAAGCGAACCGCACAATCTCGTCAAAGCCATCGCTGTCCGAAAACCCTTTCCCACCTGCAGGCGCATATGCAGCAACGAGGTTTTTTGTATAACTGTTTAGTTCTGGATATTAAAAACAAGAGGTCACATTCTCCCGTATACCATGATATATTTACTGTATATACAGAAGTGGTCCATGCATCTTTTGATTTTCGCGCTTTGAATAAAACTCTCGAAGTATATTCACGCGTGTAATTGTTCTTACGGAGTTTGTTGTGACATACAGCACTCCGATATCTGCAATTCGCCAATATTTGCGCCCTGCCAAGCGTCATGGAATTGAATATCGCTTATTTTCAAACCGCAGACATTTCCAGATATCGAATAACGCATATAGTGCATAGAAATTTACAAATGTCTTAGTAGAACACTCCCGTCTTTCTCTCTCTCAATGAACACGACTGTTGCCAACAATTTCGCCTCACTTTCCCGCCAAATGGCTTTATACTTAGGCAGACGCAGCAGGCAAAAATGTTATACTAAATGATAATAATAGGATCTGACATTGACGAATAAGGCGAGGTCGTGTAATCGACCCGTCTGATCAGTATCTTTGCTGACCCAGTGACGCTGTATTATATGTAGATCCAAATAAATGTACTTGCAAAATAGGAAAAGTGCAGCTGTTGATCAAGTGCATATGCACCTGTTCGATGGCGTTTAGGGGAAAATAACGGGGGTTATCGTGACGATTGTTTACTACAACATGCCTGCAGATATTTGGAAACTATAATTGTTGATTGATGTCTGGAAGTTCCACATGTAAAGCTACACATCGGTATGCTTGTGACTTCTACTCAATACCCCTCATTGTAAGAGTTTAAACTTAGAAATCCCAAGGCGAAGTTAAGCATTTATTTTTTTAAAGGAACACTACAAGCTTATGTCTCATACAGCTTACCTTGTCCCAATACAGAACTGTTATACTTGAATAGAATACAGAATAGTATACAGCTTATTTAACGTCACTAAAGAACTATTTATATTGGTTAAACTAATGTCTGATGTAGCTAAGCTTGCGTTACCGCAGCAGTACGTATACTTGCTCAACTAATGCCTGACACAGCTAAGCTTGCGTCAATACAGAAATACTTATACTTGCTCAATTAATGCCTGACACAGCTAAGCTAGCGTCAACACAAAAATGCTTATACTTGCTTAACTAATGCCTGACACAGCTAAGCTTGCGTCAATACAGAAATACTTATACTTGCTCAACTAATGCCTGACACAGCTAAGCTTGCGTCAATACAAAAATACGTATACGTGCTCAACAAATGCCTGACACAGCTAAGCTTGCTTCAATACAAAAATACGTATACTTGCTCAACTAATGCCTGACACAGCTAAGCTTGCGTCAATACAGAACTACTTATACTTGCTCAACTAATGTCTGACACAGCTAAGCTTGCGTCAATACAAAAATACGTATACCTGCTCAACTAATGCCTGACACAGCTAAGCTTGCGTCAATACAAAAATACGTATACTTGCTCAACTAATGCCTGACACAGCTAAGCTTGCGTCAATACAAAAATACGTATACTTGCTCAACTAATGCCTGACACAGCTAAGCTTGCGTCAATACAGAAATACGTATACTTGCTCAACTAATGCCTGACACAGCTAAGCTTGCGTCAATACAGAAATAATTATACTTGCTCAACAAATCTTGACATGTAGCTAAGCTTGCGTCAATACAGAAATAATTATACTTCCTCAACAAATCTTGACATGTAGCTAAGCTTGTGTCAATACAGAAATACACATACTTGCTCAACAAATCTTGACCTGTAGCTAAGCTTGTGTCAATACAGAAATACACATACTTGCTCAACAAATCTTGACATGTAGTTAAGCTCGTGTCAATAAAGAAATACTCGTACTTGCTCAACAAATCTTGATATGTAGCTAAGCTTGTGTCAATACAGAAATACACATACTTGCTCAACAAATCTTGACATGTAGCTAAACTTGTGTCAATACAGAAATACTCATACTTGCTCAACAAATCTTGACATGTAGCTTGCGTTAACGTATTAGTACTTATACTTGCTCTACCTATTACTGATATAGATTAGCTTGCCTCAATATAGGAATAGGTATACTTGCTCAACTGATGTCTAATACAGCTAACCTTGCCATAATAAATATATACATTTACTTGCTTAACTAATGTCTGATCCAGCTTATTTCTGGTTGATATAGAAACAATTATTAAAAACTATTTTTTCACTAACATTTACATACCTAGTGTATAATATATACAGCTAACTGTACGTCAATACAGAAATACTTATACATCGTCAACTAATGTCTAATACAGTTATGCTTGGATGTAAAAAAAACGTATTCTCCCCCAACTTATGTATAAAACAGCTACTTATGCCTGATACAGCTTAACTTGTGTTAATACCGCAATACTTATACGTGTTCAATTAATGGCTACAACAACTAAGCTTGTGTCAATACAGAAATACACATACTTGCTCAACTTATCTTGACATGTAGCTAAGCTTGCATTAACGTATCAGTACTTATTCTTGCTCAACTTATTACTGATATAGATTAGCTGGCCTCAATATAGGAATAGGTACATTTGTTCAACTGATACAGCTAAACTTTGTGCTAATACAGAACTACTTATATTTGATAAAATTGCGTTAATACAGAAATACTTATTTTTTAGTAAACTTGTTCATCTGATGATTGATACATATTGCGTCAAGACAGAAATACTTATACTTTCGTCTGCTATAGACGATCGGTCGTCAAAACAATATTAACATTTTAACTTGCATACATAGGTTATAATATACAGCTTATTGTACGTGTATACATACACATTTAAACTTGGTAAACTAATATTTAATACATATAAGCTATCATGTAAAGAAAAACTGTTACTAAACTAATGTCTAACCAGTTTCAAAACGTTAATACTTATACTCTTTCAACTAATGTCTAATACAGCTAAGTGTGCGTGCACAAATACTTATACTTGTCCAACTATTGTTTGATACACCCAAACATTATCAAACCGTTATACTTGCAAGTGTAATGTCCGACAGAGTCTTACAAATAGAGGATTACAAAGACTTTTCTCGTAAATATTTTAATTGGCACCTGACTGACGAAACACAGCAATCACGTGGTCGTACTTATCTCTCAGACGCTTCTGAAATGATTGACTGACTGACAACTCATCTGGTGGTCATACTTATGTCAAGAAATCGTCTGGAACGCTCGACTGAATACTAAATACGCATCGTTTAACACCTCTAAAAATACCTTTCACAGTACTTGACTGACTGTATACAGTTATGTCGTGATTATGCCCACATTCAAGTACCTTCTTAAATGTACGACTGACTGTAAATACAGACATCTAGCGGTAATACCCATATATGCGTAACTGCTGGAATGTTTGACTGACTGAATACAGACATCTCGTTGTAATACCCATCTATCAGTAACTGCTGGAATGATGGATTGACTGAATACAGTCATCTGGTTGTAACACCAATCTACCGGAATCTCCTTAAATGCTTGACCGACTCAATAAGTCGTCTTATTTCCATACCTATCTACCAGTAACTACTGAAATGATTGACCGACTGTTAATACAGTCATCTCGTTGTAATACCCATCTACCTGTAACTGCTGGAATGATTGCCTGACTAAATACAGTCATATCGTTGAAATACTCATCTATCAGTAACTGCTGGAATGATTGACTGACTGAATACAGTCATCTAGTTGAAATACTCATCTACCAGTAACTACTGGAATGTTTGATGGACTGAATACAGTCATATCTTTGTAATACACTTCTTCCAGTAACTGCTGGAATGTTTGACTGACTGAATACAGTCATCTCGTTGTAATACACATCTTCCAGTAACTACTGGAATGTTTGACTGACTGAATACAGTCATCTCGTTGAAATACTCATCTACCAGATACTGCTGGAATGTTTGACTGACCGAATACAGTCATCTTGTTGTAATACACATCTTCCAGTAATTGCTGGAATGTTTGACTGACTGAATACAGTCATCTAGTTGAAATACTCATCTACCAGTAACTGCTGGAATGATTGCCTGACTAAATACAGTCATATCGTTGAAATACTCATCTATCAGTAACTGCTGGAATGTTTGACTGACTGAATACAGTCATCTCGTTGTAATACACATCTTCCAGATACTGCTGGAATGTTTGACTGACTGAATACAGACATCTCGTTGAAATACTCATCTACCAGATACTGCTGGAATGTTTGACTGACTGAATACAGACATCTCGTTGAAATACTCATCTACCAGATACTGCTGGAATGTTTGACTGACTGAATACAGACATCTCGTTGAAATACTCATCTACCAGATACTGCTGGAATGTTTGACTGACTGAATACAGTCATCTTATTGTAATACCCATCTATCAATAACTGCTGGAATGTTTGATGGACTGAATACAGTCATATATTTGTAATACCCATCTACCAGTAACTCCTGGAATGATTGACTGACTGAATGCAGTCATCTTCTTGTAATACGCATCTACCAGTGATAGCTGGAATGATTGACTGACTGAATACAGTCATCTCGTTGTAATACCCATCTACCAGTAACTACTGGAATGATTGACTGACTGAATACAGTCATCCTCTTGTAATACCCACCTACCAGTGATAGCTGGAATGATTGACTGACTGAATACAGTCATCTCGATGTACTACCCATCTTCCAGCAACTACTGGAATGATTGACTGACTGAAAACAGTCATATCATTGTAATACCAATATATATGTAACTGCTGGAATGTATGACATACTGAATAGTCATCTAGTTGAATACAGTCATCTAGTTGTAATACCCATCTCCCAGTGATAGCTGGAACGATTGATTGACTGAATAGGTATCTCGTTGTAATATCCATCTACCAGTAACTGCGGGAATGATTTACACAATACAGACATCTAGTTGTTATACCCATCTACCAGAAACTGCTGGAATGATCGACTGACAGAATACAGTCATCTCTTTGTAATACACATCTTTCAGTAACTACTGGAATGTTTGACTGACTGAATACAGTCATCTCGTTGTAATACCCATCTACCAGTAACTGCTGGAATGATTATCTGACTAATTAGAGTCGTCTCGCTGTAATACCCATCTCACAGTAACTACTGCAATGTTTGACAGACTGTGTACAGTCATCTAGTTGTTATACCCATCTACCAGTAACTGCTGGAATGATTGACTGACTGAATAGCTATCTAGTTGTTATACCCATCTACCTGTAACTGCTGGAATGTGTGACAGACTGAATAGCTATCTAGTTGTTATACCCATCTACTAGCAACTGCTGAAATGTATGATAGACTGAATAGCTATCTAGTTGTTATACCCATCTACCAGTAACTGATGGAATGCGTGACAGACTGAATAGCTATCTAGTTGTTATACCCATCTACCAGTAACTGCTGAAATGTATGACAGACTGAATAGCTATCTAGTTGTTATACCCATCTACCAGTAACTACTTGAATGATCGACTGACAGAATACAGTCATCTCTTTGTAATACCAATCTACCAGTAACTGCTGGAATGATTGACTGACTAAATACAGTCATCGTGTTGTAATGCCCATCTACCAGTAACTGCTGGAATGATTGACTGACTGAATACAGTCATCTTGTTGTAATGCCCATCTACCAGAAACTGCTGGAATGTTTGACTGTCTGAATACAGTTATCTCGTTGTCATACCTATCTACCAGTAACTACTGTGTCTATATGTGGGAAAATGTTAAGAACTTTGTTTCACCTAAGCTCATGTTAAAATAAATACAACTAGTTATTTTCAAGACTCCACTCCATGGCAATTGGGGGTTAGGGGACAGATGCGTCAGATACTGTGTAAAATTAATAGTAATTTACAGCAAAGCCGTCATTCTAAATAATTATAGCGGCGTAAATATCTTCAATTGAATTATTAATGCATGTGCCCGTGCTCTATTATGCAATCACATATGTATCATTTTGTCTTTTGAACACTGAAAATAATACTGTTTCTTAAATATTTTAATTTTAATATTCTTAGTTAAAAATTTACAAGGTAAAAATAGTTCTAAACTAATTCAGTGAATTATAAAAACAGCAACATTGAGTAATTATCACATAAAAAACCCGATAAACATCCATGTAGATATATGACCAAAAGATACTGGCAAGAGGATAATATGGGACAATCATACTTGCATCCTCAAACTGAATTATTTGCCTTCAAAAAGGCGTTGCTTTTGACCCACTCAACGTAAAAGGTTATGTGCTTCCATTCTTAAATATTATATGAATCATTTTTTCACCTCTTTCCCATATGCAGATACATTTTTAGCAGACGACTTAGGCAAACATTGTGACAAAAGGAAAAATTGCTCATTGAAAGCAATTTCTGCATTTGTCACATTCTTTTCGACTGCTTTCAAAATTACAATTTCATTTATGGACATTGTTCCTATCTTCTTCTAAATGTTGCATTAAAGTCGTCTGTTAACTTGTTGTATGGGGGAAAGGATAGTGATCAAAAGCTGTTTTAAACATTTCCCACACAAAGACGCTTTCTGATGACTTTGCAGCAGTAAACTTTTGAAAACATAGTTGCAAAGGGAGAAATTGCTCATTATGAGCAATTACTCCTTTTGCCGCAATGTCTTCAACTCTTACTTTAATTTACAGAGCTGTCCCCTATTTCTGCTTAGGTGTTTTCAAAGTTGTTTGTATGTGATTGAGGAGCGTTAATTTCTGTCGGGTTTTCACATCCCAATGATTTTAAGGAATATCGAATAATAGTAACTGCCATCACAACCTTAAATACAACAACTGTACAATATGCATTTTCATAACATTTTGACATTGTAAAGACTTCAACTCATACGATGAGCAAACTGACATTTGCCCACAATGTGCCGTATTTCATACAGATGAGTTCAAGTACTTTAAAAAAAAAAAAAAAACATGTAACATAAAATACGGTTTAACTCTCCCGTTCAACTTCTCAACTTATGTCGAGTTGCTGTAACTGCATAAGATGCATTTCACGAAAACAAATTGGGGCGGAGAGTTCACATTTCTTCTTTTCCTTTTCCTACAGTGCTTTCAGAAATTAAGAATCCACCATGGCCGAGTGGTAAGCGTCGGGGATTAGAAACCAGGCATCCCCGGTTCGATCCTCAGTCGCCAGTCGCTGCGGTCATAGTGAATTGCCCTAAGGCCAGGTACATTTTCTAGCAATGTATTGGTTTGTGAACCCAGGGATCATGAATAAGTAAAGAATCGCCGTGAAATAACTGAAATGATGTTGAAAACAGCACAAAACCGCAATAAAACAAAGCTTTCAAAAAAGAGTTTACGCATTAATGTGACGTTGATGGATCAGCAACAAAGGTAAATAACTTGTTTGGAAAAGGTAAAATTTATCCTAGTTATGTTGTTCCCATAGACCGCAGTGTTATCACTATTTCGTAAATATACTAATCAAGCTTGCACTGTCCTTAGAATTATATCTGTGACAGATGACTAATTAAAACATTGTGGCAACGGGAAAGTTACTCATAATCAGAGATTTTCTCATTGTTTTGCAAGGTCGTTAACTTGTTTCAATCATTTGACATTATTTTATAGGGAAGTTCCATATTTTTGCCTCGAATCTGCTCTAGAGTTGTGCTAGTGAAAAATGAAAATTGGCATACACACACGTCGTCTAACGACTTTGCAGCAAACGAATTTAGAAATCATTGTGGGAAAGGACGAAAACACTCAATAAGGGAATTTTCTTAATTTCCCAGAATATTGTGTTTTCAATCCTATATCAAAATTAGAATTAAGATTGTCATGAGGATACAATTCGCATTCTTTTCAGGTGTGTTCATAGCAGACGACTTTAAACATACTTCTAAAGCCAATGTAGTGTTGTTCAATACATGGTTGAAAGGAGAAATTCACTGTTCTACTAATGCAATGGTATTACTGGAGTTATCTATCTCAAAATTATAATACCCCATCGAATGCGTATTTCCATCAAAGTACTTAAAGTACTAAAGATATCATTATGATCGGTAAAGAGGGACTGCAGAAGTGCATGTAGAAATCTTAAAAAAAATCCCCACCATGACAGACAAGTAATGATGCATCAGGCCTGAATGAAAAATGTCCAAGATCATATATTATTGTTGGTCTCGTGACAATTAATTGATTCCCCGAATATATCATTTTGTCCACATAATACTTTTTTAATTATCATATTACCCAATAACTACGGAAATCCCACCAGGAACATTCATGACAGTACAGTGTATTCCTATTCATTAACTGTACTGAACCAACTGACGCATTCAGATTATGCAATCTATTAATACAATCTATTAATGTTTGCAACTCCAAAACAGAGGGCAAGTGTGGCCCTAAATCGATCACCTGAGGCATAGCTATGTAGCATATGAGTAACTGCTAACATAGGAGAAAATGTAATCAAGAGCGTGAATGAAGCTGCTATAAGTTAACACTGTGAATAAAACTTATCAATAAAGGACATTTGTTATGATATTAAATCTTTGAACAGTTTGTAAGAGGACCACCAAAGTATCATTCTCGTGAAGTTTGGTTGATATCAGTTTCATAATTTGGGAGGATATTGTGTTTAAAGATTCATTTGATCCCTATTCTGAAGCAGCATGGCAGCTATTTTTATAAACCAATCAATATGGCTTGAACAAATTACAAATGTATCCTGAAATCAGACAAATTACTGTCTGTATTGGAATCTGACAAGATGATTCAGAGAAGATGTATTTTGCTGCAGACAACTTTTGAAAACGTTTTGGCAAAAGGAGACATAAAGAGCGTCTGTTGTGTCATATACAAAACCTTAAAATCGAGAGAAAACATAACCTTTTTCTATAATTGTTGAAATTCCTATAAATCGTACCTGGGTAAAAGGCAATACTTTTAATTGTTTTGATTTTGTAAGGTTTTTTACCCCACTTTCAAAATACTTTTAGCCATACAACGACAATATTGGGACTTAACCTGTTCCCTTGCATTAAAGGAGCAATCTCTTCATTTGTCACAATGGGTTTAACTTTGTTCAAAATTGATTTTTTATTCGTTTCTTAAAGAGGGATACAACTTAGTTCATTTACACATTTGGAATCAGAGGGGTCTATTTGAGGATAAGGGTTGAGAACAAGCAAACCGAGCGTCAACTATTAGCGAACAGGAATACACGTTCACAATGTTTTAGTTTTCAGCAGTTGTCTATCTGTAAATATGACGGAAATGGTTAAGGGGCTGTTTCAAAGACGTCACAAGCTTAATATATAGCACCTCTGTCAAAGGTCGTCTGTCTCAATCTATATCAGGGATAAGATTGTTATTACTGTACTTAATTTATTATCAGTTTGTTTATCACTCTATATCTTAATCCGGGTAACTGTATTGCCTAAAATAGAAAATGACGACACGGAATTTCCACAGTATTTTACGTTTTATTTTATTTGGAACATTGTATTAAACTGGACATTCTTTTGTCGGTAAATTAATGTTCTTCGGAATCACAAGATCAAAACTGGTAATACAAATGATTTTGTTAGTGTGATTATTAGATTCAACGTAGATATTGAGTTTATAAAAATAAACAATGGAGAAATAGAGTGACTAGTGTTTTTTTCACATCCGGAAGTAAGATTACGGTAAGACATATTTTATCATGTGAAGGTCAAAGGGAAGTAAATAATTTTCCATAGGCGACCATTATAGCGTCATGGGTTATGGTTCGTTACTAGCAAATGAATTAACACATATACCTATATCAAACTAAAGTTCATTCTTAGAACTACCAAAAAAGCAAAACAAACCCACATGTTCACCGTTTCTTGACAGAGCTAGGAGGTCAAATCAAAGGTGACCCTTATCCCGCACTGAATTTTACTTTCAATTTCAGAAAATACAGCATGTTCTGAAAATGGCTATCAGAGTGTCAACATAGCTAAAATCAAACACTATTTTGGTTATAAATCAGTCAGAGGTTATTCAACTTTATGAAAATCACTTTCAACTTTCAACAAAATCATTATTGTCCAATGGGAGCCAACCTCAGTCTTATATATTCATCTGAAATTCCTTGGACAAAATTGTCTGCCCGGCAAGCCGATCCGATTTACTTCCCTTTGACCTGAAAGGGAAATACAAACAGAGGGTTTATACATAACTTAATAATGCATGTAATTAATCTTATACCAGTCATGGTAGTATTATAGAAAAGAAAGGTGTGCGTGGTAGTTTGTACCTTCTTCGGATGGCCACCACACTATTCACAACATTTCTTTACTTATATATCGGTAATTTTCTGGGTAATTTTCAGGATTACTGGAAGCTTCCAGTAGGAATGCCTTGAAATCTAGCACAAGGAGATTTATAGACCTGCCAGTGTGACCACTTATAGGCATTTCTCTTTGTCCTTATTAAGTATATTAATTTCAGGTAAATCACTTTTAAAACATCCCTTTTACGCTCTAAATTAATGTTTGAGTTTTACAAATTAAAGGAAAATACCAAGGCCGGTATATTAATTTCAATGTATGTACAGTTTTTGTTTAGCGAAATTCATACTGTATCCAGTCTAAACAGTAAAATAGTGAACCAATCTACAGAATTTGGTTACCTGCCTCATACGCTTTATAATTTCAATAGTATCACAAACCAGGAACCAAACAACGCGCGCTTAATGAAGTCTGGTTCCTGACATCCCTTATATTCGAGCAAGCAGAAAATATACTATAGAAAATTGTAAACCATTCCATTGATTATAATAATCTGCTCCTTTTCTTATCTGCTTCATTCGCATTTTTATTTGATGTAATTGCTTGAACCGGGTACGAAAAAAAGGACGTTTGCTTGTTCGACATTTTGATGAAACAATAAAAAGAAAGTGGTGTTTTTGCAGTAAACACGTTTTGTTATTTCTAACACCTTTACCTTTCATCCTTTTATACCAATTCAATGTGTTGGGTTTTAATATCTCCACAGGAAACTCTCTCCAATAATAATTTGAAGTAATACTGAATCAGCTAATGACCAAATATGTATTGCCTTAATTTTCTCGATTTACCGTTTTAACCTGTTCCCATATATATATATTTGTTGAGCCTCTGCAACAGACGACTTTTGAAATAATTGTGGCAAAAGGTGAAATTGCTCATAATGAGCTTAATTTTCTCCATGTACGGTTTTAACCCTTTCCCAAATGTATGCCCTTTCTGTGCCTCTGCAGCAGACGACTTTTGAAATCATTGTTGCAAAAGGTGAAATTGCTCATAATGAGCAATTGCTCCATTTGCCACAATAATTTCAATTCTTATCAATTGTCTTACTATCATTTATAGAGATTTTCTGTCAGGTTAAACATTATTTAAATCAATGAGCAATATCTGCATTTGCCCCAATAATTGCAACACTTTTTTCAATTATCATACTATCATTTATAGAGATTTTCTATATTTTGTACTTGATAATTTCAAGGTCGTCTACTGCAGATTTGTTTTATGTGGGAAATGGTTAAACCCGTATCCACTATCATGACTTACCGATGCAAACAGATTGTCTGTGTGTCAGCATTATTTGACAAAACATTATCATAAAAGGGCGTGTGTTCAATACAAATATAAAATTTGCTAGTTGATTGTTTTTGGTACAAATTGAAATTTATCATTACTTCTTTTCCATTTATCTTTATTGACGCCGCGTGGAAGCGCAGCGTCAGTATGGGATAGGTTTTAATTTTGTACCATGGGGTGACGTTATCGAAAAGGGAGCAACCAACATTATTATTGTTAAGAAAAACTCTGTAATATGTTTGAAAACAAAACAACCTTTATGAATAAATAAATTGTATAACATGATTTTAGAAACAGCAAGATACAAAATACGTATGTCTTCTACCGTTATTACAAAACTTTAGACACATGTAATGGGTATTTAATAACTTTCCCCTAACTTCCTAGGCTACGCTTTTTTATAGTTTGGTTTACAACCCGATTCATCAAAGCTCAGAAAAAAGTTTCTGGCGATGTTTTTGCTTCCTTCCGCTATGAATACTTCGCTGTTTTTACGATTTCATCCGATTTCTAAAATTCATTGGATTCGTACCCAGTTTTTCATGTTTCGTTCGAGATGAACGATTCGTACCAACTGGTTTTCGCTCTTTGCGTTTGGGGAACTGACTTGACCATTTTCTTTTGTTTATTTTTCAGTTTTCTACTGGCATGTTCAAAACGATTAACGTTTCATTACAAACAAACAAAACAGACTTAATAATTCTTGCTATATGTTGACTATACATGTGAACTTTCATAATGCTCAATCTTGATCATACATATCTTTGTTTTCTTTTTTAATTACTTCGTATTTTTTGCTTATATACTCCCGTTTTTGCTATCATACTTCTTCCAAACTGGAAGGAGAATATACTTCGACCTCTTCTTCCTAAGCGTGTGTCACACTTAACTTATAACTAGAGGCAATACACCTTTATATATGTTAATATTTAAGCACCTATGTTTTTTTTTTTTATATATATAATTAGAGGATTTACAACAGTTTATTGGTAAAAAAAAAGAGAAACTTCAGCTTGTATGACACATTATAGTTGGAGTGATTGTTAAGCAAACCGTAAACCAAATGGTTTCAAGACTAAACTTGTCATTTCACGACTAAACTTCACATGTTGAATATCACATAGATCGTAGCATGTACAACATTTAATCCCTACGTCAATATTGACCCTTTCTGCTCTTGGTAAACTTTGTATATAGGCTCTGGTAGCAATATAGGCACATCTTGGCCTTCTTGTTTGAAATAAAGGGACATTTGGCCTTCTTGTTCGAAATATTTACATCCTGTCTGCTTGTACAGGTTATTTAAATGTACTGAACTGCATCTGCTTCCTTTAAGTCATTCTTCAAAAGCATGCGCGGCGTCTTTGATGCTTTGCATCAAACGTCTTCTTGTTATTAGTCTTATATGTCACTTTTCATGATCAGTTGACCTCTAAATTATCTCATTCGCTTAAAACACAGACACTGTAAGGTTACATTTCCTACATAATATTAAGTTAAATCTTCAAATACCGATATCTGCATTATTAACCACAGATTATTTTTTTCTAATGTTTGTGGATTTAAACATTCGTCTTGTTTTATTTGGTGTGTATTATCTACGTCTGTCTATCAAGACAAAATGACCAACAATGACCAAGAATTTATAAAACCATGTTGTACGAGCATTTCAGGTAATACTGCGTTGCATGCAATTCATGCAAACTTATTCATATTTAAGAAGGTTTAGCAACATGAGATGGTCAATAAAATAATAGACATATAAAGAATTCCGATAAAGCTATATCTAATTAAAATATATTCTATTTTAATACAGATGCACTTCATTAAGATCTAGATTTAGGTTATGTTTGGGTATCAGGGGCCAATGCTATGTATATCTCTTATTAATAATCCTTCTCTACACATAATGTCGTTTATATTTACTGGCCACGGGTATAGAAAATGGATGAGCAGTATCACAATATGTTTTGAGACTTGTACATATTTAATAGCTATTCTCTGTAAGCATTTAAACTTTTTCGGCACGCATAGTCACGGATATTGCTTAAACTTATTCCACATGTTGACATCAGTGAACTATTCAGAAAAATAGTGTTGGAAATTCCAAATATTGCCCTGTTGCCATGGAAACAGTGTGCAAAGTTGAGTTTTTTATGAAAAACGCAATATTTACCACTTATTTAAAAAAATATGCAGCCATCTCCAATTAAGTGAATTACGTAAATAGATAGATGAACATTTGCTTAATCAAACGCAAGAAAAAAGCTACGGGGAACATTTGATCGTTTTTGCATAAATAAGATATTAAAATACCTCATCACCAAAAAATACAAATTACCTCCCTTAGTTATTTATAAAAATAAAAAAACATGAATTACCTCCCTTGGAATTTTAGATTTTTGTTTTATTGGGGTTTTGAGCCGTTTTAACATTATTTCAGTAATATCACAGCATCAATTCACTTGTTTGTGATCCCTGGGTAAACAAACCAGTACTATGCAAGGAAATGTACCTTGCCCAAGGGTACTCCACCATAATTGTTGCGGGCACTTTTGGATCGAACCTGTGACTCTAGGTTCATAATCACTGACGCTGAACATTCGAACCTATATTGGAGATACATGAACAGAACATTATCAGATGTATAACCAATGATTTTCCTAATACCATTTTACTTCATCTATTTTGTAGGTTTATGACAAAGTTTAAGACATGTCAAATATGTTCAAAGTCTCCTGCTGCAGAATTGTCGTATGAGGGAAAGGGTTAAACCCTGCATTTTTTTTGCATACGTTTGCTGTACCTGTACCTGTTTTTATTTGTAAAAAAACAAATGTTTTTTTCCAATAGTATTTCATAAATAAGTTATCTTTCGGGGTCTATGAGAGACACTTTTTGAAAGTGTATAAAGTTTTATATTACTTTCAAGTATAAAATGCGTCAACCAATTTGACAAGTAAAATAATATACTTCTTTATTTTAATCATAACAACTAATGATAACTTTGTTTGAAAATTACAATTTTCTATGTTTTATATCACTAACTTCTCCTTCTATTTTGATTTTTAGCTCGACTGTTTTTTTTTGGAAAAAAGACGAGCTATTGTCGTCACTTGATCGTCTTCGTCGTCTTCGTCGTCGGCGGCGACGTTGGTTAAACCTAACACTTTGAAACTTGGAAAACTTGTTCATCTAATACTCTTCTTCACATTGTATGCTGAAGATGCTAAGTGTTAACTCTCAAGATTACAACGACTGTGATACATATGTATGAAACGACGTCCTCGCTCTAGCATGATCATACATCAGACACAGTTCATTGACAAGAGAGCTCGGTTGGGTTTACATTCATCCGGACTGTGACAAAAGGCCAATATCAGAGTGGAAAAAAAAAGTTCTATCAACACATACATGCTAAAGGATTCAAAATCATACTGTTTATACAAGTTTCGCTTAAACCGTTTATGACTTTTTGGCGAACAATAAAGAGCAAGATCAGACTGCACGGCTGATATGGTTGATCTAGATTAAAAACTATTAGCAAATTCCTTACATTTTGGTTATCGCAATTTACTGCGAGAGCTGTCGATAATGCTCCCTTTTCAATGCTAACATCTCTAAAACTATATTAAACTTCATGCTGTTGATCTCGATGCGATGATTATATTAATAACCAACAATACCCGAAGGAACGTGGCAGACATTACATGAGCAAGTCCAAATTAAACCTCCTAATACAGGTCGTGTAATGCTTAATTTAATAATTTTCAACAGGCTGACACATTTTGGCATATCTTGAGCAGAGGACTTTTCGAAACATTCTACTTTCGGGGCAACGTTGTAAACTGTATTTAATATCTTACTTTTATATATAGACACCTTTCCATATGTTAAGCGTTGATTGTTTCAAAATTGTCTGTAGCATGATATGTTGTATGTTAAATTACCGTGATACGCACGGCGTTTCACGTCTTTTCAACGGACAAAAGTTAAATAGAGAAATTCTCTTAATTTCCTAGAAAGAGACGTTTTCATTCCTATTGCAAAATTAATCAAAGCGTCGATGGCACAGTAGTGGCGATCGTGTAGAAAATTTTGCAAAGTTACAAGCAGTATCTCGGTGTCGGCCTTACGATTTTCAATATATATAGGCATATACGATAATGCTCGATCTCCAACTAAATTAGGCTACATTTTCAGCAATGATTGCTAATTGACGCTAGAACGTACAGACGTGTTTAACTTGTACTGTGCATGACATCGTGTCATTTAAACTTTTGTAAACCAGTCTTAGCATCTAGACGCTTTCATATATTGCAACAGCTACAAAATAAAGCGTTTATGATATTAATATTTAAGAACAATCGTTAACTATTCTCGCGAGCTATTTATAGAACATTTTGTAATTTTTTCGTTGTTGATGTTTCTGTTAGCATTGTGGAGGTTGTCAACAAATAAAACTTTCGAGGGTTACTAATTATTTTTAGCTCGACTTTTCGAAGAAAAGGCTAGCTAGAATACTCGCCTCGGCGTCGGCGTTGGCGTCTTCGTCTGCGTCTGAGTCGGTGTCTGCGTCGGGTCTGCGTCTTTGTCTGCGTCTTCGTCTGCGTTTCGTCTGCGTCTTCGTCTGCGTCTTCGTCTGCGTCTTTGTCTGTGTCTTCGTCTGCGTCTTCGTCGGCGTCTGCGTCGGCATTGGTGTCACACCTTGGTTAAGTTTTTGTACCAATTCACTTTTCTGTCAAAACCATTACAGATATGGCTTTGAAACTTACAAAACTCATTCACCATCATTCCTTCCATCAACAGACAACAGTTCATAAATCTGTCAAGGCTTTTGTAAAAATTATGGCCCTTTTTCAACTTAAAATGTTGGTTAAGTTCTTTGTACCAATTCACATTTTTGTCAAAACCATACAGATATTGCTTTGAAACATACAGCACCTATTCACCATTAATACCTTCATCAACAGGAAAGAGTACATAACTAGAATTTTGGTTAAATTTTCTTGTACCAATTCACTTTTTTTTTAAAACCATTACATATATTGCTTTGAAACTTATAACACTTGTTCGCCATTGTAACTTTCATCAATAGACAAGAGGTCATAACTCTGTCAAGGTTTTTTTTTAAGAATTATGACCTTTTTTCGACTTTGAAGTTTTTTGTACCAATTTACTTTTTTGTCAAAACCACACAGATATTGCTTTGAACCTTACACCACTAGTTCATCATCATAACCTTCATCAACGGACAAGAGTACATAATTATGTCAATTTTTTTTTAAGAGTTATGAACCTTTTCCGATTCAGGATTTTGGTTAAGTTATTCATACAAAATCTTTTCTTTTTCAAAACAATTAGAGATATAGCTTAAACACTTACAATATCTTTTTACCATCATTACCTCCACCAACTGCCAAGAGTGCATAATTCAGTGAAGGTTTTCGTAAGAATTATGACCCTTTAATGACTTATAAAATACTTCGCTTATAAATAGTATGATAAAGTACTTTGCTTATAAATAGTATGATAAAGTACTTTGCTTATAAATAGTATGATAAAGTACTTGGTTATGTTTTCTGTACCACCCAAAAAGGTTTTGTTTTATCGGCAAGCACAAACAAGTCGAGCACGCTGTCCTCTGACAGCTTTTGTTCTGTTCAGATTTGTTCATAGCAGACGGCACTTAACATATCATATATACGGTTATTCTAAAGCCATGATTAACCTAACACTTTACCCTGATCCTAATAAACATTGGTACGGCAATCACGCATTTGTTTATGAATTAAAATTTCGTTCTTGTCATTAACCGCCAATGTATATACAGGTATGTTCATAAGGCACATTACATATTTGATAAAAATACATGTAAAACGTTAAATTATACATATGTGCACAAAGGTCAGGATCAGGATGATTTTGTTAAGCTTTACTATCATAATACTCGAATACCGCTACTAGTATTGTTCATTTAAACCCCTTTCATGTTTTGTCGCCTGGCTTTCTACTGAAACGCGTCGTATTGTTGTCTCTTCGTATGTATGTCCGTATACCATAGTGTTGAATCGAACAGACTTGTATATAGTTAATGTTTGACAACAGCAATGAAATGACAATGGACAATGCATTATTTCGAGTATTGAATCTCTCGAACAAGCGCAAGGCATAATGCGAGTGCAATGTGAAATGTTCTTAAATTTAAATATGTGGCACAGGTGACTTGGAAAGTCTGATTGTATAAACTAGAATTAAATAATAAAACATAAATCGAATCGGATTGTATTCATTGGCAGCCATATGTTTCCGTACTTCTTAGTCTGATTTCAAATTGGGTTAATCTATAATGAGTTTTCAAAGTAGCAACATGTATATATCGCACTTACTCTGACTTGTCTATTAATAGATATATGAAACAGTATGTCCTAAAATAGAAAATGACGACATGGAAATACCACAGTATTTGCCTCGTATGTGTATTTACCTTGACATGTCTGTTTGTTCTTATTGAATGAAATGTTCACATTCTTAATCAACAGAGCAAACACTTTAAAACATGATCGTGTTAGTTGTTCATATGATGTAACTACTGTATATAAAGATCAGGATATATAGATGCTAAATGCTAAGGTTAAGCTCTTCATTTTTTATCAACAATATTTTGATGTCTCGCAACATGACATGAATCTATTGAATGAGTTTTAATCTTTAAATCCCCAATATATTTTTTTCTGAATTCCTCATAACGTTTGCAAAAGTGAAAAACATGCAATTCGTCCTCAATTACATCATTCGCGAATTGTTCAAGAAAAATAAGTGCAATTCCTCTCTTCTCTTGGAACATTATGATGTCTGCCTACTTCAATATTCAGTTTATGTACCGAGTAACGGAATTTTGCCAATGCGTTCATAAAAGTTATAGCAATACTTAAATAACCTTCCACGTTTGAAAGTGATTTAAATTGCATATTATAATGTGCTTTATTGGAATTACTTGTACAGAATCCGTTTATTTTGAATTCTGAGATAAACATATTTATATTTCCAATATCCTGGGAAATCCAGATGTATCCGAAACCGTAACTAATCAATAAATTCTTAACGTCTGTTGCGTATGTATGCCTGTTTTGATCATCTAAATTTATATAACATTGCTTTGGATATCTATGGGCTAGCATTTGTATTAATTAGGGCAGTGCTTTTGAAATTTAACATTAATCCCCATGTATATTCACCAAGGGGGGGGGGGACCATATTGAAATATTTGGTGATAACTTTACTATGACTTAAATGGCTATCACCTGATGACGACTTTTTAAAGGTATTTTATGTATGTATAACTTAACGCATACAACGTCTTTAGTCATATATTTCTATACAGACTGCGCTATGTGGTGATCGTCATGAATTAAAATGACACAAACAGGAAACCATTAATTCAGACCAATAGACCTTTTATCACATGACACATGAAGTATCGCAATACATCTCAAGGACTTTCATCGGAAAGGGGTATAGTTTAATGGCCGGTCCGGATGCCTGTCCCTCCACGTGTAACATCTTTATCCCGCAATTACCCAAACAATATGAAACCCTGTTAAATGAACAATTCAGTTCATACTGAAATAACAAATTAGACTAATAGCTATAGCTAGGTAATGTATAATGTACGACCAAATATAACACAGGCTCATACAACAAGACCTATAGCTAGGTAATGTATATTGTACGACCAAATCTAACACAGACACATACAATCAAGACCTATAGCTAGGTAATGTATTTTGTACGACCAAATATAACACAGACACATATAATCCATACCTATAGCTAGGTAATGTATATTATACGACCAAATCTAATACAGACACATACAATCAAGACCTATAGCTAGGTAATGTATATTGTACGACCAAATCTAACACAGGCTCATACAACCAAGACCTATAGCTAGGTAATGTATATTGTACGACCAAATCTAACACAGGCTCATACAACCAAGACCTATATTTAGGTAATGTATATTGTACGACCAAATCTAACACAGATACATACAATCAAGACCTATATTTAGGTAATGTATATTGTACGACCAAATCAAACACAGACACATACAATCAAGACTTATATTTAGGCTGTGCTTCCGTCTCATGTAGGCAACACACATTCTGTTCATTTTTATCAATTAATGAACTGTTGAAATCCATGTGTACGTCGATAGTGATGAATTAGTTCATTTCTACAAAGAAGTCGTTTCTATTTACAGGTCAATCTTCTACAAAATGGATGATCAGAATCACAATGTGTCACTCCTTCTTTATGACATTCTAGATTGGGTCGGTGCTTCTGAAGAGATGAGGGACAAATACAGAGAAACGGCGATAGTACGGGAAATAACTAAAACAGTGATAGAAAACATTATCCAACCCGAAATCCGAGTATACAAGTACCTGTTTGGAATTAGAAGTGAGGGTACAACAATAAAAGGGCTCCATTCAGACGAAGACTTTCTCATCTGTCTTGATATACCTGTTGTAGAGAGGATTTCTGATGCACCTCAACACGGAATATCATTGCTCATAGTGGCTGATGAAACTACTAAAGCTGGATATTTTAAACTACAATGTGTCTGGGAAAAAGTACCCATTTATGACAGAGACAATATCATTCAGAAAGGAGCTCAGGAACATGTAGAAACCGACCAAAACCACAGGTTATGTGTAAAAAACGTCCGGCAAGTAACTAATATGTATCGAAGTACTAATGGTCCTGCCATTACACGTACAGGTGTAGATGGGATATCAGATTTAGACGTAGTTTTGGCATATCAATGTCAGCACATACCAAATGTTGCTCAATCCTGGCTAAGAAGAGTTACCGGTGTAATCGGCTGAATGAAACACAAGTACAATTGTTGAAAGTATCCGGGTGTTTTTTTGTGGGGATAAATCATCCATCAAGTGAAAATGGTCCGATCGAATGGAGGCTGTCATTCTCCCTCCAGGAACGTGAACTCATGGCAAGTTTTAACTCTACGCAGCACAAATGCTACATCTTACTTAAGATTATTAAGAAAGATATTATACAAAAACGTGTGCCCGGGTCGATCTCTTCGTATCACTGTAAAACATGTTTGTTATATATTGTTGAAAATACACCTTGTGAATTTTGGACCCGTAAAAACCTTCTTGAATGTACGCGTCTTTGTATCAAATTGCTATTACACTGGATCAAAGAGCAATATTGTCCAAATTACTTCATGCCGGATGAAAACATGTTTGACAGACTTGAGTGCAGTACCCTACGACAGGTACAGGTTGTCCTAGAGGATATGGTAGAACATTTGTATTCATTACTGTGGGCATTGACATGTGATAACATCGGAAATGTGTTGTACGATGTTTTGTTCGGGTGTGGCGCTAGCATAATGAGAGTAAAACATAGTAATGTATCTAAAAACGCATTATTATTATACACAATGCTCAATAGAGATTTAAGGAATTTGATACATGTGGTTAGTCAAAGTGAGCATGGAAATAGATCAGCCTTGCACTTATTGTCAGAATTAAACTCAATGCAAACACATTTACTACACATGGAGTGTGTTAAAGCTCATACTGAAAAAGAAACAAGACAAACAATACGCTACTTTATTCCTCACATTCGTATACAAATAGCACAATGTGTAGCGAGTATCATGCTGACTACCGGTGACGGGGACCTACTGAAGATTCTGTTTGATACGTTTAAGTATTACATAGAAGAAAGTAAAGATTGTGACCTTATCTCAGCGTCTTTGATTGTCGCATCTTATTGTTTACAGAGTCACAGATATGATGCCTGTGAAGAGATTCTACTGAAATGCGACACGGCTTTGAAAAAACATGTTGTATCAGTGTGTGGATGCAGAGACCATCCTATATATCTGAATAAAGCATACAAAGAACTAGTACGGATGTTCGGCTCACAAGACATTCCATACACAGAATTCGCGAGAACCTGTACAATTGGATGTTTATCTTTTCTATCTCATCTGGCTAACCTTGTTCCTTCAGCTTTACATTACGAGATGTATCGTTCAGTCAATACACCGCCTAATTCTAGGGATGAAACATACCATCTATGGTTTGACCGGATTGTTGTGGATTGTAGAGTTTATCTATATTTCGTGCAGTATGTCCTTTATTCAAAAACAAACGAGCCCGTTTATAAACAAGTTGCCATTGACAACTTAGTGAACGTTATACGCACAGACACAAACCTTGGACATACTGAAACCGCCTGGAACTTGTTAGGATGGATATACAAACAAGAAAATCAAGCTCCACTAGCGTTATGGTGCTTTCTTATATCCTGGAAAATCAGACGGATTCACAATGCTGCTAAGTGGCATGCACTAGAAATGGTTAGTTCAATGAACAGGCTCTATTCTGACAGTCACATATGGTAAATGTTTCGCAATAGATTCGTAAAAGTTAGATAGTGTTGATCACACATGAATTCTAAATTATCCTTAAGATATCCTTAAACCTGTTGACCTTAAATGATGTGGTTTATGAAAAAACATATGTTAAGAATTATATAATCAAGACGACATTTTGGTGAAGTATGTACATTGTTAGGTAGGAACGTTTGGTTAGTTTAAGTACACGTGGTAAACGGTTTAATTACAGAAAGACAATGATGAATTGTTCCTACTGTTTCCATGTTAATGTTTGAGTATGCATGTTGATGAGATATAGAAGCCAATACTCTAATTCCGGAAGTGTTTTACATTTTTCTTTTACAGCAATCGTGTCTAAGATATACCAGTAAATTGTAAGAATACAGAAAGACAAAAAGAAACGTTTCTTATTTATTATAATATTTGATGTTTGAAATAAACAGACACGTCGCACGAAACCCGATCTTTAAGTTTTAGAAACGAGAGCAGTAACAAAAACATGTAAATGTATTAAGACGGCATTGTTATTAACGTTGCGGAATCCGCTGTGGTCGAGTGGTTAGCGTCGGGGATTTGTCGATGCGCCATAAAACAATATACATTCATTATGAACGTTGTATCTGATATTTACATTACTAGAGCAGTAAAAAAAAATGTAAATGTGTTAAGGCGGCATTGCTATAACCGTTGTACCTGATATTTATAAAACGAGAGCAGTAACACAAACATGTAAATGTGTTAAGGCAGCATTGCTATAACCGTTGTACCTGATATTTATAAAACGAGAGCAGTAACAAAAACATGTAAATGTGTTAAGGCGGCATTGCTATAACCGTTGTACCTGATATTTATAAAACGAGAGCAGTAACAAAAACATGTAAATGTGTTAAGGCGGCATTGCTATAACCGTTGTATCTGATATTATACTACGAGAGCAATAACAAAAACATATAAATGTGTTCAGGCGATATTGCTACATTGTATAACCGTGGTATCTGATATTTACATTACTAGAGCAGTAACAAAAACATGTAAATGTGTTAAGGTGGCATTGCTATAACCGTTCTATCTGATATTTACATTACTAGAGCAGTAACAAAAAATGATGTAAATGTTTTCAGGCGATATTGCTATAACCGTTCTATCTGATATTATACTACGAGAGCAGTAACAGAAACATGTAAATGTGTTAAGGCGGCATTGCTATAACCGTTGTATCGGATATTTACACAACTAGATTAGTAACAAAAACATGTAAATGTTTTCAGGCGATATTGCTTTAACCGTTGTATCTGATATAAACACTACTACAGCAGTGACGAATCATATACATGTGTAACGCGACATTGCTATAATCATTGTATCTGATATTTACACTACTAGAGCAGTAACAAAAACATGTAAATGTGTTTAGACGACATCGAATGAATGTATAGTGTTTTATGGCGCGTCGACAGCTAAGGTCATTTAGCGCGCATTAAAATTAAGAAGTACATGTAGTATTATTTAAAATTGAATATGTTTGATAGAACTATATAATGGGAAATGATGGAAGTAGAAACAAGGTAATGGAGAAGTATGATGTAATATAAATAGAGGTGAATGTATGTATATAAGATGGACATACAAGAAATTCCGCCCCTATCCATAAATGGACCTCCCAACAACAGGAGACGGTATACGAAATTTCTTGTACGACAGATGAACACTGAATGAATGTATAATATTTTATGACTAAAATCTATGTAATGGAAATGAAATGTATGTTATATAAATAAGAGTATATATATATGTAGACAAATAAAGAGTATCATATCTTATAGTAGAGTGCAATCTCCTTTAAGAAAGAAATTATAGCATGTATTGGGACAGTGTCGAATAGTGTTTTAAGACTATCAACACTGTAATAATTAGCACGAATTGGTGCAAAGTCAGTGCAATCAATTAAAATGTGCTGAATGGTATAGCTTGCAGAGCAATGTATACATTCAGGTGCATCATCCTTTGTAAAGAGCCAAGAATGTGTAAGTCTAGAGTGCCCAATTCGGCAACGAGCTATAATAACCTCTTCTCGACGAATGGACCTGTAAACGGGGTTACACTCGCAAAGGATTGGTTTGACAGAATAAAGATTGTTAAAAACATCAGCATCCCATTTGGTTTGCCAAGAAGATTGGTTATATTTAAAAATGGTAGGTTTAAAATCAATATGTGGAACCTTAAAATCTGAAATTGGTAAAGATAATGCGGACTTTGCATTTTCATCCGCCTTCTCGTTACCCGTAAGACCTAAATGACTAAGCAACCAACAGAAAACAAATTTATTAAACTTTAACAGGGATGAAATTTGTTAAAGTAATCCGCAAACAAGAGGATCTTCAAACTTCTGATTGTAACGGCCTGTAAAAAAGAAAGTGAGTCAGAGAAAATAATAAAGCGGGTCCGATGTGATTCTTCAGCTATGTCAAGTGCAAGATCAATAGCCTTCAACTATGCAGAGAAGATTTATCATGAATGCGAGATTTCAGAATGGTATCACCACATACAGCGGCAGATGCTACAGAGTCATCGCATTTAGAGACGTCTGTGTAAATTGGCTTAAATGCGAAGTAAAAATCTTTAATTTCATGAAATTTGGCTTAAAATACATGTCTGTCAGTTTCAGACTTTTTATGAGCAGCGAGATCAAAACGAAATTCCGCAATTTTAAGTGTACAATGAGCTATATCCGGGACTTGATATTTTGCAATAGACTCCATATCCACATGAAGATCTTCAAGAAATGGCTCCATGCGGATACCAAGGGGAGATATTGCATTTGGTTTTTTAAGAAAAATGGGCTTTAATTGAGGCTGAAAGACAGCTCTGTAAGTAGGGTTAGAAGGGTTGGATTTTAATTTTAGTAAATACTGAAGGGCAAGTTTCTGTCTTCTAGAAGAGAGGGAAGATTCATTATCTTCAGCATAAAGACTGTTAACTGGAGAGGTTCTAAAAGCTCCAGGGGTAAGGCGAAGACCTTGATTATGTATGGGATCAAGCAACTGAATGTAAGATTTGCGAGCAGAACCATAAACACGAGAGCCATAATCAAGTTTAGAACGAATAAGAGAGCGATACAAACGTAATAGTACTTTCCTATCAGCTCTCTAGTCATAATGGGCTACAACCTTGAGAAGGTTTAACGCTTTCGTACATTTCTTTTTTAAAGCTTTAATATGTGGAAGGAATGAAAGTTTTTGGTCAAAGATTACACCAAGAAACTTAAACTCTGGTACAACTTCAATGCTACATTTATTCATATGAATATCTGGGTCTAGGTGGAAACAACGTTTATTACAGAAGTGCATGCATTTGGTTTTGGTCTTGGAAAATTTAAAACCATTTTCGTCGGACCATGTTTGAAGTTTATTCAAGCATTGTTGAAGTTGACGTTCTATAATGTCCATATTTCTTGAACGAAAACAAATAACAAAATCATCCACATAAAGGGAGCATTCAATCCCTGGGTTAATAGCTCTCGAGCACCTGCTAAGGTGTTACCAACACGAACACGAAAGAGGCGTTCATCCAAAAATGCAGCAATAAATAGAGGTAGACGGTCTCTAAGACCAAAGTCATGGAGATCCTTTAAAATACTGTATTTCCAAGTTGTTTCATAAGCGCTTTCAAGATCAAAGAATACACAGACAACATTTTGCTCATAAATAAAGACTTATCTAATAAAATATTCAAAACGAACAGAATGATCAAGTGTACTTCGTTGCCGACGGAAACCGCCTTGAAATTTGACAATAAGATTGTTTGATTCTAGGAACCATACAAGTCGGTCATTAACCATTCGTCCTAATGGTTTGCAGATACAGCTAGTTAAAACAATGGGACGATAGTTGCTAGGATTAGAGGTGTCCTTGCCCGGTTTTGTAATAGGTATAGCAATAGCCTCTCACCAAGACGAAGGAAATTCTCCAGACTGCCATACATCATTAAAAATATCCAATAAAACAGAAAGAGAAGTGAAGGGAAAATGCTTAAGAAATTGATAATGTCTTGGCCAAGAGAGTTATCATGAGCTTTCCTCAGGGCAGACCTGAGTTCTTTTAAGGAAAACAGTTTGTTATACCGCTCAAGATTTTTGGACTTAAAGTTAAGTATTTTCATCTCCTCTCTGGTTTTAAACTTCTGGAATTTTTCAGAGTAATTATCAGAAGAAGATTTTTTTGCAAAAGTATCAGCTAGAGTATCTGCGATGTCAAAAGAAGTGTGGATGGCCTCATTATCAAGAGAAAGATGGTTAACGGATGAAGAACCTTTCCCATTATTTTTTTGAATCATATCCAAAGTCTTTTTTGTCGAAGTGCGACTTGTAAGCCTTGAGACATATTCTTTCCAAGAAGTACGCTTACTGGCTTTGATTGTGCGTCTGGCTTTGAGGCGAACAATTCGAGAGCTATTCAGATTATCTGGCGACGGCCTGAGAGCTTCTTTTCTGTCATGAATCGCTTTCTTGCACTCCGTAAACCAAGGTTTACAGTGTCGTTTTGTGTCTGTCGAGGTCTGAATAGACTGTTTAGCTATATATATTAGTAAAGATGTAAAGAGTTCCTAAGGGTCATCACAGTCTGTAAATTTGTCATAAGTGATAGACTGCTCACAAAGCATTTAAAATTGATTTCAGTTAGCTTTGGAAAGCTACCATTTACTTTCACGTTTAAGAACTGAAGGTTTATCTTCAGTGATAAAGATCGGAAAATGGTCGAAATCACTAGAATCATCAGCAACCTTCCAAGATAAATCTGGAAGTAATGCTGGACTGCACAAAGAGAGATCAATAGATGAGTAAGTGCCTGTTGCTGGATGTAAGTATGTTTTGATAGTTGGATCATTCATAAATGAGAGAGAGTTATTGGAGATGAAGTTTTCTATCTGTTGACCCTTGCGGTTGGTATCATTACATCCCCAAGTGGTACTGTGCGCATTAAAATCTCCAGCCAGAATAAAAGGTGATGGTAATTGAGATATGAGGTCATTCAAAGAGTTGTCATAAATAGTCTTGCTAGGAGGAAGGTTTATGGAACAGAGAGTAATTGTGTTGTGTAAAGAAATCCTCACGGCAAAAGCCTGCAGAGGTGTATACAGCTGTATATGTTTATGCGGTACGTTGTTGTTAATAACAATAGAAACTTCACCTTGGGCTTTATCTCTCTCAGTGTGGATTCTATGATAAATCAAGTGGTATTTCAATGAAATACCATCATTTTGTTTTAGGAAAGTTTCTTGAAGACAAAGTGCTACAGGTTTGTGCGAGTTATTAACAGTGAGAGTTCTTCGAAATTAGTTCTCAGACCACGATAGTTCCACTGGATAATGGAGTTAGCCATTGTGCAAGTAAAAAATATAAAAAATAAGACAAAAATACATTTTGGATACTCCATTTTAAGAAGAGATTACTTGGCAGGGTGGAACATTTTTGTCTCAGCCAAAGAAGTGGACCACGACTCAATGTTGGTGTTCCACTCATCCTTTGTGTCGTGCCAAGGACCTTGCTCAGAATCAGAGGCACTGATCAGAGTGACTCCTCTGTGTCCATCTCCTCAAATCCACAAAATCTATTCGATGTAGGTATTTGAGGTTGATCGACTTCAACAAGGACTTGCATTTCAGGGCTTGGGCAGGATTTGACTTAGACACCGAAGATTTAGTCTTTTGCTGCTTCACAGAAGAGCTTTGAGACTTAGGTTTCTGAGTAATAGCAGGTTTTGATGATGATGTTGCAAGTTCAACAGAAGATTTCTGTGAAGATGCAGTTGCCGTAGATATAGAAGATTTCTGTGAAGGTGCAGTTGCATTAGAGGTTGTAGATTTTGCTTGGGTAATTAAGGAAGAATTCGGTTTTGATTTCTTTGAAGATGCAGATTGTTGGACAGGGGCAGAAAACGGTTTTGTGGTAGAGGCAGAAGATGGTTTTGTGGTAGAGGCTGAAGATGGTTTTTCAATGGAAGGAGTTTTATTTTGATTTTCTGATGTTGATGACCGAGTAGAGATAGTGGGTGATGCTGCAGGAACCAAGGCTCTAAGTTCATCCGCCATCTCCAAGAGTTTCTTGATGAGAACTTCGCAGGTATGGCAGTTCGACTTTAAGGGCGGAGGCGAGGCAACATTTGCATAGCTTGAACTACTAGTGAGTTGAAGTTTGTCCTTCTTCCGTTGCTCCACTATTTTCCGGGCTTCATAGAAGCTAATGCCTTGTGTGTAATAAATGGTAAGATTTTTTTTTCATCTTTCCACACTTGGCAATCCCTAGAATATGTTGGATGAGCAAGCTTACAATTAAAACAGGAATGGACATTAGAGCAGGTGTTACAGTCATGTTTAGTTCCCACAAAAGCACACTTGGAACAAATGGGTATATTTGATGCATGGTGGCCAAACCGCTGACACTTGAAGCAGCGCAGGGGGTTGGGCACATAGATATTAACCTTCACAAACTGATAGCCTATTTTCAATCTATCAGGAAGAATTGGAGAAGAGAAAGTTAGAATGGAGGCGTTTGTGTCTACTTCTTGGCTTTTTCTGGTAACACTGATTCTCCTGATGGAGAAACACCTTGAGGCTGAGGATTGTTCATGCAGCGGATTACTCCTTTGCATTGGTTCATGGTTTTGTGAGGGTAGACATTAACTTTAGTTATATGAAAGATTTTATACTTAAGGAGGTTGGTAGTTTGTTGCTTAGAAAAGCATTCAACAAGGATTGTGCTATTTTTGAATTTCTTTACCGATTTTGGAGTGCCCAAGAGGCTAGAGATTTGCTTCTCAATAACAAAAGGTGATATGTTTGTGACAAGGGTAGAAAGATCTTCTGCCTCTATTACAACAAAACGAGCAAAGTGAAGAGCAGATTGAGATGAGTCAGTTTCAGAATCAGATTCTGAGAGGAGACGCGTGGCAGCTTTCTTTGGAGTTGACATGTTAAAGTTAGAGTGTCCATCACAGATTATCCCCACCCACCTCGGAGCCCAACATAGCACACGATCTGGGAAAACTTAACACAGATCATGCCAGGGATACATCAATGATATACTAGCTAGACTGGACAAATATATTCACGTAGAACGTAATTCCAAGCTTCACTATCTTTGGTAGGTTACAAGTGTCAATCAAATACCTAAAAAGCTTTCACCTGAATAGCCCATGAGTCACCGCCTTCTTGGGCAGCTGAGAAAATAGGGTTAAGAAGACATGTTTGAAAATGTAGAAAGAAATGCATAATAAGTAAGCGATGAAAATGAAAGGTGAAATGTAATGCCCAATGGCAAGGAATGACCAGCCGATTGATCAGGCCGGGCTCCCCTCACCTTCCGTTTAGCCCAACTCAAGGCCAAAGCAGTGTGTTGCAGCAACAGAATTTAAATTGCCTTACTCTGAAACTACTCAACCACCAAGTCCCTGTCATTAGGCGACACGGGTCGCAGCCCACGACAAATGGGCAGGCACAGCGTTTGGGTTCTAGGAAAGGGTTACGTTTGATAAGTTACATGATTGTTCCGGGAAAAGGCTCAACGCGAGAAAGCAGCCATAAAACAAGTGAACTATAATGAAAGTTGTTTTAGAAACACACACACGCTTGGGCTTTAATTCGTTGTTTATATGCGATATAATTAACCATAGTCTTAATTTTATGTATTAAATCTTGTACACATGCAGACACATTTAGGCGCGTTTGCAGCAGAAGTGTTTTTCTCTTTTGGCACAACGTTTCAAACTCTTCCGATTATTATACTTTCATAAAGAGACGGTTACCCTATGTTTTGTCTTGACGTTTTAAATATCCTCTACTGCAGATATGTTGTGAGAATTGGTTTATGTACGACAGACAACATTTTCGATTGAATTTAAATAATTGTACAACGATCATAATCGGATGAATAAAAATAAATATTTACTGGATTTTTTTTTTATATTTGAACGGAGCTCCATGAAAAGCAACCTTAACGTAATTATTACAGATATACCTTCTATGACTATTTTGCGAATAGTGCAGAGTCAGATCAAACTAGTAGGGGTGTTGCAAATGCAGTACGGTTGTTTTTTTTTTCGCATATCGGCCATCATTTATAGTACGTTATTCCCTTAAATAGAGAAATTTACTACTAAAGCTGTTGATCGTGATATTGTTTTCAAAACTACGTTAAAACCTGCAGATGGTCCTGATGAGACGCTTCTAGTTAGAACCAACAATATACGGAACAACGAGGAGACAATGTATGAAAAAGACCTGATTAAACCGCCTAGGTATGTGTGTAACTCCTAATTTAATCCTTAACACATTTAGACAATCTATAACGAATATGCAGCAGACGACTTTTGCAAACATTGTGGCAAATGGAAATTTGCTACTTTTAAAACTGATATGTACCTGTGACGTGTCACAAAGAAAGTGTGTACATATTCTTTTTGCAGACGGCGATTTGTAAAGAGGATATTGTCACGTTACGCGTCATATGGGTTGATTTATTAGAGTTTAGCCCCGCTTGAAGGGATGTTTAAGTTGTTTTCATGGCGATCCGTCCACCTAACGTGGTTTGATATACATAGTCGTTACAGACTGAACTATCTCGGCTCGACCCGCATCATATGGGTTGATTGATTGGAGTTTCACACCGCTTTGAAGGGATTTTAAAGTTGTTTTCACGGCGCTCTGTCCACCTAACGTGGGTTGATAACCCTAGTCGTTACAGACTGATCTATCGCGGCTCGACTCGCGTAACATGCAACAATGACACAGAGTCGTGATGGGAGAAATATATAGAAGGGCGTATGAAGATAGGATAGTGTGTGAGACATTTATACATTTAGCTTAATATATAGTTCGTTAAAACTTTTGAATCATAATGTATAACATTTCTAAACAAAGGGAAAATATTGATAATAAGCAAACCGCGTGCAAGAATTTGAGATCAGGAAGAAATTGTTCCGCGTCTCTACGCAGTATAAATCAAATACACACATTGTTTTATAGTTTAAGTGAATCTTACCTGATCAGAACCCTCGGTATGAGGGAAAGGGTTATTTTCGGTAATTATTCTGGTAATTCACAAGAAAACTCAGCTATATTTCCAAGTTGATAACTACTCTTAATGCTGCATGAAAACTGTGATACGTATAAGGTGATATAACATGTATACATGTACAAAGGAAATGTAGATATTTTGTTTATTATAGTGTCTCTCATATTGCAAGCGTCATCCATGCCTGACTAATGAGATACCTTATGTAAAGAGTTTGTAAATTAAAGTGTCTCTCATATTGCAAGCGTCATATATGCCTGACTTATGAGATACCTTACAACATAGACTTCCCGAATCCAATTCCTTTTAGCCAATCAAATATGTTACTCCGCGAGACCGAAAGACAAGAGAGATGTCAATGTTCCCACGCTCAGAGTAGGCAATGCAAATTCAGATGTCGCTACTGCTGGATTATTTTCATTGTGGACATTTAAAGACCGTATAAAGAAAAAAGCAATTTTCCATATTTCCAATAACAAAATAACACAATCTACAACATAAGATAACCACGATGCACTTATTAGGTGTCCTGTAATAACTGAAATACCTTTGACAACGGTGCTAAACTATACCCATTCAATCAACCAATATCAATGTAGAGAGTGGACAATTACAGTTATTTTAATCTAAGCATTTTAAAAAGAATAATGTGTAAATAAAGTAGAGTAGCTGGTGGTTTCTTTGATATAAATATATCTTCATACAGACAGCTTTTGAGCACGTAAGATTCAATTAAAATGCGTCAATCACAGAATAATATGTGAATTGTCTGATCGTAAAGACAAAATGCATTACTCTGGTTTATTTTTGGCTGTTAAATGAATAAAAAAAATAGTATTTTATCCGTTTCCCACATACAGCAAAATTTGCAGCAGATGACTGAAACATGTATTGGCAAAGACATGAAAATATCTAAAGATGAAAGTACATATATTTTTTATCAAAAAGAGTTCTAAACATTGTAACAAAGGAAAACTATTGCTCACTTTGAACAATTTGTTTTTCTGACACATTATTTTCGAAAGCTGGCGGCTGCGGAGGGGTATGAGTGTACATATTGGAAACATGTTTAACATAGAGATATTTATTCATTGTTTTTAGGCTAATATAATAAACATATTGATATACATGTATTATATTTAAACTAAGACTGACTTACTTATGTATAGTAAATCTTGTACCTGATAAAGAAAGATACAAGAGAAAGTAGATACAACACATCAATGTCGACGGAAATCCATACTGCAGTTATGCATAACACTAACAGTATAGTAAATGACTAAACAGTTATCAACTGAGGGGCATATTGGAACATCAGGGGTGGGATCAAGTGAAAATGTCTCATAACTTGCATTGTTTTGTCAACGAAGTGAATGATAATTGAAGCCTTTCATTGTTTATAATCAATCTCCATTCCAAAGAAGGTTGACCATACACACAGCCAACTAATTATTGATCATTAACAGTAATGGGAAAAAGTATAAGATTTGTGAATTCCACATACACTTTTCAAGATGTTTGTCAGAATATTTGAATTTTATTATTTATCAATAAAACCACAAAACATACAATTTAGGATGTGCATGCATTAGCACTTCATTTTACCTTTCCCCTATTTAAGTCAACACTGGACACCTCTGCAGCAATCTACTTTTAAAACAATGAGATAACGGTTAACTCGCTGAAGACATGAGTTTTCCCTTTTTCTAAAAATGATATTAGCTTAGCATCCAATTATGTCATACTTTAACAAATGTTGAAATGTAGTCCAATATTTATAAATTAGACCACCTTCGAAATATAATATCAGCTAAACAGTTAAATCAAATTGAAATTGTTGTATAATTTAAACTTAATTTCGAACATAAACTGAGCCCTGCAACATGTTAATTTATTGTAATTCTTTATTTCCTTTTTAATAATGAAAATAACAAACTACTCATGTTTTAAAATTATATTATGATGAGCGCCCTTGTGTCAATGATGCATAACAATATGCAGATCGGAAGCAATATTCCTTTATATCCTTTAGGGAATTTAATGACACGTTTAAAATTGTCAAGGACGAAATAATTATGTGCGAAAGACCCGATTCGTGACCCACATTCTTCTTCGCAGAGATGTCGTTCTTGAAACTCTCTTTATAGGCAGATAGTGTTCGTTCAAAGCCATTTTTCTATTAAAACCAGTTTTATCTCGGTTTGTTCTTTTCTTCATTTGTTTCGAACCAAAAAAAACATTTTAAATCACCTATAATTTACTATTTGTAAAGATCGGCTCTCTGCAAAGGAGACTGATTGAAGAATGTTTTTAACTCTACGGTGAAATTACGCGTCCGTTTTTCAAGATGCTACATTTTCGGCCTGCGATGTTCTCGCAGCATACAGAGAAGGACTTATATTTAAACCTTTCTAACAAACGACATATTTACAACAGACAACTTTGAAAACATTTTGGCAAAATCCATGTAAATGAAGAATTAACGTCTTCACACGTCGTAGTGGTCAGACAACATGAAGAGCTTTCAGCAGCAGTCCATGTGTTTGTATAAAAACACGCAGACAAAATCGTTTGGACTTTATTTAGAATCATTGTATGAAGTTCTTTTTTAATCAATTTAGAGTATTTTTCAGATAGCAGTTATCATACACGTCGACGTCAAACTGTGCTGGGCAGGTAATTCGTATTTGACGTTAGCGTAATTACGATTTCTCTTTATTTACGTGAGTAATGAATCTGATATGTTGTGATACACTTGATAATAAGTCGTACAATATTAATATAAAGTTCAAGCAACATCGATCCCTGCTATAAAATAGAGATCAGAGCCTTTTACGCGAAATGTTTAATACTCCTCGTATGTCCTCATTTTAGTAGATTATAACAAAATAAACACGGAGCTCATTCTAAAATTATTGATTGGCGTGTAAACACATGTGTGTTACATCTGGTGAAACACGCACACATCAAACAGAAAAGACGGTATACAATTAACAAGGCAAACTAAGCGTACACTCGGTGTCTACGTTCGACTATAATATAAATAAGGGTAAATATGTCGCGAGTTAGAACCCCACTTCTGTCATTCAAATCTGCCAATGAGTCGTAACAGTATTTAATCCAATCGTCATTCGTCTCCGTAGTCTATATTGGAAGGTAGCCAGTTGCATGAGAGCAATGTCGTGCTGGAAAACCATGATGCACACATTATATCGTTGTCTACATAACACGCTCTCAACCGCGATAAAAATTGGTAATGATTTTGCTAGACTGGTACCAGGCATTCTGTAGTAAGTTGGTACTGATAATGTAATAATAGGGGACGGCTATTCCAGACTTAGCATTTACCTGCAGACAATACCTAAAGTAACAAAATATATTAGTAAAAGGGTCTGGCCACAAGTTCTTTCCTCTAAGCAAAGGCTATTCTCTTTTTTATAATATTTTGCATTCTTGCAAAGTCTTCTACATGTGTAGTGTATATACCCTGATAGTGTTGTACATTTATAACTGTGACTTAATGAATAAAAAATAATAAACGTGAAGACTTTCTGAAACAAAATAAAACAAAGACGAAATAACTTTTCCGAAATGGTTGAAAATGTATAACTACATTTACTTTTCACATACATCTATATCGTTGAAGGAAAGGGTTGAGAACACGCAAACTGAGCGTCAATACAATAGCGAACAGTACGATATATTATTTCACGCAAAAGTTCTCCCCTGTTCACAATGATTTTAGTTTTTATCAGTTGTCTTTCTGAAATTATGAAGGAAATGGTTTAGGTTCTGTTTCGAAAAATGTCACAGGCTTAACATGTAACACTTGATAATAAGGGATCAAAGGTCTTCTATAAATATATATATATATATATAGAGAGAGAGAGAGATATATTATATATATCAAGGGTTGTTATGAGTGTACTTAGTTTATTGTCCCTCTTTGTTTTGTTAAGACTTTCCCCTTTGCAGACGCATTTTGACGAAACCGCAACATTAAATAAAAGTTCAGACAAAAAAAAAAAAAAATCATACTGAGTACATTTTCAACCAGGTTATCAACTTTTTTTAAGTATTTATCTTGCACCTAAAGATAATCAAGAGTAATGACTTTGCGACCAGGAAAAACACAAATTGTTTTGGATTTCAATTCAGTTAACTTTGATCATACGTGTTCAGAGATCGTCCGTATGAGGAAAATGAATCGTTCTCAATCTCAATGGTCTATAAATTGATCCAAGTTATATTATTTCTTTACATAGAAAAGGACGACATATGACATTCCACGTTTTACGTTGTATGCAAATTTGGAACGTTTTACTAAACTAAACGTTCTTCCACATCACCAGTAAAAATATGAGTTTGTTAGCTTGTTCATATGATTTTAAGATTATGTTCATAAAAACAATCAATGAGGAAATTGAGGAAAGCGTTCTTTTTTACACCCGGAAGTTAGTGTAAGGTTATAAATTTTTATTATTGTGTGCATGGAAACCACCAAAATAGGGTTTATACGTCGTCTTTTATGTTATGTTCCTCTTATCATATACCAGTCCTTGTAATTTTAAAGTAAAAGAGTAAATTTTGAGTTGTTCTTTGTTTGGACCGCCATCAGGCGTATTCTGTCAGACATACGTATCATGTTGTTAATGGAAAATAACCAAAGTATGGGTTATACATATATTGCATATTATGTTCCTTGCATTTTATAACAGTCATTGTAGTGATAAGTGTAATGTAAAAAGTGAAGTGTTCCTTGTATGGTTGCCAATTATGCTACTCTCTGCAGTTCTTCACTTATATCACGTTATTTGTCAGAGTTAATATCTTAAATTATCTCCATTTGGTATGTTGTTACATACACCAGTGTTCTAACTGTATTTCTAAAATTAATATATTCATTAAGAGTGGAATACTTTCAAACATACATCTGGGTAAATGTTAAGCACCTTTTAATTTACGTATATATGTATCAAGGGTGATTTAAGCATTCATGAGATTTTTTTAAACCCATGATTCATTTAGGTATTCCCATCTAGCAGCGGAATTGAGTAACATGCTAGAGCGCTGAACTAATTGGCTTGTATCTGCAATGAACAGAAGCTGTACATCCGATATCAACACTGATATTGTCTTATAAATAAAGAATATCCGTTGAAATTTGTCGCATATAAAAGTTTACATTCACTCCGAATTCTAGACATTATTATAATGCATATTTTTCGTATTTCTTAAAAAAAAAGGACAGGTTTTTGTTGAAATGTTATGAAAAAAATAGCCATATATGCGGTGATCGTTAAGAATGTAAATCACACAATAAGGAAACAACTTGTTCAGAACAACACACCTATACGTTTCACAAAATGAACACATGAAGTGTCGGAATAAATCTAAAGTGCTTTTATCGGAATAGGATACAGCTGAACACCGGATGAAGGATGTCCGTCTGTTACCCCGTCCGTTGGCATGTCTCTCAACACGTACCAGTTTGATTACGTAATCACTTAGAAAGTATACAACCAGGTGAAATGGACGTATGTGTTTAATTTAAACATTATTTATTTTACATCGATTGCGAAGCAAGCTTTCAGCTTATATTAATCATGCTCGATGTCTACTTCCTGGAGACTTAACCACTACTCGCGCCGTTTGTGTCGAAACATCCCAAAGTCAGGACCCGCTCATCACGAGACTCGAACCAAGGACCTTTGATATACGAGAGGCTGACGCTCTACCTCTGCACCACTGTCTTCCACACAAGACGTGTGTGTTTAATGCATTACATGCCGATTATACATACTTACACCCATACAATAAGGATTAGCAGCTTGATATGATCAGCAGAAATGAAACAAAAAACAAACTTGGTCATAACTGTAGCTAGGCAAATTGTATAATATGACCAAATTTGATACATATGATATTTTATCAAAACGTAAATTAAGGATGTGTTTACGTCTCAGGGACCAATGCCAAGTTTATTTTTGTCATTAAATGAACTGTTGAAAATCCATGTGTATGTTACCATTAAAAAATTGGTCTTTCCTTTCAATGAAGGTCTTTTCTATATACAGGTAACATTTCTGAAAAATGGATGATCAGTATCACAATTTGTCACTCCGTTTTTATGTCATTCTAGATTGGATCGGTGCTTCTGAAGAGATGAGGGACAAATACAGAGAAACGGCAATAGTATGGGAAATCATTAAACCCATGACAAGTAACTTATTCCAACCCGACATCCGATGCACCTATTATGTATTTGGAAGTAGCAGTGAGGGTACAACAACAATAGGGCTGAATTCAGACAGAGACATGCTAGTGTGTTATGGTATACCTGTTGTAGACCTCAACACGGACCATCATATCTCATGGTGGTCGATGAAACCACTTAACCTGGGTATTTTAAACCACAATGTGTCCGGAACAAAGTACCCCTTTATAACAGAGACACTGTCACTCGGGAACTTATGGAAACCGACAAAAACGACAGGAGATGTTTACGAAACGTCCACCACTGTAATGAAATGTATACAATGACTAATGTTCCTGCCGTGACACATACAGGTGCAATTGGGCTAGCTGATCAAGACTTAGTTTTGGCATACCGATGTCAGTACATACCAAGTTTTGCTAAAGCTTGGCTAAGAAGAGTTGTCCGATGCAATCGGCTAAATGACACACAAATACATCTGTTGAAAGGATTCGACTGTTTCCTTGTCGGGAAAGATCATCCATCAAGTGAAAATGGTCCGATCGAATGGAGGCTGTCATTCTCCCTCCAGGAACGTGAACTTATGGCTAGTTTCAGCTCTACGCAGCACAAATGCTACATTTTACTTAAAATTATCAAGAAAGATATTGTACAAAAACATGTGCCCGGATCGATATCGTCGTATCACTGTAAAACATGTTTGTTATATGCAGTTGAAAATACGCGTTTCTTTGTATTAAACTGCTGTTACATTGGGTTAAAGGGCAAAACTTTCCAAATTACTTCATGCCGGATGAAAACATGTTTGACAGACTTGAGTACAGTACCCTACGACAGGTACAGGTTGTCCTAGGGGATATGGTAGAACATTGGTGTACATTTCGAAACAGAACCTAAACCATTTCCTTCATAATTTCAGAAGGACAACTGATGAAAACTAAAATCATTGTGAACATGGAGAACTTTTGCGTGTATTAATATATCGCATAATGAGAGTAAAGCATAGTAATGTATCTTCAAAAGTAACATTGATGTACATAACTCTCAATGGACTGTTAAGGGAGTTAACAGATTGTAGTCTTAATGATTGCGGAAGCAGATCAATCTTGAACTTATCGTCAGAATTGCACTCAGCGCAAACACATTTACTACACACGGAGTGTGTTGTGTTAGATATCATACTGAACAAGAAACAAGACAAGCAATACGCTACATCATTCCTCACATACGTCTAAAAATAGCACAATGTGTAGCGAGTATCATACTGACTACCGGTGACGGGTCTCTACTGAAGATATTGTTTAAAACGTTTTAAGTATTACATAAAAGAAAGTAAAGATTGTGACGTTATCTCCAGGTATTTGATAGTCGCATCCAACTGTTTGCAGAGTCACAGACATGATGTCTGCGAAGAGATTCTACTGAAATGCAAAACGGCTTTGAAATCATATGCTGTATCCGTGTGTGGATGCAGATACCAGCCGAGATATTCGAATTGGGCAGACAAAGCACTCTTACGGATGTTCGGTTCACAAGACATTCCATACACAGAGTTTGCAAGAATTTGCACAACTGGATGTATATCTTTTTTACCTCATCTGGCCAACCTTGTCCCTCCAGCTTTACATTACGAGATGTATCGTTCAGTCAGTACACAGCCTGATTCTAGGAATGAACAGTTTGAATTCTGGTTTGACTGGATAATCCGATTGTTGTGGATTCCAAAGTTTATCTGTATTTCATGCAGTATGTCCTTTATTCAAAAACAAACAATCCCGTTTATAAACACGATGCCAGTGATAAGTTAGTGAACGTTATAAGGATATACCCAAACCTTGGACATGAGGAAACCGCATTGAACATATTAGGATGGATATACAAACAAGAAAATCAAGCTCAACAAGCTATGAAGTGCTTTCTAAAATCCCGGAAAGTCAGACCGATTCATAATGCTGCTAAGTGGCACGCTCTAGAAATGATTCGTTCAATGAACAGACCTTATTCAGCAGACAGTCACATATCGTAAATGTTTCGCAATAGATTCAGAAAAATTGGATAGTGTTGAGCACAAATAAAACAAACTGCAACTGTTGACTTTATATTTTGAAAGAAAAATGTTTTAAATTAAATAATCAAGATGAAATTGTGCTTATAATTTATGTTCTTAGGTAGGACAGTTAGGTTTCTATACAACATGTTTTGAAATGCCGTCAATCGTACGGGCTTTTATACGTGTCCAGTTTACAATGTATCTAAGGTTAAAGTTCAACGTGCGAATATAATTAAAGATTTAAAACGAGGATGTTTCCCTTTTTCCGTTCAATGTCTTGATTCTACAATTGTTTCAGAGCGGTAAGTAGGAAAGGGTAACATCATAGCCGGAAGTCAGCCATGAAACAAGTGAAATATAATGAAAGCAGTTTTAGAAACACACAAATGCAGAAGTTTTAAAAATGCGTGATATGACTGAGAAATTGTTAAAAACGGCGTTAAACCCCAAACAATTGAACACTTTTCGTATAGAGTCCGTGAAGGATCAATTCTACTCAATAACTGAAATCGGACAAGAATTTGAAATATTGGGCATTTTTTAAATCTCTCTCTCAGTTACCTCACACACAATACTTCATCGCATTTCTTTGAACATAATTAAGTAAATGACCGCCCAAAGAATATGTCTTGGTACTGTGTCCAGTGGATAAGGATGATATGTTATTTATGGCAGTTAGATGCCACCTGGTTTCTACGACTATCAACCAAACAATACGACTTAAAACATGTAGAGAGGCACTGAATGAACAGTTCTGCTAAATTCTCTTGAAATCAGACTAGTACTGTCATGAGAATATAGTTTTAAAATTCTGTCTTTTGCCCCTTTTCTTATACCCAATAATAACATTATACCACATTATATTGCTAAAAAAGGTGGGATGATCCCTGAATTGTTGGTGCTGTTACGGTAGATATAAGAATGGACTTTGATTTAATACAGGTGTGTGGCTTCTTTTAATGCTGGGAAAGAACCCTAACGTATAATGATATAATGGTCGCCTATGTAAAATGAATTGCTTCCCTTGGACCACTTACCCACTGGGCTATAAATAAATCCGTGTGCCTTAAATAGAAAATGACGACATGGAATTTCCACAGTATTTTACGTTGTTATTTTATTTGGAACACTGTATTAATCTGGATATTCTCTTTTCGGTAAATGAATGTTCTTCGGAATCACCAGACCAAAACTGGTAATAAAAATGTTTTTTTTAAGTATGATCATGCAATTCAAAGAAAGATATTGTGTTAATAAAAACAATCAATGAAGAGTGGCGAGTGTCTTGTTAACACCCGGAAGTACGTTTAAGGTAAGATATTTGTGTCATGTTATACATAACTTAATAATGCATGTAATGTCTCTCGCATCTTATACCAGTCATTGTAGTGTTTTATAAAAGGTGTGCGTGGTAGTTTTTTATAAAAGGTGTGCGTGGTAGTTTTATAGAAAATGTGTGCGTGGTAGTTTGTACCTTCTTCTGATGGCCACCATACTATTCACAACATTTCTTTACTTATATCACGGTTATTTTTGGGGTAATTTCCAGGACTATTATATTTGGTATGTTATTATCTACGTCTGTTTGTCAAGAAAAAATAGCTTTACTACCAATGACCGAGAAATTATAAAACCATGTTATAAGAACATTTCAGGTAATAATGCATTGCCTGTAATTCATGAAAACTTATACACATCAAAGAAGGTTTAGCAATTTGCAATGGTAAACAAAACAATAAACATATACAGAATTCCGATAAAGCTATATCTAGTTAAAATATATTCTATTTATTAAAATCGTGATGTTGGTTATGTTTGGGTATCAGGGGCCTCTGCTATGTTTATCTCTTATCAATAAACCTTATAAATACACATACAAGGTAAATACAGTGGAATTTATATGTCGTCATTTTCTATTTGAGGACACATGATGTAACATGGATCTATTAATATACAAGTCAGATTGAGTGCGATATATATACATGTTGTGCGTCTACGTTGAAAATACATTATATTAACCCAATATGAAATCAGACTTAGAAGTACGGAATCAAAAGGCTCCCAAGAACTGATTCGATTTTCGTTCAATTATTTAATTCTAGCTTAAACATGTATATTATATATTATACACATGTCACTTTAATAAAATATTTACTTACTTACTTACTGTACAATCAGAATTTCCAAGTCACCTATGCCACATATGTAAACATTCAAGAACATTTTACTTTGCACACGTAATATGCTTTGCGTTTATTCTAGACGTTCAATACTCGAATTAATGCATTGTCCATTTTAATTTCATTGATGTTGTCAAACATTAACTATATATACAAAACTATTTCCTGTAGTTGTTATCAAACATAATTTAACATGAATAGATGCTACTGTGGATACATATCAAAATATATTGATGCTAAATGCTTACGTTAGATTTCTTATCAACAATATTGTGCGTACTAATTTACATATATTGAATAAATTTGATCTCTCGCAATAACATTTAGACGCGTTTGCAGCATTGTGGCAGAGGAAGACTTTTCTCATTTTGTCACATCGTTTTAAATTCTTTCGATTATTATACTTGCCTTAAGACGGGGTTTCCTCAAGTTTTATCTTGAAGTGTTTAATGCCCTTTCCTGCAGATATGTTGTGGGAATTGTTCGATTGAATTTAGATCACTTTACAACGATCATAATCGGGTTCATAAAAATATATATCTACTGATTTTTTTTTTATTATATTTGAACGGTGTTCAATGAAAAGCAACATTAACGTAATTATTACACATGAGGAAATATACCTGCCAATACATCCATGTTGAAGAATACAAAAGGATACTACTTACATAATATACATTCTATGATTTTTTTGCGAACATGAAAGAGCCTTATCCGACTACTAGGATGAGCTAGTGGATATGAATCCGCACTGGCCGCAAATGCAATATAGTTGTTTTTCGCATATCGGCACTCATTTAAAGTTCGTTATTTCCTGAATTAGAGAAATTTACTAATAAAGCTGTTGATCGTGAGATTGTTTTCAAAACTACGTTAAAACATGCAGATGTTCCTAATGAGACGCTTCTAGTTAGATACAGCAATATACCGAAAAACGAGAGGACATTGTATGAACAATACCAGATTAAAAGGTGTGTGTGTAACGCCTAATTTAATCCTTACCACATTAAGACACACTAGAATGAAAATGCAGCAGACACGTTTTGCAAACATTGTTGCAAATGGAAATATGCTCATAATTCTTATGAATGAAGCAAACTAAATGTAAAACAAATATATACCTGTGACGTCTCACAAATTCTCTTTGCGGACGGCGATTTGTAAAGAGGATATTGAAACGTTACGCGTCATATGAGTTGATTGGAGTTTAACACCGCTTGGGTGTTTTTTACGTTATTTTCACGGCGATCAGTTCACCTAACGTCGATTTATAGCCCTAGTTGTTACAGACTGAACTATCGCGGCTCGACTCGCATCATATGTAACTGTGGCACGGAGTCGATTTGGGAGAAATATATGGAAGGGCATATGAAGATAGGTTTATTACAAAAGTGGGAGATATTTATACATGTAGCGTAAACTCTAGTTCATTTAACCTTTTGAATCGTAATGTATCAAATATATCGGTATAAGGGAAGATGTTGAAAACAAGCAAACCGCGAACAAGAATTAAATATCAAGGAAGAGATTGTTCCGCGTCTCTACACAGTATAAATAAATCAGGAAATACACACATGTTTCTGTAGTTTAATTGGATCGTATGTGATCAGAACCCTCGATATGAAGGATAGGGGTATTTTCTGTAATGATTCTGATCATTCGCAAGCAAACTCAGCTATATTTCCAAGTTGATTAATACTCTCAACGCTGCATGAAAACATGTGATATGAGGTGATATAACATGTATAAAAAGTAAAAGTAAAGAGTTTGTTTATTATAGTGTCTTTCATATTGAAAGGGTCGTCCATACATGACTAATGAGATGCATATACCTTACCACGTTCACTTCCGGAATCGAATTCTTTTTAGACAGGCACCAGAGATTCGGTATCATCATTATAACTAGCTTGCAGCTCAGCAACCGTTCATATCTGGCCTATTGAGAAAGGACGATTTAACAAAGTTTGTCAGAGAACAAAGAACTTGTCGCAATACCAATGTTTTCGGTATGAACTTCATTATCTAGTTAACTGTAATGGTGATAGGAACGCATACGAAAAGCTTCACCAGATCATGAACTGTCCCTCTTCATTTAGAAAAAGGCAACTGCATAATATGTATTTCATGAAAACAAAGTGACAACAGAGAAATTGTTCACATTTTCTTCTTTTCCTTTTCCTACAGTGCTTTCAGAAATTGGGCCGATGCGTTGAATTTCTCCAACCTTAAGAATGCGTTCCTATAATTCGTGTGGTCAATTGATATCCATGGCAGGTGTAATTCGTAATGTACTAGTTTGTTGTTTCGTTCAGTTGAGGCAGTCGGCTGCTACACCCGCCGGAGGTGGAATCTTCCGACAAGGTTCAGATTTTGCAACCGTCTTGTTCGATATACGGAATTGAGCCGGAAATCTGGCGTTTATTAACTGCAAATGTACAACAGTGGCTTGCAGTCATACAGGGTGTTGTTTAGCCAAGTTACGGCCGCAGGCTGTCAAAACCGGATAAATTCTGGATTTAAGCAGTTCCAACACCAAACCCGAGATGTATATTGATCGAATTACATATTATAGATGGAAACCTGATGTAAGTTAGGGGCAATCGTCCAACACTGGCGTCGAGTTAAATCAGGTGCGGTTCACTGGATTTCTACAGCTGGCTCCAAAACACAACTAGAGTTTTGCCGACGGAAGTGCTCCCCTTCGCAATTATGTGTGTCATATATTCGAGATAGAGGGATAGGGCGACGAATTCATGAATGTCAAATGTAAGCACATCAATCTGACATCGTGTTGTATTAGCTGTTGTACCGAATTGCGGGACTCGACAGATTAAGCTAGCCGAATTTGGAATTTGAAAAATGTGCCAATATGCACGGAAATGTATGCGTGCAATGGCATGCATAATCAGAGACAATGGTCAATATGCACGGATATGTGAGTGTGTCTCAATATGCACAATAAGTGATGATACATGTTCAGAATGTGCACAGATATGCATGCTGGTCTTGATGTTCGAAAATATATAATACTTTATATGCATGGATATGCATTCGTGTATCGGTCTGTACAATTGCAGATTACATACAACATGCATGGGTATATATCCGTTTCTTGGTCTGCAAAATCATACACAATGCTCAACATACAACTAAATGTATGTATGTTGGTCTGCACAATAAGTGACACTTCTCTATATGTACGAATACACGTGAGTGTCTTTTGGGATGAACACTAAGAGATAATACATAATATACACGGATATGTGTGCGTGTCTTTGCCTGCACAAAAAATGATTCCTCTCTATATGCACGAATTCACACGCGTGTCTTTTGGGATGAACACCAAGCTATAATACACGGACATGTGTGTTTGGCTTTGTCTGTAAATTCAAAGATAATACTAAACATGTTCGTATACCGATTCTTATTTTGATCTGCAGGAGCACGTATGTACATCTTGGTTGTCGGCACAGTGATAGATAATACTGAAAATGCAGGGATAGCAATACATGTCTTAGTCTGCACAATAAGAGGTAATACTCAATGTGCACGGATAAATATGCATTTTCTTTGTTTGCATAATACGTATTCAGAGCTTGGTTAGATGGTTTGCATATATCTGAACACATGCACGATTAAACCAACGATAGCTGAAACATTTTTTTTAAAACTCTATCATATGTAACATGAACGGTAGTCGACTGTTTGTTAATGTTACTATGCCCAGTAAACTCAAGTAATGTTATTATAACATTAGTGTGGAAAGATATCAGCTTATTATGTGCACCATAATTATTTCTGTTGTTCGTATGAGACATCGTAGTCTTATCGTTTAAAGTTTAAGATATGTTTTAACCCTTTCCCACATAAAGACGCTTTCTGCGGACTCTGCAGCCGAAGTATTTTGAAAACATTGATACCAAAGGAGAAATTGCTCATAATGAGCTCTTTCATTTCTATATTTTTCATATTTTCACTGAATGTGTTTAAGTCATCTACTGCAGATTGTGTGTATGTGGGAAAAAGGTTAAACTAAAGTATGTGCAGATGTGTTCAAGGGTGAAATCAATAGAGTCTCCTACTTGCGTATATGATTTGACACCACGAACAAAGACAGACCTTGATGTCTCAATGTATGAATATCCAAATTGATAGCCCATTAATAGGCACTCTGTGAAGGTTCAAAATATTTAGACTGTCGTTATGGTAGAATTCAGTCGGCTGGGTGTTTTCAGACTAGACGTATATACATGTATGAAGGGTATTAAATGATGAAAACTTGTATCGTTTGCGGGTTGAATTATCAACTTAGATCATTAGTGGAATAATTTCAATAATATCACGAACCAAACCATGCTATGCTTGTAAAGCTCTTTTTTAAAATTGAAACACTTGAACAAATGTGTTATCAAATGGAACATCGTTATTAAAGTGTACAAAACCAGTAAACAAGTATTAACACAAACTGTAAATTTCTTTTCTTAAAACCTTGCCTGAGGTTCCTTGTGGCGAAGCTGGTAAACTGAACCTTCACAAGGAAATACAAACAAAATAGGCAAACAATCACAGGATTACCTATCCAGTTAAACAGGTTGATTTTTATCCTTATAAAGCAACTTATTTCGAAACCTTACTCCAATATTTCTTTGCACATTAGAACTGTCAAAACGGCACTTAAAAATTAGCTTTTTGAACGGTTATTTACCACAGTATTGCAAACGTTCATTAAAAAAAAATATCTACTTTTTTTTATTCTGTATGAATGCTTATAAATTATATTCAACATTCTATCTTAAGCCGTCTTTTATTATTCCTAGAGTTTATGGACAGCGTGACAATTGATTGGCACCTGAGGAAACAGTATTTAAAATATAGATGTTGACTACAGTGGTTATGCAATATACGAGTTGTGATCTTACGTAGAATAATGATAATAATTAAAGAACATGAGAAGCTAGAAACATAGACACCCCACGTGGTGAACTTGGAAACATACTATTCCGTCACAAAATGTATGACCATTGTTCGACCCAGTATGCTACCAGCAAGTAATAACGGGGTCGACGCTTGGATACCAAAGGAATACTTTGCGGAGCACTGACATGATAAAGGCACGAAACAATGAAGAACATGTAGTTAAACTGATCATGAGTAATTATGCAACTTAACTATTGTTGAAAACGTCAGACAAACTTTTTGAAAACATCGTGGTAAAAAGAGAAACTACTCATAATAAGGAATTCCTCCTTTTGTCATAATCATTTCAAATGTCTTCCATATGTATACACTCATTGAATATTTGATAAGTTTACATTCATATGTGTTATGAACATTACTTTATGAAGACAAAATGGTGGGTTATATCTAATTATATCGCGCTATATCACGTGAAGTTTGTCTTTGAGGTAACCGTTGTAAGGACCCGTCATTACAGTAACACATTTAAACAGATCTGACGTATCTAGCATATTATAGTGAAAACACATGAATTAGAAGGATAGCATATTTTTTTAAAGCTACAACACTGTTGGTAAGTAGTAATACATGTACATGTAGTTCTGCTTTGTTTGATTGTTTGTTTGTATTGTGTTTTACGCCGCTTTCAATATATTTTCAGTTATATCACGGCGTTTCCTTGGAAATTTACTAGCACTACTGGTCCATTTATCCTGACACCTACGAGTGTGTCTTAATGCTAACCCAACAACCCAACCATGTTTAAAGGTCTTCCATATGACTCGAACCAACGACCTTTCGTACCCGAGTCGGATGCTCTTCCATTACAACACAGAAGCGGATTTTTTAGCTCTGCCTTGTGACTTTATGTTGAGTTTCAACATACAATGATATATGATATCGCTTTGCGAAAAGGGGTGAATGTGTAGAATGTCATTAAGATTTGTTTCTGTTCATTAAATAATCACTATGATACACCCATATTTAAATTATAATATGTTATTTGTAATACACTGGTCGAGTTCATATGGGATCCGAGAACAGCCCGAGTGCACCCGGAATCCCTTTGAACGGTGATACTTTTAACCTTAGAGACGTCATTTTGACCTTTTGACCCGAATCCGAGTAACCCACCTCAAGCCTGGGGTTACTAGCATTTCAAAATGGCGACCAACGACTTTACTATGACTTAAACGGCAATCACATAATGAGAATTTTTTAAGGTGTAGTATGTATGTAACATTTCAAAACATATGTACAACTGAATGTATACAACGTCTTTGCTCATCTATTTCTAAACAAACTGCGCTATGCGGTGATTGTTATGAATGGAAATGACACCATCAGTAAACCATTTGTTAAGACCAATATACCTTTTACAACAACATGAACACATAAAGAGTCGCAATACACCTAAAGCGCTTCCATCGAAAAGGTGTAAATCCGTTTATATGCCTGTATCTCCACATGTAATAGCTTTATCCCGCAATTACCCAGAACATATGAAACCTTGTTAAATGAACTCTTAATATGTACGTAAAATAAAATGTAACTACTGACCATTGGAAATAAAGCATTACATAAATAAAAAATTCGACTGATAGCTATAGCTATGTTATTTATATTTTACGACCAAATTTAACACAGATACATAAACTCAAGACCTGTATATTAGGCTGTGCTTCCATTTTATGTAGGCTACACAAAAACTAATAATGAACTGTTGAAATCCATGTGTACGTCACCATTGGTGAATTAGTTCATTTCTACAAAGAAGTCGTTTCTATTTACAGGTCACTCTTCTACAAAATGGATGATCACTATCACAATTTGTCACTCCGTCTTTATCAAATTCTAGATTGGATCGATGCTTCTGAAGAGATGAGGGACAAACACAGAGAACAATCAAAAGTACGGGAAATAACTAAAAACATGATTATCCAACCCGACAAAGGATACACCTTTTATGTATTTGGAAGTAGCTGTGAGGGTACAACAACATTAGGATTGAATTCAGACGAAGACGTACTTTGGTGTTTTGATGAACCTGTTGTAGAGAGGATCTCTGATGCACCTCAACACGGACCATCAAACCTCATGGTGGCTGATGAAACCACTAAACCCGGGTACTTTAAGCTCCAATGTGTCATGAACAAAGAACCCGTTTATGACAAAGACAATTTCACTAGTGAATATGTACAAACCGACAATAACAACAGGTTATGTTTAACAAACTTCAAGCCAGTCAATAATGTTTATCAAATTACTAATGGTCCTGCCCTTACACGTACAGGTGTAGAAGGCACATCAGATACATACTTAGTTCCGGCATACCGATGTCAGCACATACCACGTTTTGCTCAATCCTGGCTTAGAAGAGTTATCCGAAGCAATCGGCTGAATGAAACAAAAGTACATTTGTTGAAAGTATCCGCGTGTTTTTTTGTGGGGATAAATCATCGATCAAGTGAAAATGGTCCGATTGAATGGAGGTTGTCATTCTCCCTCCAGGAACGTGAATTCATGGCAAGTTTTAACTCTACGCAGCACAAATGCTACATCTTACTTAAAATAATAAAGAAAGACATCATACACAAACGTGTAACCGGGTCGATCTCGTCGTATCACTGTAAAACATGTTTGTTATATGCAGTTGAAAATACGCCCTCTGAATTTTGGACCCGTGGAAACCTTCTTGAATGTACGCGTCTTTGTATCAAATTGCTATAACACTGGGTTAAAGAGCAATACTATCCAAATTACTTCATGCCGGATGAAAACATGTTTGACAAACTTGAATACACTACCCTACGACAGGTACAAGTTGTCCTAGAGGAAATAGTAGAACATTGGTGTACATTTCTTTGGGCATTGACATGTGATGACATCGGAAAAGTGTTGTACGATGTTTTGTTCGGGTGTGGACCTAGCATAATGAGAGTGAAACATAGTAATGTATCTCATAAAACATCATTGATATACAGACAGCTCAATAGATACTTAAGGACTTTAATGCGAGCTAGTCTTAATAAGGTCGGAAGTAGATCAGCCTTGCTTTCTTTTTCAGAATTACACTCAATGCAAACACATTTACTACACACGGAGTGTTTCACAGACCATACTGAAAAAGAAACAAGACAAGCAATACGCTACTTTATTCCTCACATACATCTACAAATAGCATAATGTGTAGCGAGTATCATACTGACTACCGGTGACGGGGATCTACTGGAGATATTGTTTGATACGTTTAAGTATAACATAGAAGAAAGTAAAGACTGTGACGTTATCTCCAGATATTTGATAGTCGCATCATATTGTTTGCAGAGTAACAGATATGATGCCTGTGAAGAGATTCTACTGAAATGCGAAACGGCTTTGGAATCATATGTTGTACCAGTTTGTGGATGCAAAGATTACCATCCAATATATCTGAATAATGCACACACAGATCTAGAACGGATGTTCGGCTCACAAGACATTCCATACACAGAGTTCGCGAGAACCAGTACAACTGGATGTTTAGTATTTCTACCTCATCTGGCCAACCTTGTCCCTCCAGCTTTACATTACGAGATGTATCGTTCAGTCAATACACCGCCTGATTCTAGGAATGAAATCTGTGATTTCTGGTTTGACTGGATTGTTGTGGATTTCAAAGTATACTTGTACTTCATGCAGTATGTCCTTTTTTTCAAAAACAAACAAGCCCGTTTATAAACAAGATGCCATTGACAACTTAGTAAACGTTATACGTACAGAGACAAACTTTGGTCATACAGAAACCGCATTGAATATGTTAGGATGGATATACAAACAAGAAAATCAAGTTCAACTAGCTATGGGGTGCTTCCTAACATCATGACATGGTTCGTTCAATGAACAGACCTTATTGAGACAGTCACATGTCGTAAATGTTTGCATTAGATTCGTAAAAGTTGGATAGTTTTAATCGCAAAAAATGCCAACATATCCTCAACATATCCTTAAACCTGCATCTATTGATCTTATTAGATGTGGTTTGTAAAAGAAATATGTTATGAATTAAATAATTAAGACTATTAACGTTGTTAGGTAGAAAAGTTTCGTTAGTATAAGTCATATCTCCTATTTATTCTACATGTTTTGAAGAGCCGTCTGTATCGGCTAAATACTTCAGTTTACAATGCATTCTAAGGTTAAACGAGGATGTTTTCCCTTTCCGAACTATTTCTTGATTCTACAATTGTTTCAGAGCCGATTAAAAATATATCGAACGAGGTAAACGGTTTAATGACAGAAATACAATGATGAATTCTTCTTACTTTTTCCGTATTAATGTTTAAAAAAAACATGTAGATGAGATATAGAAGCCTAGCACAACTTTATTTCCAGAAATGTGTTGCAATTATTTTTTCAGCAGTCAACTCTTAAATATGCTCAGTAAATTGTAAAAGTACAGAAACACTATATTTTTCTTATTTATGAAATAGTTCAGTTTACAATGTATTCTATGTTTAAAGTTCAAAGTGCAACATTAATTGAAGATTTAAAACGAGGTTTGTTTCTCCTTTTCCAAACTATTTCTTGATTCTACATTTTTTTCAGAGCGGATTAAAAGAAAATTGAACGTGGTACACGGTTTAATTACAGAAAGACATTGATGAAATATTCCTACTCCTTCCATGTTAATGTTCGAAAATATGTGAAGATGAGAAATAGAATCCAACCAAAACTCTTTTTCCAGAAGTACAAAACCCGATCTTAAGGTTTTAGAAACGAGAGCAGTAACAAAAACATGTTCATTTATTAAGTCGGCATTGTTATAATCATTGTTTCTGATATTTACATTACTTGAGCAGTAACAAAAACATGTAGATGTATTAAGGCGACATTGCTATAACCATTTTATCTGATATTTACACTACTAGAGCAGTAACAAAAACATGTATCTGTGTTAAGGCGACATTGCTATAATCGTTGTATCGGATGTTTACACTACTAGAGCAGTAACAAAAACATGTAAGTGTGCTAAGGCGGCATAGCTATAACCGTTGTATCTGAAATTTAAACTACTAGAGCAGTAACAAAAACATGTACATGTCTTTAGGCGATAATGCTTTAACTGTTGTTTCTGATATTTACATTACTAGAGCAAAAAGTTCAAACAAGTAAATGTGTTAAGGCGATTTTGTTATACCCGTTGTTCCTGATATTTACACTCCTACAGCAGTAACAAAAGCATGTAAATGTGTTTAGGCGATATTGCTATAACAGTTGTATCTGAAAGTTAATCGTTGTATCTGATATATACACTATTAAATAGAGCAGTGACAAAAAACATGTAAATGTGTTGAGGCGTCATTGCTATAACCGTTATATCTGATATTAAACACTACTAGTTTGTTTGTTTGTTTGGAGTTTAACGCCGCTTTCAACAGCTTTGGTCATATCACGGCGGTCAGTGCACCTACCCATGTTTTCCTGGCTTTCCTACACCAGTACTTACACAACATTCTTTCGAAGCCACTGACTACTTTCTCACATAGATCAGATGTGAGAGGCGATGGAAAAATCGCCCGAAAGAATGTCGCCGCAACCGGGTATCGAACCCGTGACCTCCAGATCACGAGTCAGATACGCTACCAATTGAGCTACCCGGCCGGGCCTTACACTACTAGAGCATTAACAAAAACATGCTTATGTGTAAAGGCGTCATTGCTATAACCGTTGTATCTGATATTTACACTACTAGAGCATTAACAAAAACATGCTTATGTGTAAAGGCGACATTGCTATAACCGTTGTATCTGATATTTACACTACTAGAGTATTAACAAAAACATGCTTATGTGTAAAGGCGACCTTGCTAAAACCATTATGTCTGATATATACACTTTTAGAACAGAAACACAAACATGTAAATGTGTTAAGGCGACATTGTTAACCGTTGTATCTGATATTTACACAACGAGAACAGTAACAAAAACATGTTAATGTGTTAAGGCGACCTTGTTATAACCGTTGTATCTGATAGTTACACTACTAGAGCAGTGACAAAAAAATATTAATGTGTAAAGGCGACCTTGCTATAACCGTTGTGTCTGGTATTTACACTTCTAGAGTGCTTTAACCGTTACATGTATATCTGATATTTACACTACGAAAACAGTAACAAAAACATGTTAATGAGTTAAAGCAATATTGCTATACCCGTTTCATTTGATATTTACACTACTGGAGCAGTAACAAAAAGGCGATATTGCTATAATCGTTGTATCTGATATTAACACTACTACAGCAGTAACAAAAACTTATGTAAATGTGCTGAGGCGATATTGCTTTAACCGTTGTATCTGTTATTTACACTTTTATAGCAGTAACAAAAACATGTAAATGTGTTATGGCAGCATTGCTATAACCATTGTATCTGATATTTACACTACTAGAGCAGTAACACAAAAAGTAAATGTGTTAGGACGACCTTGCTTTAACCGTTGTATCGGATATATACTCTACTATAGCAGTAAAAAAACAACATGTAAATGTGTTATGGCGACCTTGCTATAACCGTTGTAATTGATTTTAACGCTACTAGAGAATTAAGAAAATAATGTAAATGTGTTAGGTCGACCTTGCTATAACCGTTGTATCTGATATTTACACTTCTAGGCGGTGACAAGGGACGTTTCTCGTCAGGATTCGACTGATCTTGATATTCATTGATCTTGAATATTGGTTCTCGTGTTACGTGAATAAACAGAAATATTTACTGTTTTTTTTATATTGGAACGGTGATCCATGAATTGCATCATTAACGTAAAGATTACGCACGTGGAAATAGACCTGCCAGCACATCCATGCTAAAGAAATGGAAACTGCTTGCAATTACTTTTTTTCTGAAGAATCCAAAATGATACTGCTAACATATATACATTCTATGACTATTTTGCGAACAGTGGAGAGCCAGATCAGACTACAAGGATGAGCTTGCGGATATGGATCCGCACTGATCGCAAATGCAATACGGTTGCTGTTGTTTTGTTCGCATATCGGCGCTCATTTATAGCACGGAACTCCCTGAATAGGAGATCTTTCCTACCAAAGCTGTTGATCGTGATATTGTTTTCAAAACTACGTTAAAACATATGCAGATGGTCCTGATTAGACAATTCTAGTTAGAAACAGCAATACACCGAAACACGAAAAGCCATTGTATGAAACAGACCAAATTAAACCTCCTAGGTGTGTGTGCAACGCCTAATTTAATCCTTACCACATTTAGACACACTATAACGAATATGCAGCAGACGACTTTTGTACACATTGTGACGAATGGCAATATGCTCATCAATCTAACTAATGTAGCGAACTACTTTTAAAACAGATATGTACCTGTGACGTGTCACAAAGAAAGTGTGTACATATTCTTTTTGCAAACAGTGATTTATTGGAGTTTAACATCGATTGAAGGGCTGTTTAAGTTGACTCGTGTTAAATGTAACAGTGACACGGAGTCGTGATGGAAGAAATATATGGAAGGGCGTATGTATACATATTTTGGAAAGAGTTGGAGACATTTATACGTGTGGCGTAAGATCTAGTTGATTGAACTTTTTGAATCGTAATGTATAAAAGTTCTAACAAAAAGGGAAAATATTGATAACGAGCAAACCGCGTGCAAGAACTTGCGATCAGGAAGAAATTGTTCCGCGTCTCTAAACAGTATAAATAAATCAGGAAATACACACATTGTTCCTAGTTTAAGTGAATCTTACCTGATCAGAACCATCGGTATGAGGGAAAGGGATATTGTCTGTAAGTTTTCTGGTCATTCACAAGAAAACTCAGCTGTATTTCCAAGTTGATAGCTACTCTTAACGCTGCATGAAAATTGTGATATGTATAAGGTGATATAACATGTATACATGTACAAAGGAAATGTAGATAGTTTGTTTATTATAGTGTCTCTCAAATTGAAAGGGTCATGCATGTCTGATTAATGAGATGCCTTATGTAAAGAGTTTGTTCATTATATTGTCTCTCATATTGCAAGCGTCATACATGCCTGACTTATGAGATACCTTACGACGTTGACTTCCGAATCCAATTCGTTTTAGCCAATCAACAGTCATTCGGTATCATTATTATAACTAGCTGGCAGTTCACCAACCGGTCATATCAGAACAAAACCCAATGACGTAAATGGGATTCGAACATCGGACCGTCACTCCCGCAGCAGATGCTTTAACCACTATACTGTCCGGATCTGGAATACCAGGCTGTATGATGTATACGATATGGAATATTATTTTTCAGTAGCGATACATGAAGTTGTATTGTACTACGAGACCCGCGGGGAAAATATGTTGTCCCCTGAGACCGAAAGACAAGAGAGATGTCAATTTTCCCACGCTAAGAGTAGGCAATGCAAATTCAGATGTCGCTACTGCTGGATTATTTTCATTGTATACCTTTTTTTTATTATTTCCAATAAGAAAATAACACAATTTGCAACATAAGATAAGCACGATGCACTCATTACGTGTCCTGTAATAACTGAAATACCTTTGAAAACGTTGCTAAAGTATACTTATTCAATCAACCAATATCAATATAGAGAGTGGACAATTCAATTCATTTTAATCTTAGCATTTTTGCCGATGAGTCACAACAATCTTTCTTCCAATCGCCATTCGTCTCCATTGTCTATCTGAAAGGTAGCCATTTGCATGAGAGCAATGTTTTGCGGGAAAACTATGATGCACACTTTATATCGTTCTCTAAATAAGAAGCTCTCCATTGCGATACCAATTGGTAATGATTTTGCTAGACTGGTTCTGTAGTAAGTTGGTACTGATAATCTAATACTAGGGGACGGCTATTCCAGACTAAGTATTTACCTGCGGACAATACAGTTTATTACCGTAAACATTAGTATTAGTTATAGTTCTACAAACATTCAGTTGTACAAAAGTAACAGAATATATAAGCAAAAGGGTCCGGCAACAAGTTCGCTCAACTAAGACAAGGCTATTCTCTTTTTTATAATATTTTGCATTCTTGGAATGTCCTCTACATTTGTAGTGTATATCACCCTGATATTGTTGTACATTGATAACAATATCTTTGCGTTGACTTAATAAATATAAAATGATTAACGTGAAAACTTTCTGTAACAAAATAAAAGAAAGACGAAATATTTTTTCCGAAATGGTTGAAAATGTATAAACTACATTTACTTTTCACAAACATCTATATCGTTTGATTTAATTCGTGTACACATTTGAAGTCGGAGAGGTTTTAAGGAAAGGGTTGAGAACACGCAAACCGAGCGTCAATACATTTGCGAACAGTGCGATATATTAATTCACGCGAAACTTCTCCCCTGTTCACAATGATTTTAGTTTTCATCAGTTGTCTTTCTGAAATTATGAAGGAAATGGTTTAGTTTCTGTTTCGAAAAATGTCACAGGCTTAACATGTAACACTTGATAATAAAGGATCAAAGGTCTTCTATAAATATATATAGATATATATAAAGAGAGATATTATATATCAAGGGTTGTTATGAGTGTATTTAGTTTATTGTCCCTCTTTGATTTTTTAAGACTTTCCCCCTTGCAGACGCATTTTGACGAAACCGCAACATTAAATAAAAGTTCAGACAAAAAAGAAAAAGCTCATACTGAGTACATTTTCAACCAGGTTATCAACTTTTCTAAGTGATAATCTTGCATCTAAAAGATAGTCAAGAGTAATGACTTTGACTCCAGGAAAAACACAAATTGTTTTGGATTTCAACTTATTTAACTATGATCTTTTGTGTTCAGAGGTCGTCCGTATGAGGAAGATGAATCGTTCTCAATCTCAGTGGTCTATTAATAGATCCAATTTATATTATTTCTTTACATAGAAAAGGACGCCATGGAAGTATCTGCTTGTTATAATCAACTTGAATTAAACGTTCTTCCACATCACCAGTAAAAATATGAGTTTGTTCATAGGATTTTAAGATTATGTTCATGAAAACAATCAATAAGGAAATTGAGTAAAACGTTATTTTTTACACCCGGAAGTTAGTGTAAGGTTAGATATTTTGATTATTTTGTGCATGGAAACCACCAACATAGAGGTTTATACGTCGTCTTTTATGTTATGTCCCTCTGATCATACATATACCAGTCCTTGTAATTTTAAAGTAAAAGAGTAAATGTTGAGTTGTTCTTTGTTTGGACCGCCATCAGGCCTATTCTGTCAGACATACGTATCATGTTATTGATGGAAAATAACCAAATTATGGGTTATACATATAGTGTTTATGTTCCTTGCATTTTATAACAGTCATTGTAGTGATAAGTGTACGTGTAAGTGGTGAAGCGTTCCTTGAATGGTTGCCAATTATGCTACTCTCTGCAGTTCTTCACTTATATCAAGATAAGATTCATTTAGGTACTCCTATCTAGCAAGGCGGATTTGAGTAACATGCCAGAGCGCTGAACCCATTGGCTGGTATAGATCTACAATGAACAGAAGTTGTACATCCGATATCAACACTGATATTGTCTTATAAATAAAGCATATCCGTTGAAATGTGTCGCATATAAAAGTTTACACTCACTCTGAAGTCTAGACCTTATTATATTGCATATTTTTCGTATCTAAGAAAAAAAAAAAAAGGACAACTTTTTTTTTGAAATGTTATGAAAAAAATAAAATGATGATCAACATTTTTATAACAGCAATTTGCTTGTCAATAGATGCATCAAACAACTCAACTGTTATCTAACATTAGAATGTTATTAAATTAAACGTGTGAGAAAAAAAAAATGGAACTTAACTTTTGCCCAGATGTTTACTGGTTACGACTTAACTATGCAGTGAACGTCGATCCTCTGACTTTGTGAATGTCCCTTTAACCTCGACACCTGACTTTTAAAATGTAGTGTGTATGAAGCGACCATATACAGCTTCTTACATCATGTGTTTCTAGATATAGGCATATAGGCGGTGTTCGTTAAGAATGTAAATCACACAATAAGGAAACCACTTGTTCAACAAACCTATCCGTTTCACAAAATGAACACATGAAGTGTCGGAATAAATCTAAAGTGCTTTCATCGGAATAGGATATAGCTAAACACCGGATCCTTCTGTCTGTCCGTCTGTTACCCCGTCCGTTGGTATGTCTCTCAACACGTAACAGTTTGATAACGTAATCACTTAGAAAGTATACAACCAGGTGAAATTGACGTATGTGTTTAATTTAAACATTATTTATTTTACATCGATTGCGAGGCAAGCTTTCAGCTTATATTAATCACGCTCGATGTCTACTTCCTGGAGACTTAACCAGTACTCGCGCCGTTTGTGTCGAAACATCCCAAAGTCAGGACCCGCTCATCACGGGACTCGAACCAAGGACCTTTGATATAGGAGATGCCGACGCTCTAGCTCTGCACCACTGTCTTCCACATAAGACGTGTGTGTTTAATGCATTACATGCCGATTATTCATACTTACACCCATACAATAAGGATTAGCAGCTTGACATGATCAGCAGAAATGAAACTAACAAAAAACATGATCATAACTTGGTCATAACTGTAGCTAGGCAAATTGTATTATATGACCAAATTTGATACATATGATATTTTATCAAAACGTAAATTAAGGATGTGTTTACGTCTCAGGGACCAATGCCAAGTTTATTTTTGTCATTAAATGAACTGTTGAAAATCCATGTGTATGTTACCATTGATAAATTAGTCCTTCCCTTCAATGAAAGTCTTTTCTATTTACAGGTAACATGTCTGCAGAATGGATGATCAGTATCACAATGTGTCACTCCGTCTTTATGACATTCTAGATTGGATCGGTGCTTCTGAAGAGATGAGGGACAAATACAGAGAAACGGCAATAGTATGGGAAATCATTAAACCCATGACACGTAACTTATTCCAACCCGACATCCGATGCACCTATTATGTATTTGGAAGTAGCATTGAGGGTACAACAACAATAGGGCTGAATTCTGACAACGACAAACTAGTGTGTCATACTATACCTGTTGTAGAGACGATCACTGATGCACCTCAACACGGCCCGTCATTCCTTATGGTGGCTGATGAAACCACTAAACCTGGGTATTTTAAACTACAATGTGTCCTGAACAAAGATCCTCTTTATAACAGAGACACTGTTACTCAGGAACATATGTCAACGGACAAAAACGGCAGGAGATGTTTACGAAACGTCCATCACGGTAATGAAATGTATACGATGACTAATGGTCCTGCCTTGACACATACAGGTGCAATTGGGCTAGCTGATCAAGACTTAGTTTTGGCATACCGATGTCAGTACATATCAAGTTTTATTAAAGCCTGGCTAAGAAGAGTTATCCGATGCAATCAGCTAAATGACACACAAATACATCTGTTGAAAGGATTCGACTGTTTCCTTGTCGGGAAAAATCATCCATCAAGTGAAAATGGTCCGATCGAATGGAGGCTGTCATTCTCCCTCCAGGAACGTGAACTCTTGGCTAGTCTTAACTCTACACAACATAAATGCTACATTTTACTTAAAATTATCAAGAAAGATATTATACACAAACGTGTACCCGGATTGATCCCGTCGTATCACTGTAAAACATGTTTGTTATATGCAGTTGAAACCACGCCTTCTGAATTCTGGACCCGTAGAAACATTCTTAAATGCACGTTTCTTTGTATTAAACTGTTGTTACATTGGGTTAAAGAGCGAAACTTTCCGCATTACTTCATGCCGGATGAAAACATGTTTGACAGACTTGAATACAGTCCCTACGACAGGTACAGGTTGTCCTAGAGGATATGGTAGAACATTGGTGTACATTTCTTTGGGCATTGACATGTTATGACATCGGAAACGTGTTGCACGGTGTGTTGTTAGGGTGTGGACCTACTAGTATAATGAGAGTAAAGCATAGTAATGTATCTGCAAGAGTACTGTTGATGTACATAACTATCAATGGACTGTTAAGGGAGTTAACAGATTGTAGTCTTAATGATTGCGGAAGCAGATCAGTCTTAAACTTATTGTCAGAATTGCACTCAGTGCAAACACATTTACTACACACGAAGTGTGTTAGATATCATACTGAACAAGAAACAAGACAAGCAATACGCTACATCATTCCTCACATACGTCTAAAAATAGCACAATGTGTAGCGAGTATCATACTGACTACCGGTGACGGGTCTCTACTGAAGATATTGTTTGAAACGTTTAAGTATTACATAAAAGAAAGTAAAGACTGTGTCGTTATCTCCAGGTATTTGATAGTCGCATCCTACTGTTTGCAGAGTCACAGATATGATGTCTGTGAAGAGATTCTACTGAAATGCGAAACGGCTTTGAAATCATATGTTGTATCAGTGTGTGGATGCAGATACCGGCCGAGATATTTGAATCAGACAGACAAAGAACTCGTACGGATGTTCGGCTCACAAGACATTCCATACACAGAGTTTGCAAGAACCTGCACAACTGGATGTTTATCTTTTTTACCTCATCTGGCCAACCTTGTCCCTCCAGCTTTACATTACGAGATGTATCGTTCAGTCAGTACACCGCCTGATTCTAGGAATGAACAGTTTGAATTCTGGTTTTACTGGATTGTTGTGGATTCCAAAGTTTATCTGTATTTCATGCAGTATGTCCTTTATTCAAAAACAAAAAATCCCGTTTATAAACACGATGCCATTGATAAGTTAGTGAACGTTATAAGGATATACCCAAACCTTGGACATGAGGAAACCGCATTGAACATATTAGGATGGATATACAAACAAGAAAATCAAGCTCAACAAGCTATGAAGTGCTTTCTAAAATCCTGGACAATTAAACCGATTCATAATGCTGCTAAGTGGCACGCTCTAGAAATGATTCGTTCAATGAACAGACCTTATTCAGCAGACAGTCAAATATCGTAAATGTTTCGCAATAGATTCAGAAAAATTGGATTGTGTTGAGCACAAATAAAACAAACTGCAACTGTTGACTTTATATTTTGAAAGAAAAATGTTTTAAATTAAATAATCAAGATGACATTGTGCTTATAATTTATGTTCTTAGGTAGGACAGTTAGGTTTCTATACAACATGTTTTGAAATGCCGTCAATCGTACGGGTTTTTATACTTGTCCAGTTTACAATGTATCTAAGGTTAAAGTTCAAAGTGCAAATATAATTAAAGATTTAAAACGAGGATGTTTCCCTTTTTCCGTTCAATTTCTTGATTCTACAATTGTTTCAGAGCGGTAAGTAGGAAAGGGTAACGTCATAGCCGGAAAGCAGCCATACGACTATCAACCAAACAATACGACTTAAAACATGTAGAGAGTCACTGATTGAACAGTTCTGCTAAATTCTCTTGAAATCAGACTAGTACTGTCATGAGAATATAGTTTTAAAATTCTGTCTTTTGCCCCTTTTCTTATACCCAATAATAACATTATACCACATTATATTGCTAAAAAAAAGTGGGATGATCCCTGAATTGTTGGTGCTGTTACGGTAGATATAAGAATGGACTTTGATTTAATACAGGTGTGTGGCTTCTTTTAATGCTGGGAAAGAACCCTAACGCATAATGATATAATGGTCGCCTATGTAAAATGAATCGCTTCCCTTTGACCACTAACACCCACTGGAATATAAACAAATCCGTGTGCCTTAAATAGAAAATGACGACACGGAATTTCCACAGTATTTTACGTTGTTATTTTATTTGGAACACTGTATTAATCTGGATATTCTCTTTTCAGTAAATGAATGTTCTTCGGAATCACCAGACCAAAACTGGTAATAAAAATGTTTTTTTAAGTATGATTATGCTCTTCAAAGAAAGATATTGTGTTAATAAAAGCAAGCAATGAAGGGTGGCGAGTGTCTTGTTAACACCCGGAAGTACGTTTAAGGTAAGATATTTGTATCATGTTATATATAACTTAATAATGCAGGTAATGTCTCTCGCATCTTATACCAGTCATTGTAGTGTTATAGAAAAAGTGTGCGTGGTAGTTTGTACATGTACATATACCTTCTTCGGATTGCCACCACACTACAGTGAACTCGACAGTACCACGTTATGTTATGAGAATTATACATATTTTATAAGTATCCCCTCTTGTACAAGTTCGCGTTTCATTGACCTATGGTAAAGGTCAAGTTCACATTGAATATGTTAGCGTCCCAACGAGGCCATCACTCTAACGACGCTATTTCTTATTCGCTTCTAATGAAACTTAAAATATATGTTTGAAATCATCGCTTCTTTTAAAAGTGTAACGTGCAGGGCTTAAAGACGCAGAAGATCCCTTCAGCGAAAAGTATACTCAACCCTGAAGGGGTCCACTTGTCTTATATATCTAACCCTAAACCTCATCACCCGAAACGGTGATGCTAATTTGCATATTCGTTACAATACTTCCCACTCCGAGAAGACTCGTCCCGAGTCTTGGCCTGGGAAATCCAGGGGTAAGGCAACTCCGGTATGGCAGTTGTCTTCATCCCCCCCACATTGGCCACCAAATGTAACGTGCAGGGCTTAAAGACGCAGAAGATCCCTTCAGCGAAAAGTATACTCTTCGCTGAAGGGATCTTCTGCGTCTTTAGCCCGGCACGTTACAAAAGTAACACCGACCTCTATTAAAGGTCAATGTCACCGTAACTATAATGTGTTTCTACAAAACGATGTTACCGCTCTAGCCTTTCTTTTGTTAATTGAAATTCTCGCACTGCACACACTTATTCGGTATCAAGGATGCATCAACTGGTTCGCGTTTTACAGACCTAGGTTGAAGGTTATAATCACATAGACTATTATACGTCTGCATGAAATGACGTCATTGCTTTAGAACTTTCATTTGTAAACGGAACTATTTAATATTTCAAACAAAGTTGTATTATTAAGAGTGATTGAACGGGGTTTAATTTCAACGACCTAGGTTAAATCTGAAGGTTACGTCGACTATAATACATATGTACGAGACGACATCATCGCCCTAGCACGTTCATACATCACACAAAGTGTCATTGACAAGAGAGCTAACACATATATGCTAAATGATCCAAAAGGATACTGTTTACACTAGTTTCGCTTAAACTGTTTATGACTTTTTAGCGAACAGAAGAGACCAAGACTTCGCGACTGATGTGGTAGATCTGCATAAAAATAATAAGCACATTCTTTACGTTTAGTTATCGCATAGCGGCGCTTATTCTAAGAGCGTTACTCTCTGAATTAGTTCAATTTACTGCGAGAGCTGTCGAAATGCTCCCTTTTCAATGATAACATCTCAAAAATGACATTAAACTCCATGCTGTTGATCTCGATGAGATGATTCGATTAAGAACCAACAATACCCTGAGGAACGCGACAGACAGTGTATGAGTAAGTCGAAGTTAAACCTCCTTATATAGGTCGGGTCGTGTAATGCTTAATTGAATAATTTCCACTTTTTGGGTAACGTTTTAAACTGTTTCAAATTATCTTACTTTTATATATAGATACCTTTCCGTATGTTTAGCGTTGATTGTTTCAAAACTGTCTGTAGCATGGTTTTTTGTATGTTTGATTACCGTGATAAACATGGCGCTTCACGTCTTTTCCATGGAAGATTTAAATAAAGCTAAATAGAGGAATTCTCTCAATATCCTAGAAAGATAACGTTCTCGTTCCTATTGAAAATAAATAAAAGTAAAACTTTCAAGGGTTACAAGTTAGTTTTCTGTTCATATTTGTTCATAGCAGACTGCTCCTAACATACAATACAGTTATACGGTTATTCTAAAGACAAGATTACCCTAACATTTTACCCTGATCCTCATAAACATTGGTATGGCAATCACGCATTAAAGTTACTTTCCTGTCATCAACCTCCAAACTAATATATATGTTCATAAAGCACACAACTTATTTGATAAAAAATACATGTAAATCGTTAAAATATTCATATGTGCTCAAAGGTCGGGATCAGGTCAAATTTATCAAGCTATACCATCACAATACTCGAAAACATATACTAGTGTAGTTCATTTAAACCCTTTCATGTTTTGTCGCCTGCCTTGTTACTGAAACGCGACATATGATCGTCTGTTCGTCTGTAAGTCATTCACGCTAACTTTTAGTGATTTATTAACATATAACATAGTGTTAATTCGAACAGTCTTGTATATAGTTAATGTTTGACAACATCAATGAAATGACAATGTACACATTATTTCGAGTATTGAACATCTAGAACAAACGCAAAGCATATTGTTCGGGCAATATAACATTTTCATGAATTTACATATGTGGCATAGTGGACTTGGAAATTCTGATTGTACATGTATAAACTAGAATTAAATAATAAAACGAAAATCGAATCAGTTGTTGGGAGCCTTTTGATTCCGTACTTCTTAGTCTGATTTCATATTGGGTTAATATAATGTATTTTCAACGTAGACGCACAACATGTATATATATCGCACTCACTCTGACTTGTATATTAATAGATCCATGTCACATCATATCCTCAAATAGAAAATGACGACATGTAAATTCCACTGTGTTTACCTTGTATGTGTATTTACCTTGACATGTCTGTTTGTTATTATTTAATGAAATCAACAGAGCAAACACTTTAAAACTTGATTTTGTTATTTCGTTCATATGATTTAAATAATCCAGATTGTGTTCATGAAAACAAACAATGGCGAAATTGTGTGACACTTGTCTATTTATACATGGATGTTAGTAAAGGTAAGCCATGTTTATTAAGTTTTAAAAGGGGAATATCTACGTAGAGTGTAAACATGATTTCGTCTTGTATGTTATGCTAATAACAGTCTTTGTAGTGGTAAATTTAACGGATTAATAGACAGCTGTTACGTTTTTGGTTGGCCGTTACGCTACGCTAATTCCCGCTATAATCTAATTTTGCTAAATTATTATCTACACCAATGCTTCAACTGTGATTCTAATATTCAAAGATTTCAAGATTCAAATAATTTATTTAAATAGTTAGGCCACCGGCCCATAACATAAACAAAACATATATAGTTTTTCTCCCACAAATACAATTATTTGTATTTATGTAATAAAATATATACGATATATAGGAACTAGTGTAGATAATGAACATACTAAACCGATGTTAGAAGCTACGGCAAAATGTGGAACATGGAGAATTTGCTCGTAATAAGCAGTTCTTCCTGTTTCACAAAGTTTTAATTTTTATTTTTTATTTTTTCACTCTACTTTCATTTATAGTGAATAAACAGTGTTATTTTGTCTAGTTGTTTTTTCGCCAAACCCCGGTAACTCAGTCGGTAGCGACGCGGGCTGTTAATCCAGGGGTTGTGAGTTCGAACCCGGCTCGGCCAACTTTCTTTCCGACGATTGACAACAATCAATGCGACATGCGTCATTCGCCTTCCACCAATGGGCTTAAGTCTATTTGGAAGAGCAGCCAGTTGCTTGGAAATATTGTTGTGTGGAGTACTGGTATGGGAAAACCAGGAAATGCATGAGTAGGTGAACTGGCCGCCGTGATATAACTGAGAAATTGTTAAAATCTCCGTTAAACCCCAATCAATCAATCAATCAATCAATCCAGATGTTTTTTTTCAAAATACAAGATTTAAATACTTAGGCCACCGGCCTCAAAGATAGACAATACATATATAGGTTTTAACCCCAAAAAATCCACAAACATTTCTAGATAACTTCCTGTAGTTGTTATTTAACATAATTTAACATGAATAGAAGCTATTTGGGATAAAGAACAGAACGTATTGATGCTAAATGCTAACGTTAGATTTCTTATCAACAATATTGTGTGCACTAATTTACATATATTAAATACATTTGATCTCTCGCAACATGATATAAATCTAATGAATGAGTCGGATGTTTTAATCTATATATGACCTATATAAATTGTCCTGAATTCCTCATAACGTTTGCAAAAGGGAAAAAACAGGCAATCCATCCTCAATTACATCAATTGCGACTTTTTCAAGACAATAAATGCAAATCCTCTCTCCTCTTGGAGCATTATGATGTATGCCTACTTCAATATTACTTGGGTTTATAGCCCTAGTTGTTACAGACTGAACTATCGCGGCTCGACTCGCATCATATGTAACAGTGGCACGGAGTCATCTTGGGAGAACTATATGGAAGGGCATATGAAGATAGGTTTATTGAAAGAGTGGGAGACATTTATACATGTAGCGTAAACTCTAGTTCATTCAACCTTTTGAATCGTAATGTATAAAAGTTCTCGGTATAAGGGAACATTTTGATAACAAGAAAACCGCGAACAAGAATTTTCGATCAATGAAGAGATTGTTCCGCGTCTCTACACAGTATAAGTAAATCAGGAAATACACATAGTGTTCTGTAGTTAAATTGGATCTTATGTGATCAGAACCCTCGATATGAAGGATAGGGGTATTTTCTGTAATGATTCTGATCATTCGCAAGCAAACTCTGCTTGATTTCCAAAATGATTAATACTCTCAACACTGCATGAAAACATGTGATATGAGGTAATATAACATGTATAAAAAGTAAAAGTAAACAGTTTGTTTATCATAGTGTCTTTCATATTGAAAGGGTCATCCATACCTGACTAATGAGATACATATACCTTACCACGTTTACTTCCGGAATCGAATTCCTTTTAGACAGGCACCAGGCATTCGGTATCATCATTATAACTAGCTGGCAGCTCAGCAACCGGTCATATCTTGCCTATCGAGAAAGGACGATTTAACAAAGTTTGTCAGAGAACAAAGGACTTGTCGCAATACCAATCTTTTCGGTATGAACTTCATTATCTCGTTAACTGTGTTTACTGTAATGGTGATAGGAACGCATACGAAAAGCCTCACCCGATCATGAACTGTCCCTCTTCATTTAGAAAAAGGCAACTGCATAAGATGTATTTCATGAAAACAAAGTGACAACAGAGAAATTGTTCATATTTTATTCTTTTCCTTTTCCTACAGTGCTTTCAGAAATTAAGAACACGCCGTGGCCGAGTAGTAAGATTTGAAATCAGGTCCATCCTCCGTCGCCAGTCGTTGCGGTCATGGTAAATTGCCCTAAGGCAAGGACAATTTCCTAGCCAAGTACTGCTTTGTGAACCCAGGGATCATGAATATTTAAACTATCGCCGTGAAATAACTAAAATAATGTTGAAAAACGGCATAAAACCGCAAAAAATAAACAAAGCTTTCAAAAAAGAGTTTAAGCATTAATGTGACGTTGATGGATCAGCAACAAAGGTAAATAACTTGTTTGGAAAAGGTAAAATTTATCCTAGTTATTTTGTGCCCATTTACCGCAGTGTTATCACTATGTCTTACATGTAATAATCTAGATTGCACTGTTCTTAGAATGCGACGATTCTAGTAAGAAGCAACAATAAACGGCGTAAGGAGAGAAACATTGAATGAGAAAGACCAGATTGAATTTACTTATATAGGTGTGCGTGTAATGTTTATCTTTACCACATGCGTGCATACTTATACATTTGTTAACTTGGTTCAATCATTTGACATTACTTTATAGAGAAGTTCCATATTTTAGCATTGACGTTTTCCAAAGCATCTGCTCGAGAGTTGTGGTAGTGAAAAAACCCAAACAATTGACACACACGACGTCTAACGCCTTTGCAGAAATTTAATTTAGAAATCATTGTGGGAAAAGATGAAAACTCTCAATAAGGGAATTTTCTTAATTCCCTAGAACAATGTGTTTTCAATCCTATATCAAATTAGAATTAAGATAGTCAAGGTGTTACAAGTCGCATTTTGTTCAGGTTTGATCAAATCAGAGGACTTTAAACATATACTTTAGACGGTTATCTTAAAGCCGATGTATTGTTCATATTATGGTTTAAGGGAGAGATTCACTGCTCTAATTACAATGGTTAACTATCTCTTAATTATCATACCCCATCGAATGCGTATTTTCATCAAAGTACTGACCATTAAGTACTTTCAGTACTCTGATGAAAATACGCATTCAATGAGGTATAATGATTATGAGATCCAGTGAACCGCACCTGATTTAACTCGACACCAGTGTTGGACGCTTGCCTCTAACTTACATCAGGTTTTCATCTATAATAAGTAATCCGATCAATATACATCTCGACTTTGGTGTTGGAACTGCTTAAATCCCGAATTCATCCGGTTTTGACAGCCTGCGGCCGTAACTTGGCTAAACAACACCCTGTATAAATGCAAGCCACTGTTGTACATTTGCAGTTAATAAACGCCAGATTTCCGGCTCAATTCCGTATATCGAACAAGACGGTTGCAAAATCTGAACCTTGTCGGAAGATTCCAACTCCGGCGGGTGTAGCAGCCGACTGCCTCAACTGAAAGAAACAACAAACTAGTACATTACGAATTACACCTGCCATGGATATCAATTGACCACACGGTCCCTCGATTAAGAATTACAGGAACGCAAACTTTAGGTTGGAGAAATTCAACGCATCGGCCCAACTCCGGCTAAGTTTTACAACCGGGTGGGAGCTTTTCCGTCTGTTAAACTCGTAAGCTTGTACCTCCTACCTGTCGAATAACCACAATGTTTTCAAAAAGATGTTTGCAGCAAATACATCTCCTACCTGTCGAATAACCCGAACAAGATGTGAACACATTCTAACTCCCTCTGTTTTTAACAGCCGACCAACTTAACTAATCGGAGAAGCACCTTGTGAAACTCGACTGGTAGTCAATATGTAGCGGTTGAACTTAACATGCATGTATATTCCACTGTCACCCTATATCTCGAATAATACGCACGCTAAATAGCGGGACAGAGCAATTAATTCGGACAATGACCTTTGGTTGCACGTAGCGCCTTTCAGTCGAGTTGCGGTCACCAAACCCAACCGAATTCGAATTTGGGCAGATCAGCAGCCCGACTTCGGCTGTATATTGATCGAGTTACAGACTTTAGCCGTTAAGTTGACATGTCTTAGAAGTAAAAGTACAGCGCTACCTTTGAGTTGCATTATGGCCGCCCTGCCCAATTTCTGCAGCAGACTGAAAAACCAAACCGGACTTTGTCCGAATGAATTGCTCTGTCCCGCTATTTTGCGTGCGTTAGATGGTTTGTATATATCTGAACACATGCACGATTAAACCAACGATAGCTTAAACATGTATTTTAAAACTCTATCATATGTAACATGAGCTGTAGTCGACTGTTTGCTAATGTAACTATGCAGGGTAAACTCAAGTAATTTTACTATAACATTTGTTTGGAAAGATATCAGCTTATTGCGTGCACCATAATTAGTTCTTTTGTTCGTATATGACATCGTAGTCTTATCGTTTAAAGTTTAAGATAGGTTTTAACCCATTCCCACATGAAGACGCTTTCTGAGGCCTCTGCAGCTGACGTATTTTAAAAACATTGATACCAAAGGAGAAATTGCTCATAATGAACTCTTTCATTTCTATATTTTTCATATTTTCATTGAATGTTTTTAAGTCATCTACTGCAGATTATGTATATGTGGTAAAAGGTTAAACTAAAGTATGTGCAGATGTGTTCAAGAGTGAATCAAAAGAGTCCCCTACTTGCGTATATGATTTGACACCACGGACAAAGACATACCTTGATGTCTCAATGTATGAAGATCCAAAATGATAGCCCATGAATAGGTACTCTGTGAAGGTTCAAAATATTTAGACTGTCGTTATGGCAGAATTCAGTCGGCTGGGTATTTTCAGACTAGACGTATATACATGTATGAAGGGGATTAAATGATAAATACTTGTATCGTTTGCGGATTGAATTATCAACTTAGATCATTAGTGGAATAATTTCAATAATATCACGAACCAAAACATGCTATGCTTGTAAAGCTCTTTTTCAAAATGAAACACTTGAACAAAAATTGTTATCAAATGGAACATCGTTATTAAAGGGTACAAAACCAGTAAACAAGTATTAACACAAACTGTAAATGTCTTTCCTTAAAACTTTGCCGGAGTCTCCTTGTGAACTGAACCTTCACAAGAAAATGGTAAGAATACAATTGATTGATTGGGGTTTCTAACTGCAGTATATCACTCTAAATTTCCGGAATTATTTTTGGCTTTTGAAATTCCCTCCCGCGTAGTTTTTATACAACGTTTCTAAGTGCGCATACGTCACTACGTTGGACTTGACATTTTATGAATGAGGTCACGAGCTTTTGTTGTAAATGCCGTTTGTAAATTTGAATTGTAACGGTGACGTAATTGTTTTAAATGACATCATTCATCACGTGCTTTACCAACATTTTTGACGCGCGTGCCGTGTAACAGCATACTGTTTAGCGATCAAACACGTTGTGTTAGGATGAGACAGTAACAAATTGCCCATGATGAGTTTAAAAACAATTGAAAAAGGTTTCAAAATGTTTTGTTAGTTGAACAAAATCGAATATTTCCTAAACAAATACAATGGGGATTAAAGATAGAAAAGCCTACACGTGATTTTATCAAGGAAAACAACGTCATGTCAAAACATAGTTCCCCCTTAATTTGTATCCCTTTAAGTTATTAAAAAGTGCTAGAATTGAAATCGATCTCATTTTGAGTGATATACCAGCTCTTATATCACGATGTGTCGTTCAGGTGTGTATAAATTAATCACTCAGGTCATTCGGACTTCGTGATTAATTACTACACACCTGAACTCCAAATCGTGATATACGAGCCGGTATATCACTCAACATGAGATATATTTCCTAAACAAATTGATTATTGTTAGATATCGCTTCGCGCATAGGGGTGAGTGTGTAGAATGTCATTAATATTTGTTTCTGTTCATTAAATAATCACTATGATGCCCATATTTGGATTATAATATTTTGTAATACACTGTGTATACCCTTTCGTATGACAGTAATAAGGTAGATTATTTTAAAGAGAAGTGTCCAATTCTTCAAATAGTTTGTTTGATTTAAATTTGCTTTCAAACGATACTAAATTATAAAGTATGTTTGTTTAATTTTTTGTTTTTTAGATGACGCTATCATAAGATAAAGACATTATTCTGAATCCGTTTCTATTACCAAGTCTTTACTAGAATTATGTCTAGAAAATGGTAGTTTGCACAGGTAGCATTAGTAAATGTGTTGTCTGACTAAAGTGTTTGTTCTGTGTTCTTATCTATTTAAAACTGTATGGATATCGTTGAAAAGTTGCTACAAAAAGCTTAAAAACATTAAAATTGTCCCTGATGTGTCAGTTTGTTTCACAATTTTCTTATATTTTTATAATTATGGAAAAGTGTTGATCAAATTCTGTGAATCAAAAATTTAAAAACTGTAGTAATGGCTTTCCCTAATCGGCGTTCATGATTCGGTCACGTAAGATATCGGGTTTTCCAAGCTACTTGTCGTACAATGCGAACCTATTTATCGCTCCTGCAACGTTAAACTCCCTATATATGATATACTGCTCTATTCTTTTTTTTTTATTATAATGCTGTATGTAATAATCTAATGATTTAGGAAACTATATGACCATCTGTCGCTGATATCTTCTATACAGTTACATTTACGTTTATCCCCGAACTTAAGCTCCACTAGGGGGTAGAGTAACAAAGGTATGGGTGTAAATCACAATTTGCATATGTGAACATTTCTAACAGATTCCTCACAACATGTAAACATTTGACATAGATTCCTAATAATATGTACACATTTCTCAAATATTCCTCACAACATGTTAACATTTCTCATAGATTCCTTATAACATGTAAACATTTTTCACATATTCCTCACAACATGTAAACATTTCTCACATATTCCTCACACCATGTAAACATTTCGTACATATTCCTCACAACATGTAAACATTTCTCACATATTCCTCACAACATGGTAAACATTTCATACATATTCCTCACAATATGTAAACATTTCTCACATATTCCTCATAATATATAAACATTTCATACAAATTCCTCACAACATGTAAACATTTCTCACATATTCCTCATAACATGTAAACATATCTCACATATTCCTCACAACATTTAAACATTTCATACATATTCCTCACAATATGTAAACATTTCTCACATATTCCTCACAACATGTAAACATTTCTCACATATGCCTCACAACATGTTAACATTTCATACATATTCCTCACAGCATGTAAACATTTCTCACATATTCTTCATAACATGTAAACATTTCATACATATTCCTCATAACATGTAAACATTTCTCACATACTCCTCATAACATGTAAACATTTCTCACATATTCCTCACAACATTAAAACATTTCTCACATATTCCTCATAACATGTAAACATTTCATACATATTCCTCACAACATGTAAACATTTCTCACATATTCCTCACAACATATAAACATTTCATACATATTCCTCACAACATTTAAACATTTCATACATATTCCTCACAACATGTAAACATTTCTCACATATTCCTCATAACAGGTAAACATTTCATACATATTCCTCACAACATGTAAACATTTCTCACATATTCCTTATAACATGTAAACATTTCTCACATATTCCTTATAACATGTAAACATTTCTCACATATTCCTCACAACATGTAAACATTTCTCAAATATTCCTCATAACATGTAAACATTTCTCACATTACTTATAACATGTACACATTTCGTACATAATCCTGATAACATATAAATATTTTTCACAGATTCCTAAGAACATGTAAACATTTCTCACATATTCCTTACAACTTGTAAACATTTCTCAGAGAATCCTCATAATATGTAAAGTTTTCAAAAAGTGTTCTCACAGCATGTGAATTTTCGCATGGATTCCTCAAAACATGTAAACTTTTCTCACATATTCTTCACAATATGTAAACATTTCCCACATAATTATAACAGGTAAACATTTCTCACATATTTCATCACAACATGTAAACATTTCTCACATATTCCTCATAACATGTAAACATTTGACACATATTCCTCACAACATGTAAACATTTCTTACATATTCCTCATAACATGTAAACATTTCTCACAGATTCGTCACATCATGGAAATGTTTCTCACAAATTATTCATAATATGAAAATACTTCGCTCATATTCCTGACAAATTGTTAACAATTCGAAAATATTCCCAATAACATGTAAACATTTCTCACAGATTCCTTAATCGACATAAGTAATATCTCCCATCAAAAGAGCTGACAACGATTTCTTCTGTTTCTTCTTATTTTCCTTATTTATCTACCTTTTCTTATAGATCTTCTTCTTCTTCATCTCTGTAAATGCGAATTTTCAAATGCATGTTATATATTGCTCAACTCGATGTGTATACGTTTTGAGCGATAGCACTTTTGTCCCAATGCGTTTAATGATTAACAACGATTAATACTCAACAATGTGATGTTACTACTTCATAGAGTCAGACATTTTTGTTATAAAACCCTTTATCTGTAGATATGTACCCTTTCCATGCCCTTTTCATTAAAGGCAAGTAAGAGTCGTCTGTTTCAAAAAAAATCTCACATAAATGTTGCCATAGTTGGAAATAAGAGTTGAGTTGAAAACTTGCTCATCACATGTTTTTGAGACAGACGACGTTCAGAATTATTTACTAGGGAAAAGGTTAATGAATTTGCTTATTATGAGCAATTTAACATTTGCTCACAATATTTAAATAATCGATTACAATGTGATTATAATGATTAACCCGTGTGATTGGTGGGGATATACGGTCTTGGGTGGGGTTGTTCAGTAAGGTGAAAAATCGAAATGGAATATTATGTCAAATCGAATTTTTATTTCCTAAAATCAAAATGTAATTAAGAAATAATATGTCTTAAAGAAATTATGACGAGGGTCACTGAGCAAACAAACAAGACAAACACTTTTATAAGAATCGAGTTTTTAAAATGTTGTCATTTTGCACTTTTCTGATGCCGCCTCGCTCCTCCTTTTTCAACCAACTGATATGGCTTTAACAGTTTTCGTAGATAGTCCGTGAGGGATCATTTCTACTAAATAACTGGAATCGGACAAGAATTTGAAATATTGGGCTTTTTACTCCCTTTCTCAGATACCGCACACACAAGGGTTTTACGCATTCCTTTGAACATAATTAAGTAAAGAGCCGCCAAAATAATATTCCTTGTTATTGTGTCCAGTGGATAAGGATGAGATGTTACTTAGGGAAATTCTCCCCTTTTTACACGCCACGTGGTTTATACGACTCTCAACCAATCAATAAGACTTACAACATGCAGAGGGTCACAGAATGAACAGTTCTGCTAAATTATCCTGAAATCAGATAGGCACTGTCATTAAAATATAGTTATACAATTTTGTAATTTTGCCCCTTTTCTTATACAGCCTTATTACCTTGTTTAACAACCAATCAATATGGTTATTTTTGTAGAGAGTTATCCAATGATAACATTATACCACATTATATTGGTATCTGACAAGCTAATTTAGAGGAGAATATTTAAAAAAGAAGAGGCAAATTTAATCCTTTCTGATGGCGCAGCAAGTTTTCCGTAGAAAATAAATATACATCGCAATTTCTTAATTTACCACACTGTTTCTAAAAGTCGTCTGCTGCAGAGGCGTTACAAAGGGTCTGTATGTGGGCAAGAGTTAATATATCTTGTTTATTTTTCTGAATATTTAAGAATAGCATAGAGAATATTGTGGCTAAAGGAGATATTGCTCTTTATGTCTCCTTTTGCCACAATGTTTTCAAAAAGTTGTTTGCAGCAAATACATCTGCAAATGGAAAAATATGCTATTCAAATATCACAAACAAATGTACTTTGTCAGAAAGGAATATTACTATTTCTGTTACTAGAGGGAACACAAGGTTACAATTTACAAATGGTAATTTGTTCAGGCGGTGGTACAAACTTGGGGATAGGGACGTCTTGATATCCGTAACCTTTACTACACTTAACTATGATATTTACAAGTTCAGAGACTTGTACTTTTATTTGGTTACCTAGAATAAGTGGAATTTATTTTACATATGTGAATTTTGCAAAACAGTTTTATCCGATCATCACCAAACTTGTTAAACATGTTTTAGTGGGTATAAGGTTCGGACCAAATACAATAACCAGCACGTAGGCACTCTTCGATCTTTGCGTTTAAAAATTCAAAATTGTTCAAATAAGCCTCGTCTGGACTCTTACTCAACACTCTTTCATTCCATATTTACCATACTTGATGTAAATGTTTGTTACTGTTATGTACAGGGCTACAGATAATAACTTGTTTAGTGAATTGGCTATTTACCCCATTGTTTATCTGACAAATTGCTTCTTTTGTCTGTCGTCCGTCGTTAAATTTAGTTTAAACATCATCTCCTCCTAAACCGCAGGACCAATTTCAAACAAACTTCCCAGGAATATTCCTTTGGTGGTCTTCCTTCCAAATTGTTCGAAGATTTAAATTCCAAGTAGAACTGTGGTTGCTGCGGCATCCAAAATGGGGCAAAAAGTCCAAACTTTGATCAGTTTGTCAGATTCCAATATAAATTGGTAAAATATTCCGAGGGTGAGCCTCTACAAAAATTGTTCAAGCTTTACTGATTGGTTAAACAACTTGGCAGCCGGGAGGCATTTTTAAAAGGGGCAAATTGACAACTAGAATTCCATTTTTATGAATTGCTTGTCTGATTTTAAGAAAATTTAATATAAATCTTACTTCAGTGATACTCAACTTAAGTTGTTGAAGCCATATTTGTTGGTAACAAAATTATTGTTCAAAAATTAAATTCCATGGAGAACTTTGGTTGCAGAGGCATCAGAAAGGGGGAAAAATATCCAAATTTAAAAAATTCTTCTCCTCTGAATGTACTTGTCAGATTACAATATCCTATGGAAGAAATTTTCTACAAAAGTTGTTAAAACCATACTGATTAGTTGAAAAACATGGCAGCAAGAAAAGGGCCAAAATGACATAACTTAAAAAATCCATTTTTATAAAAATGACTTGTCTGATTTTAATCCAATTGAATAGGAATCCTACTTCAATGATCCTCTACTTAATTTGTTCAAGCCATAATTATATCATAGCAACCATGCGTCATCACACAAGAGGTAAATTGAACCTTTAGCTACAAATGACAACTCCTACCATTCTACTGGATCAATTTAAACTTAACTTCACTCAAAGGTTTCTGTGTTGGTCCTCTTTCAAATATGTTCAAAGACTCACATTAAGTGTACAACTTTGGTTGCTTCGGCATCAGAAAGTGAAAAAGATACCTAGAATTTAATATTCTTTTCCTTCATTATCGGCTTAGATAATTTGAGAGAAATGTTCCTTAAGTGACCCTCTACAAAGAATTATTCAAACCATATTGATTTCGTTAAAAAATAGGGAAGCAGGGCGCCATCAGGAAAGGCGCAAAATTACAAAACTTTATAATTCCATTCTTATTAAAGTTTTTGTTAGATTTCAAGATACAAATGGGCTTGACTGATAAGCTATTTCTCTAACAGTATCCACACCTTGCAGTTTTATTTGCAATCCTGATATAATTTTCCCATATATTTGCAGTTAAATATTTGCTACTAATTTACTATCACTAAGGTGATCGACCTCTTGTTAATTTATGTAGTAGGGATAATTTTACCCCATCATTTTTTGAGATTGCTTTTTTGAACGACTTATGCAAAGGGAGATATAATATGCTATTTCTCCTTTTCTCACACTTTTTCAATGTTGTTTAACTATGCTTCTAAATTGCAAATCTGTATATTTTGAGGATCCCTCATTCATCCAGACAAGTTTAGTTTTGCTTTATTATGTATGCACAGCGTATATCTAAGCTTAGTAATAAACTCAACACAAATGTAAACAATTGCTTTATTTACTTTTTATTTGCTTTTGAGTACTCATCATTTTAAAAGGAATTGATTTTTTTGACAATTCTTTTGCTTTTTTAAGTAAAGAAGCTACTTATCTGTTACCCTGAATTGCCTAGTCAAACAGTCAAATTACCAAAGGCACTTTTGGATAATGGCCCTTGATTGTCCAAACTAGCTTTGCCTACCCTCCTAGTCAAAGTTTTCTTCAGATCTACAACAATTTGGTGAACATGATTGTAGCCATAATCAGACCACCAGTCAAGGCACTTATTGATATTTAACATTGAATTATACAAAATTTGCAAAATAAGCCTTATCTGCATTCTAAGACGAAACGTTTTCATCTGATTTTCATCAAACTTGGTGAACATGTTGTAGGTATTATGTTTTTGCCATGTTCTATAACAAGCCAAATTTCCAAATGTCTTGTCTTATATTAAATTTAGCAGTTGTTATCCTTTTCCCAGATATCAGACGACTTTTGAAAGCGCGGCGACAAAAGGAGAATCTCCCTTTGCCACCATGTATTCACCTCTATGCAATGATTAACTTTCATTTGAATAGAGGAATTCAATATTTTTACCTAGATGTTTTGAAAGTTGTCTGATGAAAATTTGGTGTATGTGAAAAAGTGTTATCCAATCTGTTTTAAACTGGTTTCGAATGCTTATAGGCAATAAAACCTTTGCTCAACAAAAACTGGACAAATAATTATAGTCGTAGCAGAGTGATGCGTCCCTCACTAGCGTAATTTGTGACAATTTTGTATACGACACTCTTGTTTGTCTTTTTCTGGAAACATGTATATCAAATGTCGAGTGGCACACTCCTTAAGAGGTTTGGCTGGCATTAAAGCACACCAATAAGTAATTATCAATGAACAATTGTTAGGTCTGAGCAAGAATATATTGCTTAGAAACTTAAAAGAAGATCTGCTTCATTATTGAAAAACAACATAGTTCTCCGGATACAAAGTTCAAAGTACGAAGTAAATAGACGATGACCAACACGAAATGGACAAGCAACAGAGAGGAAAATATCACAATCAACTTTTTGAACTACATTCAAATGATAAAATAATTGATTGTTTGATTTGGGTTTAACACCGTTTTCAACAATTTTCAGTCATATAATGGCGGCAAGTTTACCTACTGATATGTTTCCTGGTTTTCTCACACCAGTACTCCACACAACATACTTTCCAAGCAACTGGCTGCTTTTCCACATATACTATTAGCCAATTGGTGAAAGACGAATGACGCTTGTCACAGTGACTTTTGTCAAACGTCGGAAAGAATGTTGGTCGAGCTGGTGTTCGAACACACAACCCCTGGATTGATAGATTAAAGTTCAGATTAATATTAGAATATTTCATCCATAATGGAGCAATAAACACGATATTTTCTCAGTTTGCCTTCTGTTACCAACTTTGTAGAAAACTAATTGTTAGATATTTAACATTTGTTTCAAAGAGGTTTATGAAGAATATGACTCTAAAATATTCCTTTCAGTTATAGGTCAAAATTAATGTTAATATTACTCTGGAGCATTTAACCCTTTACTAATGCAAATTAATTCAAAAGTCTTTGAAGCATGTGAATTTTAAAACCAAAAAAATATCACTTCTCCCTTTTTCCACAATGTTTTCTACATGATTTCAAATACTCGTTCATTTTGATAGATGTTGCATCTTTTTCTGAGATGCTGTTTCTTTAGATACTTTGATTATTTTATGGTGTTTAGACCGCTCAGTTCTGATCACTCTCAGTCCGTCGTTACTGTTACCCTTAAACAACATCTTCTCATAAACCACTTATCCAATTTCAATTATAGTCAGGTGGCTTTTCTTTTCGACCTATCTATAGATTTTATCCGTGGAACCCACTTGATTGGTTCCGATTTTCCAAGATGGAGGCCAAAATCCAAGAGCTAACAGCAATATGTGCATTGCTCCCTCGCTTCTATGAAAAATCAGACACACCAGAAAGGATTAAACATGGCATGGATGTTCATCGGCGGGCAACAGTGAATCTCAACCCAGGACAACTCCCGATTTATTAGATGGGTCAGGTTGGACGACAGCTCTCACTGAATCTGAAGTTGCTTCATCTGTAACAGCTGATTCATATCGGAAAGTATCACACATTACCAGGACTCGGCATGTCCACCAGGTCACTGTTCCTGTTCTTCACAGCCTACTGAATGAAGCATTCAACCAGAGATCTAATGTTGATGAGAGTTTCAGCAACTGGCTGGAACAAATGTGTAAGAAATCTCCCACATTCAAGTTCTGGTATATGATCGCACACTATGAGATTCTGATTCTCATATTTGTTAGAGCCAATCGGGAGAGAAACTTCCCAGTGTATGTAACTGTATTAGAGACACTCGTACTATTGTTCTTTGCGTTATTCTCGGTGGCTGCCTGTACATATCAGATACATCAGGGCGCTGCCACAGGAGATCAAAGATGAGTTCGAAACTCGGAATCACTGGACAATCGCAAAGTCGTCACACAGGTACTCTGCGATCCCAATAGACCAAGCGCATGGGCAAGGAGAATAAAATGGTGAATGCATCCGGTGGTGCAGTGCAGTGGTGGCACTGAGAATCCAGTTGCCTTCAAATGCTAGATGACAGCTTGAGCTGAGCTTGCCAGACTTCTGAGACAGTACGAGAATGGATATTTTCATGACGATGCTCCAGAAATCCCCGCTAACTTCGATCGCCATGAACAGGGACTTGCAGCACAAATAATGAATACAATCCGTACACTGGAAGACACAGGCACAAAGAAGTATCAAGAGTATGTGAAGACTGTGTTCGTGGCACTCTTAAGCCAGTTATACATCTCCTTACAAAATAGAGGTGACATCAGTGAATTCTTTGCACACGAAGTTCAGTCGTATCTTCCATCCCTGTCTGACTTTTGAAAGCTTAATCTATCTGGTACCAAATGTCATCTGTTACAATGTATCGAGGAACCAAACCAGACAGAGGCACCTGTAGTATATGACTGCAAAGTTCTGGATGGTGCGGTGTCAGTACATGCATTGCCTGTAACAAATGTCTCCACTTTCCAGGAATATGCTGACAATGTGTTTATAAACTTTATACCGCATCTGGAACGTCAGCTGCGTGACACAAAGCGAGTGGATGCTTTGTGGGACGAATACCGGCCAGATAGCCTGAAGGAGGGAACCAGAGAGAAACGAGGCAAAAGTGTGTGTAGTATAAAAGTATCAGATGACACCAAGCTGCCGGGCAACTGAAATGACTTCCTTCGTGATCTAATCAATAAGAAGGAACTCTTTGAATTCCTGTCGTCAAAAGGTGCGGATTGCAACATCCCGCCTGAGTGTTCTGGAGAGCATGTTACTTGTGTTGGAACGCATATCGAAATGTCCAGCTGCAATCTGGAAGAAGCAGACACTAGGATTGTGGTTTACGTGAAGCATGCCTTGGAGAATGGAGCAAAACCCATCCAGGTGCGAACTGTGGACACAGACGTCGTCGTTGTTCTTACCGGTGTGTTTCATGACCTCTCTCAGATAAATGCTGATCTTGATCTCTGGGTAGCATTTAGAACTGGAAAGAACTACACTCATTACAGCATCAACGCCATTTTTGCCCATCTTGGTGAACGTAAATCATGTTCCCTGCCCGTTTTCCACTCCTTGTCAGGATGTGATACTATAACAGCGTTTGGATGGAAAGGCAAGAAATCGTTTTGGCAGGCATGGCATGCTTATGAGGAAGTTACTGATGCCTTTGTTCGTCTTGCCGCACATCCGTTTGAGCATCTTGACTTACATTCTGAATCATTTCAAAGAATCGAGTGACTATTTGTCGTAGTTTATGACAAAACAAGTAACGTCATGAATGTTAACAGTACCCGGTTGGAGCTGTTCTGCCAGAAAAGCCAAGCTGTTAACAAGATACCACCTATTCAGAATGCACTACTCCAGCACACTAGGAGGGTAGTATACCAGGCTGGCATCTGGACAACATGCATGTTATCTCAACAAACAAATCCATGTCCAACCGAGTCTGACTATGCGTGGGTGAAAGTTGGGAACTCATTGGAACCTGTCTGGTCTACCATTCCAGAGGCGTCTAAACTGTTCAGAGAATTCGTGAAATGTGGCTGCAAAAGGGCCTTTTCCCCTCTGCAAATGCAGCAATGCAAATCTGCCTTGCACATCTCTTTGACGATGCACATGTTCATCCAAATAGAATATAGATCGACTGTGAACTGTCTGGTAGAGATACATTGTATTGAAAAATTGTAGATACAATTCCTGAATACTACCAGTATGTACTTAACATGTAGGCTGATATGTAGCTATAAAAGTCACAATAACCATTAAAAATCAGGCCAAGTTAGCCTTGTTTGTACATTATCTTTAAAGATAAATGGTATAACCATGAATCGTGTCAAGAATCGGTTTTAGTGACTACAAAAACCTCCGATTTGATTTCGCAAGTGCCTGTCTGTGACCTCTATAGCCAGTTACAACATGTGTATGCGTTTTTCGGACATGATCTTGAAAGATAAATGGTATAACCATGAATCGTGTCAAGAATCGGTTTTAGTGACTACAAAAACCTCCGATTTGATTTCGCAAATGCCTGTCTGTGACCTCTATAGCCAATGACAACATGTGTATTTTCTGTTATATTGGCCGCCATCTTGGAAATGGGTGACCTGAGCAAAATGCCATGACCAGCATCTGTTTCAGTGACCCAAAAACTACCTCATTGGTTCATTTCCGATTTTCACTGTCAGATATACGAAATTTCCCTTTTCTAGACAACCATTTTGAAATTTGGTCGCCATCTTGGAAATGGATGACCCGAGAAACATGCCATGACTAGCATCTCTTTCAGTGACCCCGGAAACACATGAATTGACACCTCATTTGTATGATCATTTGGTGGCCCTCTTTCAAAATTGTTCAAATATATAAATTAAATGAAGAACTCCTGAAAAGGGGTATAATCAACTTTCAACCAAACATAATTGAGGGTCCATTTTCAGAAGTGTTCAAAGGATATAAATTCCATACAGAATTATAGTTGTTGTGGCATTAGAAAGGCGAAAAATGCCAAAACTTTAATACAATTCTTTTCTGAATCCACCTGTTTGATTCAAAGATAATTTTGCAGAAATGGTCCACGAGTGAATCTCGGCAAAAAATATTAAAGCCATCTTCATCGATTGAAAAACATGGCCGGCAGATGGCATCATAAAAGGGGAGAAATTACAAAATGTTAACAGTTATTGTCTGATTTCAAGATAGTTTAATAGAAAGTTCCTTAAGTGAAACTGTACATAATTTGTCCAAGCTATATTGATTGGCTTAAACTGTTTGGAGAGTATGTTGTGTGGTGGTACTGGTGTGGATAACCAGGAAACATATGAGTAGGTGAACTGGCCGTTGTGATATGACTGATCAATCAATTTCACAGGCATGGTCTTTTTAAATTTTTCCAAATAATTGAAAGGTATTTAGAACATTTGCTGCTGTGGCATTAGAAAGTGAAAAAAATGTTTTCCATATATGTATGAAGTTAAAACCTTTTTTAGTTCTATTTAAATAGGTCTTACGTCTTTATAAATACAGGAGAAATTGCTTTTCTATTGCTACTATGTTTTCAAAATTAATCTAATTTACATGAAATTTATCTTTTCAAAATATTTATAATCTGTAGATCAGATTTTTAAACAGGATGCCTTTGAGTAAAATTTAGGAAAACCCTAGGCCAATTGTGATTTTATTTTGATAACAAAATAGGTAAATACTTAGGTGAGTGAGTCTGTGCCATGATGATATCCATTTATTTTACATGTCTTTTGAAACTTGGTAATCAGATATAATATGCACATGTATGTCTCATGTTTTACTTTTATAGACAACTAAAAATGGCATTGAAGTTTAACTGTTGTGTCATTTATTCTTTTACCCGAACTTGTAATATTTTTAAACAATGCATAGTTTATAAACTTTCACATATCTATATATAGACACCATTCCATACGTTTAGTGTTGATTGTTTCCGAAATGATATGTAGCATGATTTGTTGTATGTTAAATTACCGTGATACACATGGCGTTTCTCGTTTTTTCAGCGGAAGATTTAAATAAATTAAATTAAGGAATTCTCTCGATTTCCTAGAAAGATAACGTGTTCATTCCTAAATCAAAAATAAAAGTCAAACTTTCGAGGGTGACGGGTTATTTTTCTGATCAGATTTGCTCATAGCAGACGGCCCTTAACGTATAATACATACGGTTATTCTAAAATTTCTTTCGTGTCATTAACCGCCAATGTATATATGTTCATAAAGCACAACACATATTTGATGAAAATACATGTAAAGCTATATCATCACAATACTCGAATACATCTACTAGTCTTGTTCATTTAAATCCCGTTATGTTTTGTCGCCTGCCTTGGTACTCAAACGCGTCGTATTATTGGCTGTTCGTCTGTATGTCCGTCACGCTAACATTTAGTGATTTACTAACATATAACATAGTGTTAATTCGAACAGTCTTGTATATATAGTTAATGTTTGACAACATCAATGAAATATTTATGGACGATGCATTATTTCGAGTATTGAACCTCTAGAACAAGCGCTAGGCATAATGCGTGTGCAATGTAAAATGTTCTTGAATTTACATAGGTGCAAACCAAAATCGATTCGGATTCTATTGATTGGCAGCCATTTGTTTCCGTACTTCTTAGTCTGATTTGAAATTGGGTTAATCTATAATGAGTTTTCAACGTAGCAACATGTTTATATCGCACTTACTCTGACTTGTCTATTAATAGATCTACGAAACATTTTGTCCTAAAATAGAAAATGACGAAATGGAAATTCCCCTTTATTTACCTTGTATGTGTAATTACCTTGATATGACTGTTAGTATTTAATGAAATGTTCACATTCTTAATCAACATCCATTTTATGATCCGATCAACGGAATTTTGCAAATGCTTCTCTGAGGTAAAAAGGTATATAGTTGAATAACGTCCCACGTTTGAAAGTGTTATTTTGAATTATAAGATAAACATATTTATATTTCTAATATCCTGGGATATCCAGATGTATCCGAAACCGTAACTAACCAACACATTCCTAACGTCTGTTGCGTATGTATACCTGTTTTGATCATCTAAATGTATATGTATAACATTGCTTTAGATACCTATGGGTTGGCATTTGTATTAATTATGATCAGTACTTTAGAAATCTGACATTGATCCCCATGTATATTCACCAAGAGGGGACCAATTTGAAATATGTGTTGATAACTTTACTATAACTTAAACGGCTATCACCTGATGACGACTTTTAAAGGTGTAGTATATATGTGAGATTTAAAAAATATGTAAAACTGAACGTATACAACGTCTTTAGTCATCTATTTCTAAACAAACCGCACTATGTGGTGATCGTTATGAATGGAAATGACGCAATCAGGTAACCATAAGCGCTTTCATCGGAAAGGGGTATAGTTTAATGGCCGGTCCGTATGCCTGTTTCTCCACATGTAACAACTTTATCCCGCAATTACCCAAACAATATGAAACCTTGTTATATGAACAATTCAGTTCATACTGAAATAAAAAGTTCGACTCATAGCTATTTTATATTGTACGACCAAATCTTACACAGATACATATAATAAAGACATATATTAAGGCTGTGCTTCCATCTCATGCAGGCTACACAAAATCCGTTCATTTGTATCAATCAATGAACTATTGAAATCCATGTGCACATCACCATTGATGAATTAGTTTATTTATACAAAGAAGTCATTTCTATTTACAGGTCACTTCTACAAAATGGATGATCAATGTCACAATTTGTCACTCCGTCTTTATGAAATTCTAGATTGGATCGGTGCTTCTGAAGAGATAAGGGATAAATACAGAGAACAATCAATAGTATATGAAATAACTAATTCAGTAATGAATAACTTAAAACAACCCGACCTCCGATTCAACAGATACATATTGGGAAGTAGCTGTGAGGGTACAACAACAACTGGGCTGGATTCAGACAGAGACATACTATGGTGTCCTGATATACCTGTTGTAGAGAGGATTTCTGATGCACCTCAATACCGATACTCATTTCTCATGGTGGCTGATGATACCACTAAACCCGGGTATTTTAAACTACAATTTATCCTAAACAAAGTACCCCTTTATAACAGAGACACTATCACTATGAGACATGTAGAAACCGACCAAAACCACAGATTATGTATAAAAAACGAGAGTCAAGTTGATAATATTTTTCGAAATACTAATGGTCCTGCCCTTACATATACTGGTGGAGATGGGTTATCAGATATGGACTCAGTAAAAGCATTCCGATGTCAGCACATACCAAGTGTTGCTCGATCCTGGCTAAGAAGAGTTATCCGAAGCAATCAACCGAATGAAACACAAGTACATCTCTTGAAACGATTTGGGTGTTTTTTTGTGGGGAAAAATCATCCATCAAGTGAAAATGGTCCAATCGAATGGAGATTGTCATTTTCCCTCCAGGAACGAGAACTCATGGCAAGTCTTAACTCTACGCAGCACAAATGCTACATTTTACTTAAGATTATCAAGAAAGATATCATACTCAAACGTGTGCCGATGTCGATCTCTTCGTATCACTGTAAAACATGTTTGTTATATGTTGTTGAAAATACGCCTTGTGAATTTTGGTCCCGTGGAAACCTTCTTGGATGTACGCTTCTTTGTATCAAATTGCTGTTACACTGGGTCAAAGAGCAATACTGTCCCAATTATTTCATGCCGGATGAAAACATGTTTGACAGACTTGAGTACAGTACCCTACGGCAGGTGCAGGTTGTCCTAGAGGATATGGTAGAACATTGGTGTACATTTCTGTGTGCATTGACATGTGATGACATCGGAAAAGTGTTGTACGATGTTTTGTTCGGGTGTGGACCTAGCATAATGAGAGTAAAACATAGTAATGTATCTAAAACAGCATCATTGCTATACATTATGCTTAATAGAGAGTTAAAGGTGGCAATGAATGATAGTCTTAAAGAGTGCGGAAGTAGATCAGCCTTACACTTATGGTCAAAATTACACTCATTGCAAACACATTTACTACACACGGATCATACTGAAAAAGAAACAAGACAAGCAATGCGCTACTTTATTCCTCACATACGACTACAAATAGCACAATGTGTAGCGAGTATCATGCTGACTACCTGTGACGCCGATCTACTGAAGATATTGTTTGATACGTTTGTATATTACATAGAAGGAAGTAAAGAGTGTGACCTTATCTCCGCGTATTTGATAGTCGCATCCTATTGTTTGCAGAGTCAAAGATATGATGCCTGTGAAGAGATCCTACTGAAATGCGAAACGGCTTTGAAGTCATATGTTGTACCAGTATGTGGATGCAGAAGAGACCAGCCACGATTTCTGAATAAGGCAAACAAAGAACTCGTACGGATGTTCGGCTCACTAGATATTCCATACACAGAGTTCGCGAGAACCTGTACAACTGGATGTTTATCTTTCCTACCTCATTTGGCCAACCTTATACCTCTAGCTTTACATTACGAGATGTATCGTTCGGTCAATACACCAACTGGTTCTAGGAATGAACTGTTTGAATTCTGGTTTGACTGGATTGTTGTGGATTCCAGAGTTTATCTGTATTTTATGAATTATGTCCTTTATTCAAAAACGAACAAGCCCGTTTATAAACAAGATGCCATTGACAACTTAGTGAACGTTATATGTACAGAACACAACCTTGGGCATATGGAAACTGCCTGGAACATGTTAGGATGGATATGCAAACAAGAAAATAATTATCAACAAGCTATGTGGTGCTTTCTAACATCCTGGAAATTCAGACCGATTCACAATGCTGCTAAGTGGCATGCGCTAGACATGGTTCGTTCAATGAGCAGACATTAGTCAGACAGTCACATATCGTTAATGTTTCGCAATAGATGGAACGTTGGAAAATGTTGATCACAAATGAATGCCAACATATCCCTAACGTATCCTTAAAACTACAACTGTTAACCTTATAGTATGTGTTTTTTTAAAAAACATGTCCTATGAATTAAATAATCAAGATGAGATTTTGGTGAAATATTTACAGTGTTAGGAAGGAAAGTTTGGTTAGTATAAGTCATATCTACTATTCAGTCAACATGTTTTGAATAGCCGTCAGTCGTACGGGCTTTTCGAGTTGTCTGTATCCGTTATAGATAGTTCAGTTTTCAATGTATTATAAGGTAAAAGTACAAGTGCATCAATAATTAAAGATTTAAAACGAGGATTGTTTCTCTTTTTTCTAAACTATTTCTTGATTCTACATTTTTTTTCAGAGCAGATTTAAAAAAAAAATCGATCGAGGTAAACAGTTTAATGACAGAAAGACAATGATGAATTATTCTTACCTTTTCCGTGTAAATGTTTGAGAATTCATGTAGATGAGAAATAGAACTAATAGCACAACACAACTCTTATTTAAGAAGTGTTTTACTCCTCCTTTTTTTACAGCAGTCGTGTCTAAAATATGCTATCAGTAAATTGTAAAAATACAAAGACAAAAAGAATCGTTTTTTTCATTTATTATGATATTTGTTGTTTAAAATAAATAGTCACGTCACACGAAATCCGATCTTTAGGTTTTAGAGCAGTAACAAAAAATTGTAAATGTGTTAAGGCGACATTGCTTTCACCGTTGTGTCTGATATTTACATTACTAGAGCAATAACAAAAAAATATAAATGTGTTAAGGCGACATTGGTTTCACCGTTGCGTCTGATATTTACACTAATAGAGCAGTAACAAAAAAATGTAAATGTATTAAGGCGACATTGCTGTCACCGTTGTGTCTGATATTTACACTACTAGAGCAGTAACAAAAAAATGTAAATGTGTTAAGGCGACATTGCTTTCACCGTTGTGTCTGATATTTACACTACTAGAGCAGTAACAAAAACATGTAAATGTGTTAAGGCGACATTGCTTTCTTCGTTGTGTCTGATATTTACACTACTAGAGCAGTAACAAAAACATGTAAATGTGTTAAGGCGACATTGCTTTTACCTTTGTGTCTGATATTTACACAACTAGAGCAGTAACAAAAAACATGTAAATGTGTTCAGACGACATTAGTATAATCATTGTATCTGATATATACACTAATAGAGCAGTAACAGAAACATGTAAAAGTGTTAAGGCGGCATTTCTTTAACCATTGTATCTGATCTTTACACTACTAGAGCAGTAACAAAAACATGTAAATGTGTTAAGGCGACAGGCGACATTGCTTTTACCGTTTTATCTGATATTTACACTACTAGAGCAGTAACAACAAAATGTAAATGTGATAAGGCGACAGGCGACATTGCTTTTACCGTTGTATCTGATATTTACACTACTAGAGCAGTAACAAAAACATGTAAATGTGTTAAGGCGACATTGCTTTTACCGTTGTGTCTGATATTTACACTACTAGAGCAGTAACAAAAAACATGTAAATGTGTTCAAACGACATTAGTATAATCATTGTATCTGATATATACACTAATAGAGCAGTAACAGAAACATGTAAAAGTGTTAAGGCGGCATTTCTATAACCATTGTATCTGATATTTACACTACTAGAGCAGTAACAAAAATATGTAAATGTGTTAAGACGACATTGCTATAACCGTTGTATCTGATATTTACACTACTAGAGCAGTAACAAGAACATGTAGATATGTTAGGGCGGCATTGCTATAAACGTTGTATCTGATATTTACACTACCAGAGCAGTGACAAGGGACGTTTGTGATTAGGATTCGAGGAAGCGCAGGTTGATTTTGATCTTCTCTGATCTTGAATATTGGTTTTCGTGTGACGTGGTCAATATAATTCCTTGTTCGTTTTTTAGTTAATGAAATATATACATGTAGAAAAAACAGGTATAAGGACCTAAGTTTTGGTATTTTTTGGTTAATGAAATGAGTCAGGTGCGTCAAAAGCCGCCGGTAAGTAGGAAAGGGTTACGTTTAAAGTTAAATGATTATTCAGTGAAAAAGATCAACTCGAGAAGGCAGCCATAAAACAAGTGAAATATAATGAAAGCGGTTTTAAAAACACACATAAACTGAGTTTTAATGCGTGTGTCATGTGCGGTTTAATTAACCATATTTTTATTTTGATGTGTTAACTCTTTTCCACATGCATACGCATTCAGACGCGTTTGCAGCAGAAGAGTTTTAAAACCAATGTGGCAAAAAAAAGAAATTGCTCATAAGGCTAAATGTTCTCAGCAAATGGCACAGCAATTTAAACTCATTCGATTATTATACTTTCCTTAAGACGGGGTTTCCTCAAGTTGTGTCTTGAAGTTTTAAATGTCCTCTACTGCAGATATGTTGTAGGAATTGGTTTATGTACGACAACCTTTTCGATTGTATTTAGATCATTGTAAAACGATCATAATCGGATGAATAAAAGAAATATGTACTGGATTTTTTTTTTATATTTGAACGGTGCTCCATGAAAAGCAACCTTAACGTAGTTATTACACGTGTGTAAATATACCTGCCAGCCCATCCATGTTGAAGAATCCAAAAGGATACTACTTACATAATATACCTTCTATGACGATTATAAGAACACGAAAAAGCCAGGTCAGACTACTAGGATGAATCCGCACTGGTCGCAAATGCAATACGGTTGTTTGTTTGTTTTCGCATATTGACCCTCATTTATAGTACGTTACCCCCTGAATAAGAGAAATTTACTACCAAAGCTGTTGATCGGGATATTGTTTTCAAAACTACGTTAAAACCTATGCAGATGGTCCTGATGAGAAGATTCAAGTTACAAACAGCAATATACCGAAACACGAGGAGACATTGTATGAAAAAGACCTGATTAAACCTCCTAGGTATGTGTATAAAGCCTAGTTTAATCATTTCCACATTTAGACAAACTGAAACGTTTATGCAGCAGACGACTTTGGCGAACATTGTGGCAAATGGAAATAGCTCATAATTCTTATTAATGTAGCGAACTACTTGTAAAATAAATATATACCTGTGACGTGTCACAAATAAATTGTGTACATATTCTGTTTGCAGATGGCGATTTGTAAACAGGATATTGAAACGTAGCGCATGATATTGGTTGATTGATTGGAGTTTATCACCACTTGGAAGGCTGTTTAAGTTGTTTTCACGGCGATTCGCTAACCTAACGTGGGTTGATATCCCTAGTCGTTACAGACTGAACAAGACGGATGTTTGATGCAAAGCATCAAAGAGAAGCCGCAATATTTCGTTTCACATGAAGAAATAAGAAAAAAGATCATTTAAATCCACAAACATTAGAACAATTTAATCTGTAATTAATAATGCTGATATCGATTATTGAAGATATAAGTTTTGTGTAGGATATTTAACCTGACAGGGTCTGTGCTTTAAGTGAATGAGATAATTTAGAGTTAAGCTGATCATAAAAAGTGACATATAATACTAAAGATAAATGGACAAGAGGTTATGATAAATTTAAATTAGTACCTAAAACAATCAACTATTTGTATTGAACACACGCCCTGTTATGATAATGTTTTATCAAATAATGCTGACACACAGAAAATCTGTTTTTCGTTTGTATCGGTAAGTCATGATAATGGATAAGGGTTTCCCACATAAAACAAATCTGCAATAGACGACTTTGAAATTATCAAGTAAAAAAAAAATCTCTATAAATGATTAATTGAAAAGTGTTGAATTATTGTGGCAAATGCAGATATTGCTCATTATGAGCAATTTCTCCTTTTGCCACAATGATTTCAATGATGTTTACTCTGACAGACTTTAAAATCATCAAGTACAAAACATAGAAAATCTCTATAAATGATTGTAAGATAATTGAAAAGAGTTGAAATTATTGTGGCAAATTGAGCAATTGAAAATCAAAGCTGTCGGATTACAAACGCACAATCTCGAGTTGACGAAACTGATGTGAACTCGTGTCGTGATTAGCATTAAGAAAATCAAGTAAACGTATTTCTATGTACACGTAATCCGAAAGACTGACAATAGCTTCAGCGACTTTTGAAAACATTGTGACAAAAAGAGAAATTGATCACGAGGAATTTATCCTTTTGCTACAATGTTTTCTACTTTATGTCCATAAATTATACCTTCATTTAGCAAGATGTTCCAATGTTTACTTAATGTGCTACGTATAAGGGAAAGGCTTAACATATTTGTTTGAAAACGTTAAACCAGTGCTTGAAAATTTACTTGAATTTATTTCTCAAACTGTAAATTTACCAGTTGAAATGCTGTCTACATTTACAGTGATAAGTTAAAATACAGTTCAGTTAATCCGATCACACTTTGTTTGTAAGAACCAGAACATTTCATTTCATTTAAGTATTCTGGATGTTCACATCGCATCCGTGATAAAACATGTTGTTGACTAGGCAAAATACACCGATATCGTGTTTACCGCGATATTCATGAAATGTGGAACTGCAACAACGACAAAGAACGAAATTGACCTTGAAACAGATATTTCTGTGGTTTAAATATTTTCATTTCTGCATTTTGCGGTGACAATTGTACTCATAGTTAACTTTGAATCCAGTTTGTACTGAACATGAAAATAAGATTATTAAAAGCAAAGCAAATGAAAAATGTATGTAAAATTGCGATAAAAATGAAAATCTATAAATAGACTATATATGAATGGTACTGTCTTTTATTTTAGCTCTTAACTTGATTCGGGAACCAGAGTCGCTGCGTGGCCGCTTACGACATTTACACACTAGACCAAATTGAGATCGGTTTAATACGCGTTGGTAAATACGGATTAAATCTTAAACGTGGACTAAATATTAAGATTTAGATTAAGACAAATATCTAAATTGAAAAGTTTAGTGAATACGGGACGTGGCTTCTTCGTCTAATTACTGCGTAATATATCATAGCATGTAATTTTAAGGAACCAGATTACATTTACAAATTCAATAGAGGGGTTCTCTATTTTACTGTCTAGAGTAGATACAGTATGAATTTCGCTTAAATAAAAATGTACATACATTCAATTAATATACTGGCCTTTGTCTTTTGTTTTTAATTTGTAAAACTCACACATGTATATAGAGTGTTAAAGGAATGTTTTAAAAGTCATTACCTTAAATTAATGTACTTAGAAAGGACAAAGAGAAATCAAGATATGTGGTCACGCTAGCAGGTCTAAATATTCTCCTTGACCGAAAATTAAAAGCATCCCTACAGGAAGCCGCCTCCTGGCGGCTTCCAATTATCGCGTCTCGACCCGCGTCAAATGCAAAACTGGCACGTAGCCGTATCAATTGGGGGAAAATATATGGAAGAGCGAATGCATATATATTTTTTTGAAAGAGTGGGATACATTTATACATGTAGCGTAATATCTAGATAATTTAACCATTTGAATCGTAATGTATAGAAGTTCTCAGGATATGGGAACACATTGATAACAAGCAAACCGCGAACATGAAATTGCGATCAAGGAAGAAATTGTTCCGCGTCTCTGAACGATATAAATCAATCAGGAAATACAAACATTGTTCGGTAGTTTAATTAGATATTACGTGATCAGAACCCTAGGTATGAAGGTAAGAGTTGTTATCTGTAAGTATTCGAGTCATTCACAGAAAAGGTAAGCTATATTTCCAAGTTGATTAATGAATGAATGAATGTATAGTGTTTTATGGCGCATCGACAGCTAAGGTCATTTAGAGCGCATTAAAATTAAGTAGTACATAAAAATGAATATGTTTGATAGAACTATATAATGGGAAATGATGGAAGTAGAAATAAATAATGTTTTATGACTAAAATCTATGTAATGGGAATGAAATGTATGTTATATAAATAAGAGTATATATATATATAGACAAATAAAGAGTATCACAGCTTATAGTAAAGTGCTATCTCCTTTAGGAATGAAATTATAGAATGTATTGGGACAGTGTCGAATAGTGTTTTAAGACTATCAACACTGTAATAATTAGCACGAATTGGTACAAAGTCAGTGCAATTAATTAAAATGTGCTGAATGGTATAGCTTGCAGAGCAAGGTATACATTCAGGTGCATCATCCTTTGTAAAGAGCCAAGAATGTGCAAGTCTAGAGTGCCTAATTCGGCAAAAATAGTAGGTTTAAAATCAGAATGTGGAACCTTAAAAACTGAAATTGGTAAAGATAATGCGGACTTTGCATTTGCATCCGCTTTCTCGTTACCTGTAATACCTAAATGACTAGGCAACCAACAGAAAACAAATTTATTAAACTTCAACAGGGATGACATTCGTTGAAGTAATCCGCAAACAGGAGGGTCTTCAAACTTCTCATTGTAAAGGGCCTGTACAGAAGAAAGTGAGTCAGAGAAAATAATAAAGCGGGTCAGATGTGATTCTTCAGCTATGTCAAGGGCAAGATCAATAGCCTTCAACTCTGCAGAGAAAATAGAAGATTTATCATGAATGTGAGATTTCAGAATGGTATCACCACATACAGTGGCAGAAGCTACAAAGTCATCGAATTTAGAGCCGTCTGTGTAAATTGGCTTAAAGGCAAAGTAAAAATCTATAATATCATGAAATTTGGCTTGAAATACATGTCTGTCAGTTTCAGACTTTTTATGAGCAGCGAGATCAAAACGAAATTCCGCAGTTTTAAGTGTCCAAGGAGCTATATCTCGGACTTGATATTTTGCAATAGACTCCATATCCACATGAAGATCTTCAAGAAATGGCTCCATGCGGATACAAAGGGGAGATATTGCATTTGGTTTATTAAGAAAAAGGAGCTTGAATTCAGGCTGAAAGACAGTTTTGTAAGTAGGGTTAGAAGGGCTGGATTTTAATTTCAGAACATCCTGAAGGGCAAGTTTCTGTCTTCTAAAAGAGAGGGAAGGTTCATTAGCGTCAGCATAAAGAATGTTAACTGGAGAGGTTCTAAACACTCCAAGGGCAAGGCAAAGGCCTTGATTATGTATGGGATCAAACAACTGAATGTAAGATTTGCGAGCGGAACCATAAACAATAGAAACGTAATAGTACTTTCCTATCAGCTCCCTAGTCAGAATGGGCCACAACCTTGAGAAGGTTTAACGCTTTCTGACATTTTTTTCTTTAAAGCTTTAATATGTGGAAGGAATGCACGTTTTGGTCAAAGATTACACCAAGAAACTTGAACTCTGGTACAACTTCAATGCGACATTTAGTCATATGAAGATCTGGGTTTAGGTGGAAACCACGTTTATTACAGAAGTGCATGCATTTGGGTTTGGTCTTGGAACATTTAAAACCATTTTCGTCGGACCATGTTTGATGTTTATTCAAGCATTGTTGAAGTTGACGTTCTATAATTTCCATATTTCTTGAACGAAAACAGATAACAAAATCATCTACATAAAGGGAGCATTCAACGCCTGGGTTGATAGTTTTAACAATATAATTGATTTTCACACTAAACAATGTGACTGATAAAATGCAACCTTGAGGAACACCCATTTCCTGCTCATGAGCACCTGATAGGGTGTTACTAACACGAACACGAAAGAGGCGTTCATCCAAAAATGCAGCAATAAATAGAGGTAGACGGCCTCTAAGACCAAAGTCATGGAGATCCTTTAAAATACCGTATTTCCAAGTTGTGTCATAAGCGCTTTCAAGATCAAAGAATACAGAGACAACTTGTTGCTTATTGATAAAGCCTTCCCTTCGTTTCATAATTCTTATTAATGTAGCGAACTACTTGTAAAACAAATATATACCTGTGACGTGTCACAAATAAATTGTGTACATATTCTGTTTGCAGATGGCGATTTGTAAACAGGATATTGAAACGTAGCGCATTATATTGGTTGATTGATTGGAGTTTATCACCGCTTGGAAGGCTGTTTAAGTTGTTTTCACGGCGATCCGCTAACCTAACGTGTATTGATATCCCTAGTCGTTACAGACTGAATTATTGCGTCTCGACCCTCGTCAAATACAAAACTGACACGTAGTCGTATCAATTTGGGGAAAATATATTGAAGAGCGAATGCATATATATTTTTTGGAAAGAGTGGGAGACGTTGACGTTCTATAATTTCCATATTTCTTGAACGAAAACAAATAACTAAATCATCCACATAAAGGGAGCATTCAACGCCTGGGTTGATAGCTTTAACAATATAATTGATTTTCACACTAAACAATGTGACTGATAAAATGCAACCTTGAGGAACACCCATTTCCTGCTCATGAGCACCTGATAGGGTGTTAGCAACACGAACACGAAAGAGGCGTTCATCCAAAAATGCAGCAATAAATAGAGGTAGACGGCCTCTAAGACCAAAGTCATGGAGATCCTTTAAAATACCGTATTTCCAAGTTGTGTCATAAGCGCTTTCAAGATAAAAGAATACAGAGACAACATGTTGCTTATTGATGGAGAGGTATCATGAGCTTTCCTCAGGGCAGACCTGCGTACTTATAAGCAAAATAGTTTGTTATACCGCTCAAGATTTTTGAACTTAAAGTTAAGTTTTTTCTTCTCCTCTCTGGCTTTAAACTTCTGGAATTTCTCAGAATAATTCTCAGAAGAAGATTTTTTGGCAAATGTATCAGCTAGAGTATCTGTGATGTCAATAGAGGTATTGATGGCCTCATTATCAAGAGAACGATGGTTAACGGATGTAACATGTATTATAGTGTCTCTCTTATTAAAAGGGTCACTCATGCCTGACTAATGAGATACCTTATGTAAATAGTTTGTTTATAATAGTGTCTCCTATATTGAAAGGGTCATCAATGTCTGACTAATGTGATACCTTACGTAACGAGTTTGTTTATTATAGTGTCTATCATATTGAAAGGGTTATTCATACCCGACTAATGAGATACCTTAAGTAAACACTATGTTTATTATAGTGTCTACCATATTGAAAGGGTCATCCATGCCTGACTAATGAGATACAATATGTAAAGAGTTTGTTTATTATAGTGTCTCTTATATTGAAAGGGTAATCCATGCCTGACTAATGAGATACATTATGTAAAGAGTTTGTTTATTATAGTGTCTATCATATTGAAAGGGTCATTCATACCTGACTAATGAGATACCGTATGCAAAGATTTTGCTTTTGTTTATTATAGTGTCTCTCATATTAAAAGGGTCATCCATACCTGACTAATGACATGCATTATGTGAAGAATTTGTTTATTATAGTGTCTCTCATAGTGAAAGAGTCATCCATGCCTGACTAATGAGATACATTATGTAAAGAGTTTGTTTATTATAGTGTCTTTCATATTAAAAGGGTCATCCATACCTGACTAATGTGTTACCTTACCAAGTTTACTACCTGAATAGAATTATGTTAAGCCAGTCATCAGGCATTCGGTATCATTTTTGTCCTGAGGCTTTAGCTACGGTGGCACAGAGGTGACATGTGTATATTTTTATTTATCTCGTGCGCACGAGATAATTAAGTCGTGCGCACGACATAATTAGCCAATCAGATCGCCTAAAAGAAACCGAATTTCTTTATACGTTAACCCTGCATTAAAATATAATAGAATAAAATCGTTTCTGCTATCAGCCATTTTCAAACAACATTCATGTATGTAAAGTGTATTCTGATTCGCTAATTGTGTCGTGCGCACGACTTAATTATCTCATGCGCACGACATAGTATCTCGTGCGAACGACTTAGTATTTAGTATCTCGTGCGCACGACATAGTAACTCATGCACATGACTTAATTATCTCGTGCGCACGATATAGTATCTCGTGTGCACGACTTAGTATCCCGGATAAATCGTCTGGCCGTAGGGCCCGTGCGACGAAAAATGAATGGTTAACAAAGAAAAAGCGTGGCAAATGTAGTGGCGGATTTAGCGGGGTCACATAAGGCCCGCGCCGGACTCCCCACCCCCACCCCACGAAAAAAGTCAAGTGAAATATACAGTAGCGGATTAACTGGGGGACCGTAGGGCCCTTGCGTCGAAAAATTAATGGTAAACAAAGAAAAAGCGTGGCAAATGTAGTGGCGGATTTAGCGGTGGCCCATGGAGCCCGAGCCCGATTCCCCCCACCCCACGACACCCCGACCCGGTCGGGCATCATACATATCTGGCGAGCGCCTGGCCAAATTCGCCGCTCAGAGCCCGGCCGGACATCGGGCAGACATTGACCGGGGAAGGCAGCGTCTGGCCGACCATCCAATGTGTTTCGCAGGTTATAAAAGCCGGGTCATCGCATCATTAATCAAATTCTAGTCACGCTCTTCACAGAAGGTAGCAATTTAACTCACAGTTTATCACAAAAGTGTCAGAGTAACAGTACTACAAGATGCCTTGTAAAAGAAGGGAGGACTGAAGGAGAAAGAGATGGCAGTACCCACAAGAGAGGGAGAGTGGCAGTAAAGGGAATGAGAACTCTTCTCTTCAGCAACCAATGCACCTATAACTAAGTTGTAGAGGTAGCGTGCAAACGCAAACCTCTCCCTAAACCGTGCTGTGCAGGTGCCCGCAAGTGCTGTGGAGGTATCAACGGCATTTTCGTTAGAATGCTTGTCTTAATGATATCTAAGTCAAGTTTGAATATGGGTCATATTGGGTCAGAAACTAGGTCACTAGGCCAAATTGAATGGAAATAGTGTTAAGATAATGGAGGCTGCATTTTTAACTTGAGCATGTTGAAACTGTATCAGAATGTTTGCCTTGATGATATGTAGGCCAAGTTTGAATATTTGTCATGTCTGTAAAAATTAACTAGGCCAAGTTGAAGGAAAATCTTGTTAACACTGTAGAGGCCACGTTTTTTAAAATTTGGTCAGAATGATTATCTTGATGATATCTAGTCCATGTTCGAATAAGGGGCATATCGGGTAAACAAAAATAGGTCACTAGGCCAAATGAAGGAAAATCTTGATAACACACTGGATGTTGCATTTTGAATCTTTGTCAGAATAATTGTCTTGATGAGTTTTGCATATTTCAAACACTTTCTCCCAGTCTAGTACATGGTTTAGTGAACTATTTCAACTTGATGGAATGTGATTTAATATTGACATATTTCTCTATATAATAATGCAGAAACTTCAAAATATTCTGCTTAAACCTGCTGTCAAATTTCACTTTGATTCTTCATGTCTTAAATGTGTATACTTGTGAGCTCTTGCATTCAGGTGAGCGATAAAGTGCCAACAAGGTCCTTCTGTTTTTAAATTGGCAGTTTAATAACATTTACTATTTTTGACATGATCTTTCAACTTCTTGACAATAAATACATAAACATAACCTGCAATTGTTATTTCCGTTCCCATTTCCCCTACTCCTCCAACCTTCCAGCAGCCCCCAGGCCGTCAGCACTGCAGTGCTTTGATTAAAACTATTTCACGAAACTGTCATATATGGCCTGTTGAGAAAGGTCGATGAAACAAATGACATGTCAGAGAACAAAGAATTTGTCATCTTTGCAATACTTACTTATTGGGTGATGAATTTAGTTATCTTGTTAACTGTGTTTACTTTAATGGTGATAGGAACAAACATGTGCATGAACATCCTGATATTATTACTTTTTTTAAATTATGAATAACGAATATAAAGAGCTTTTGTCGAAACTTGCAATCTTTTGTAAGAAAATCATGCCTTGTTTCTGATACTTTACTAATATATTAATCAATTCTCATCCACCTCATATTGGTAGTGGTTTGTTCATACATTTATTTTTCTGTCACTTCATTGTCAGAGTACATGTGTGAACATATCTTGTCATTTAGTACGTTATTTCATTTTCAGAGAACAAGTGTGAAACATATCTTATCATTTAGTCCGTTATTTCATTATCAGAGTACATGTCGAAACATATCTTGTCAGTTAGTAATGTCATTTTACAAGTACACGTGTGACCATATCTTGTCATTTAGTCCGTATCTTGTCAGTTAGTAAGTTCATTTTCAGAGTACTTATGTGAACATATCTTGTCATTTAGTCCGTTATTTAAATCTTAAGAGTACATGTGTGAACATATCTTGTCATTTAGTCCGTTATTTCATTTTCCAGGTACATGTGTAACCATATCGTGTCATTTAGCCCGTTATTTCATTTTCCAAGTACACGTGTAACATATCTAGTAGTATTTGGAGGGGGTGACCTTACTAAAGCTCGTGCCTTATAGGAGGTACCGGCCGGAGCGGGGTCATTCTTTCAAATAATTAGTCACATGTATTTATATGTTATATTTTATTTGTTTTGTTGTTGTTTATTTAAATTGATAATGTGTTATCATGTTTTTTCAGATGCCAATATGGGCCTTGACTTCTAAATAAAACTTGAAACTTATAACTTGGAACTTGTCAAATATGGTATATTTTAATCCGTCGTGTTCAATGTCCGCAAATCAATGTATTTCTCCTGGAAAATGTGAAGGTATATATTAAATATGTATATTAAAGATGTGAGGAAAAAATCATTTTCCAACTTGTAGTATGATGTTTATATGTCAATATTTATGTTCTAAAGAATCATTATATTATGCCTTGTCAAGTATTCCTAAAATTGTAGTGAGTAATGTGTGTCATGATGAGACTTCATGTATAAACAGACTGATCTGTGTAAAATATGTGTTTAAAAACTTCGCGGAAAAGTGCTTCAATTTCTTTCTCTTTTGAAGGGTTTCCTTTAAATTGCGCTATTATATATATCGCGATAAACTCTTTTCAATAAGTAATTTTCAGACCTGTTTTTATCGTTGATAACGACAAATATTTATTATACCAACGTCTCCGACGTCATCCCGGCCCAATTTTCAATATTTCTCAATGTATATGTTATCAAAACATTACGTCCATTTTCTTCACTTCTAAAAGCTTGTTTACCGTATGAGCAATAATAATCCCCGCAATATTCTGACATGACTTTTAGGACGTAATTTTGATTATTGACATAAAAAAAATAAACTTATCTGGTATGTTTCCTAAGAACAGGTGTTATAAGACGAGTGAAGAACACAGATCGTCCATAACAATCTGTCTTCGGAATAGAATTATCAATTAAAAATCATGGAATTGTTGAATAATGTCTATGGTAAAACTGCAATGAAATTAACATTAACGAGTCGAGAAAACATCAGACTATAAGTGGTATAACGCTTCGGGGAAGGAAGAGAAAACATCAGACGAAAAGTGGTATGACGCTTCGAAAAAGAAAGAGAAAACATCAGACTATAAGTGGTATAACGCTTCGAGGACGGAAGAGAAAACATCAGACGAAAAGTGGTATAACGCTTCGAGGCAGAAAGAGAAAACATCAGACTATAAGTGGTATAACGCTTCGAGGCAGAAAGAGAAAACATCAGACTATAAGTGGTATAACGCTTCGGGGAAGGAAGAGAAAACATCAGACTATAAGTGGTATAACGCTTCGAGGCAGAAAGAGAAAACATCATACTATAAGTGGTATAAGGCTTCGAAGAAAGAAGAGAAAACATAAGACTTTAAGTGATAAAACGCTTCGAGGAAGGAAGAGAAAACATCAGACTATAAGTGGTATAACGCTTCGAGTCAGAAAGAGAAAACATCAGACTATAAGTGGTATAACGCTTCGAGAAAGACAGAGAAAACATCAGACTATAAATGGTATAACGCTTCGAGAAAGAAAGAGAAAACATCAGACTATGAGTGGTATGACGCTTCCAGAAAGAAAGAGAAAACATCAGACTATAAGTGGTTTAACGCTTCGAGGCAGAAAGAGAAAACATCAGACTATAAGTGGTATAACGCTTCGGGGAAGGAAGAGAAAACATCAGACTATAAGTGGTATAACGCTTCGAGGCAGAAAGAGAAAAAATCAGACTATAAATGGTATAACGCTTCGAGGCAGAAAGAGAAAACATCAGACTATAAGTGGTATAACGCTTCAGGGAAGGAAGAGAAAACATCATACTATAAGTGGTATAAGGCTTCGAAGAAAGAAGAGAAAACATAAGACTTTAAGTGGTATAACGCTTCGAGGCAGAAAGAGAAAACATCAGACTATAAGTGGTATAACGCTTCGAAGCAAAAAGAGAAAACATCAGACTATAAGTGGTATAACGCTTCGTAGAAAACATCAGACTATAAGTGTTTAACGTTTCGAGGCAGAAAGTGAAAACATCGGACTATAAGTGGTATAACGCTTCGAGGCAGAAAGAGAAAACATCAGACAATAAGTGGTTTAACGCTTCGAGGAAGGAAGAGAAAACATCAGACTATAAGTGGTATAACGCTTCGAGGCAGGAAGTGAAAACATCAGACGAAAAGTGGTAGAAAATATCATACTATAAGTGGTATAACGCTTCGAGGCAGACAGAGAAAACATCAGACTATAAGTGGTATAACGTTTCGGGGAAAGGAAGAGAAAACATCAGACTATAAGTGGTATTACGCTTCGAGGCAGAAAGAGAAAACATCATACTATAAGTGGTATAACGCTTCAAGGCAGAAAGAGAAAACATCAGACTATAAGTGGTATAACGCTTCGGGGAAGGAAGAGAAAACATCAGACTATAAGTGGTATAACGCTTCGGGGAAGGAAGAGAAAACATCAGACGAAAAGTGGTATAACGCTTCGAGGCAGCAAGAGAAAACATCAGACTATAAGTGGTATAACGCTTCGAGTCAGAAAGAGAAAACATCAGACTATAAGTGGTATAACGCTTCGGGGAAGGAAGAGAAACATCAGACGAAAAGTGGTATAACGCTTCGATGCAGAAAGAGAAATCATCATACTATAAGTGGTATAAGGCTTCGAAGAAAGTAGAGAAAACATAAAACTTTAAGTGATAAAACACTTCGAGGAAGGAAGAGAAAACATCAGACTTTAAGTGAAAAAACGCTTCGTGGATGGAAGTGAAAACTTCCGGGATGTTATGCGTTGCGGTCGTCCGAAATCCATAACGTGATCACACGTCGTCGTGGTCAGAGAACTGCTTGATAAAAAGCTTCCCTCAGCAGTCCAGGTGTCTGTATATAACATACAGCCAAAATCGTTTAGACGTTGTTCTTTTCTAGAATCATTGTATGAAGTGCTTTTTAATCAATTAAGAGTATTTTTAAAAGTACTGAGTGATTTTCTCATAGCAATAATCTTGCATGGGTACGTAGACGTCGACGTCAAAATATGTTGGGCATGATACAGCTTAGTTTGCGTAAATACATACATACTTATACTTGCTCAACTAAAATCTGATCAAGCTTTACTTGCTCACGTAATGTCTGCTAAAGACAATCGTTCGTCAAAACACAGATTAAATTTTATTTTGCATACCTAGGTTATACGAAAAAAACACATAAATGGATTTTTCGCTTATAGGTAACAGGTGTGAGAATTGTTTTTATTTTTTTTCAATACCCATGAAGGTTTCTGAAATGAAACTGGAAAAATTCAATGGGGGTCGCCATTTTGGATATGTTTAAAATGCGGCCGGTCCGACGTATAAACACAATTTGAAAACTATTTTCGTCTAGTCAATCATTATTAATTCTAAATCGATGTTTAAGGTAATACAAGAACTGCGTTATTTCGTGTGAGCTAACAATTTTAAGAAAAAGCGAAAATGCGTGGAACTAAGGATGAAATATTTTGTGCCAGTTTGTCAAATTAGCCGACTAGTACCGTACTAATCAAGGTGATCTAGACGCACGCCATTTACAGTAAAGCGCTTTACAGACACAACGAAAAATTGCCGTTTGAAGCCTTAAATGTTACTGTATCCCGAATAATGACGACTTGAGACGTATCTGGTGAAATATTTAAATAGAAACAACTCCAATGTATCGTCTAAAGTGTTGGTAAATATGCCTAACATTATATTGTAGAGATGTCGGCAGTCTTCGCGAAAACCTTCAATCATGACTGTCGGACAACACATTCTTCGAACTGACAAATATTCAAACACATTCTCATTTTCAACCATCTGGTTATTTGTACAACCTGGACTACACTACATTTACATTACAGTTGGGAATTATGCAATAAGATATAGTGAAAGAGAGTGGGATACATTTTAATTAAATCGTGGTATACCTACTGTGGCAAATATACAGTGTAGCGAATCCGAATTGTTATAGTTAACCAAAGTTGTGTCCCTTTGTTTAATTGGATCCATTTGTAATATGTTAATAGGCAAAGCCTAGGTAGTGTGAAAGCAATAACAATTAATTAAGCAGTGTCAGTCCCCCAACAAATAACAAATTTATAGGCAAATTGTAGAAAGTTACAAAAAGGAATTTGAAAAAGATATTGAAAAAGCCCAAACTTATCATGCATTTTAGTTTAATTTGTACATATGTTATATTTGTTATTAGGTCAGAGGCCTAACAGACTGTAACTTTCCAAGGATGTTGATGGAAAACACTGGAAGGCATTGAAGAATGTTTTTTTTTTTTTTTTTACAAATGCCAGTTATTTGCTAACTAGTAATAAATATAATTGGAAACTGACTCTTAGTCTTACGATGGTTGATTGCATGACTTGAGCTTAACATTATTTTCAATGTTACTTCAGTTTATCTTACATTTCCCCCTGGCTTTTTAGAATACTAAAATACTCCACACAACAATCTTCCAGGCCAAGCCTAAGAAAAATTAAGAAAGAATCAAACGATGAGACGTAAATACATCTTTTGATTTCTCAACTTTAGATGAATGGCAAATGGCTACCTTTGCATGATCTGGCTGAATGTATAATCTTGAGACATTTTAAGACGAGAACACTTATAATGCATACAGACTGAGAAAATATTTTCAAAAGTCCCAATTATAATGATGTATGTTGAAAAGGGTCAAGTTTAGTCAATCCTGGTGTAAATTACTTGATGTCTGTGACTAATCTGAATACAATGTCGGAATGGTGTATTGATCCAAAATGAACAACATCTTCCTATTCAACAACATTTTCACTTTGAACCCCTATCTCCTTTTCTGCTCCTTTTCTGGTTTTTAATTTGTAAAGCATGAAACAGCATCAGGTTATTTGTTAATAAGTAACAAAGTTAGTGTCAACAACATATTTCATGTATATGAAATATGTAGTTTGAAAAAAATGGATAGTGAAAGATCTGATCAGACCTTGAACATGAACAGATTCTCAGAGTTATCAATGTCAACTGTTCCCTTTTTGAATTGTGATTGCTGAGTTATAAAAGCTTTTGAAAAGGGTACAGGGAGTAAAATATTTTCACTAGAAGCCTGGATAAAAATGTATTAAGTGTTTAAGTAAGACAACTCCCCACAACATAATTTTTTCATGTATAATTTGTTAAGTTTAGCTGCTTCTTTCAAAACATGTACCTGCTGAGATTTGAACTCTGAACTCTTGTTAGACCAGGTGCGTTACCATTAAACTACAGTATAGGCCTTCCTTTGAGCAGCAGTTTAAAAATATGTGTAATTGTATTACCAGTAAAGTATAAGAATCTTTTTGTTACAATGAATCTATACCGGTCAGTTTAAATTTTACCATTTCTATTGTATGTATATAGATTAGAAAATTTCACACAGAATAATGGAATTCACAATAAATTACATAGAAAATGGAGAACAGATACATTTCTGTGGTATTTTAGTTATATCAGAGGACAGAACACTTTTTTTTTTTTTTTCATTTATTCAAAACAATTTATACATAATACATGTAAGTAAAATATATATCTTAAAGTAACAGTGCATATGTAATTCACATCCTAACATAATATATATACATATTATCAAAGCATGTAGTTGTGTATATAATGCTGTTTTTTCAGTTTTATAAAGAGAGAGAGAGAGAGAGAGAGAGAGAGAGAGAGAGAGAGAGAGAGAGAGAGAGAGAGAGAGAGAGAGAGAGAGAGAGAGAGAGAGAGAGAGAGAGAGAGAAGGAGAGAGAGACAGACAGATATACAGACAGAGACAGAGACAGACAGAGACAGAGAGACAGACAGAGAGACAGAGAGACAGAGACAGAGACAGAGACAGAGATAGAGACAGAGTTTATGTATCTTGGACTAAGGTTCGATAAAATGAGGTAATGTCTAATTATTTAGACATTAACAATGGTTAAGAATTCTTTCCATTTTCTATTAAAAAGTTCTGACTGGTCTTTTAAAAAGGCTATTTCTTGTTCTACTTTTAATCTGTTATTAAAGTAATTAATGAACATATTACTCGTTGGAATTCGATTTGCGTATTTCATTTTAAATATGTATTGTTTGACAAGTATTATAATGTAATTCAATGTGTTAATATCTGTGATCTTTTTTGATATGCCAAGAAAAACATCTTTTTTTTGTATCTTCACTTTTATCTGATTTCTTTCCAAAAAGGTTATAATTCCATTCCATA
>JASEVX010000003.1:39590196-39807567 GCA_031761405.1 Serripes groenlandicus | reverse complement strand
GCGATACTGAGTCAAACCTGTCCTACACAGGCTACATTGGACCTCGTTTAGTGACCACTTATATATACATTACTAAGAATTCAGAAATTTCTGAATTAGTTTTTGCTGGGTAATACAATCATGGCTGTGAGTGGTTTTACTATAGCCGGTGATTTTTGTGCTAACATTCTAGATTTCATGAAGGGAAGGAAACAACTTTCATAATTAGCAGAGACAATAGAAAAATTGATGGATCTGATAGCTTCTGTCGGAGCGCATGTAGTGCTGGCAAATTTGTGATTAAAAAACTCTGAAAACAGAGCTTGGCATAATAGTCATTGTAAAGAATAATTTTTTCTTTTAAGGACAGCAGTATTCCGAGAATCAATGATTGAAGAGAACACTTTAGATAAGATAATTCTGATTAACACTGACAGTGTTTCGTTTTTTATTCATGGACTCGTAATCATATGAAATAAATCCAACCATAGCTGTTATCATTTAACACAGGATTTTCTGATTTTACAACAATGTTATTTAAACTTCATCATTTTAAGTCATCTGCATATGGGACAGGGTTAAACACTTATACATGCTTGAACATATAGCTTTGGGGGAAAACATTTTATATTGCGACAAATGATAATTTGATGTTATTCCTGAAAAAAGAATATTTTTGGAAAGGAAGAAATTCATCATTATCAGCATGTAATGAATAAATTGGAATGCATCTCCTAATATAATATCTGTCAATAGAAAATTGTTTAAGGATGGAAGAATTTTTTCTAATAGGAGAAATTTCTCCTTCCCTACAATTATTCAACAAGTTGTCTGCTAATCTTCCACACATTATTTTTAGATTCTTTCTTAGTTAACCCTTTCCCACATACAGACGCTACATCAGAACTAGTCTGTTAGTGGTAAAGGGTTAAACATTGTCTACATGTAGATACTTTCTGACGCCTCTGCAGCAGACAAATTTTGAAAACATTTTTGCAAATGGAGAAATTGCTCAAAACTGGCAATTTCTCCTTTTTCCACAATGTTTTCATCTCTATTAAACTAATTGAGATTTTCAGTATTTTTAGCCCACCTATGCATGAAGTGCAAGGTGAGCATTTGTGATCGCTCACCGTCCGTCGTCCGTCTTCGTCGTCATCCGTCCGTTTACATTCCTACAAACGACTTCTTCTCCTAAACCAATTAACCAAATTCAAAATAATTTTACAGGAATGTTCCTTGGGAGGATCTTTTTCAAACTTGTTCAAAGAATTCTATTCCATGCAGAACTTTGGTTGCCAGGCAACAAAAAAGGGGAAATTAACCAAAGCTTAAAAAATCTTCTTGTCTGAAAGTAGAAGGCCCATCCATGCCTTTGATATTTGGTAAAATTTGGTAAACATTTGGTAAAAAATGACCCCATCCCGGGGGTCCCTTGTTTAACATAGACTCATAAAGGGGAAAAACTTAAAAAAAGTTATTGTCTAAAAGTAGAGGGCCCAGGCCTTTGATATTGGGTATGTAGCATCATGTAGTGAACCTCAACCAAGATTGTTCAAATATAGCCCTGGGGTCAAAATGACCCCTCCCCTGGGGTCTATTGTTTACATAGACTCATATAGAGAAAAAAATTAAAAAATCTTCTTATCTAAAAGTAGAGGCCCCAGGCCTTTGATATTTGGTATGTAGCATCATATAGTAGACCTCTACCAAGATTGTTCAAATAATAGCCCTAGGATAAAAAATGAGACCTCCCCGGGGGTCACTGGTTTGACATAGATAGGGGAAAAACTTTAAAAATATTCTTGTCTCAAACTAGAAGGCCCTGGCTTTTGATACTTGGTATGTAGCATCATTACATATAGTTGACCTCTACCTAGATTGTACGAATTATAGCCCTGGGGTCAAAATTTACCCCTCCCTAGGGGTCACTTGTTTTACATAGACTCATATAAGGAAAGAACTTACAAAGTCTTCTTGTCTAAAAGATTTTTGGTATGTAGCATCATCTAGTGAACCTCTACCAAGCTTGTTCAAATAATAGCCCTGGGGTCAAAAATGACCTCTCTCCGGGGGTCACTTGTTTTACATAGACCCATATAAGGAAAAAAAATTAGAGGGCCCTGGTCTTTGATTTTTGGTATGTAGCATTATCTAGTGGACCTCTACCAAGATTGTTCAAATTATAGCCATGGGGTAAAAAATGACATCTCCCTCATTTTGACACTTGTTTTACATAGATAGGGAAAAAACTTTAAAAATCTTCTTGTCTCAAAGATATTTGGTATGTAACATCATCTAGTGGACCTCTACAAAGATTGTTCAAATTATAGCACTGGGGTCAAAAATGAGCCCTCCCTGGGGGTCACTTGTTTTTCATAGACTCATATAGGGGAAAAAACACTGAACATTTTTTAAGTTTGATTAAATCAGGTGAACAATATAAGACCATTATGGTTCTCTCGTTAATTATACATGTACAAACATAGCTTATAGTACTTTCTCTTTACTTAACCCTTTCCAACCTGAAACAAATCTGCAGCAAACCACTTTGAAAACATTTTGGTTTTATTTTGGAAAATGTATTAATAGGAAAGTGTAATTATTTGATAGAGTAAACAAATTGTGACAAAGGGGGAAATTGTTTATCATGAACAATATGTCCTTTTGTCACAATGTTTTTCAAAACAATTCTTATGCAGAGGTGGCAGAAAGCATCTACATGTCGAAAAGGATAAATCCTTAACCACTTACAGACTACTTCTAATGTATCCAATGAAATAAACACATAAATTTCTCATGATGAATATTTTTTATTTTTCAACTAAGATTTGCATTAAATCTCAGAGTTGCAATTTCTTATATTAAGATTTATCATGCTTTACTCAAGACTATGATCATTTTTAAGTAATCACCTTCAAATTCCTTGTATGTGAAAATGGATTAATAAATGCTTCTCCTATGCCATTTTATCATAAATATTAGGTTATTTTTCAAAGCTTTGTGTGTAAAATATTTTCTTTCACAATATCTACAACAATTAAAGTTAAGATTTGAGCTGTAATGTTACACTTTAACTTTTCAGCTCACTTGTGCACGAAGTGCTCAATGTGAGCAATTGTGATCACATTTTGTCCTGCGTCTGTCCGTCGTCAACAATTGCCTTGTTAACACTCTACAGGCTACGTTTTTCATCAGATCTTCATGAAAGTATATCAGAACATTTATCTCAATCAGATTTTGGACAAGTTAGAATATGGGTCATATTGGGTCAGAACCTAGGTCACTAGGCCAAATTGAACGGAAATTGTGTTAACATTCTGGATGTTGCATTTTTAACTTGAGCATGTTTAAACCTTTTCAGATGTTTGTCTCGATGAGGCCGCATTTCTACTATGAGCAAGTTGAAACTTTGTCAGAAGGATTGTCTTGATGATATCCAGTCCATGTTCGAATATGGGTCATATCAGGTAAAACAAAAAAAAAGAACACTAGGCCAAATACAGGAACATCTTGTTAACACTGGAGGTTGCATTTTGAATCTTTGTCAGAATAATTGTCTTAATGTGTTTTGCATTAGAAATCATTCAGGTGAGCGATCTAGGGCCATACTGATCAATTTCGAACCGAAAGGCTCATGGTGTTCCATTGTGATCACTCACTGTTCAAACGGTCAAACATTCTCTGAAACTGCTGATGCGATATTAACCAAACTTGACACGAATGTTACTTTGGTGACCCTCATTAAAAATTGTTCAACAATTTATATTCTACCTATAAATTGGTTTGCTGCGGTTTCAGCGATGGGGTGGAAATTGCAAAACTTTAAAAATTGTTCTCCTGTGAATCCGCTTCTTCGAATTCCAAGATGTTCTATGGATGACCCTCTACAAAATGGTTCAAGACATATAATTGGGTGAAAAGGGTAGTCACTAAGTGGCATCAGAAACGGACTGAAATAATCGTCTGTTTTGGGGATAGAATTGAACAGAAATGTGACCCCCTACTACATTTGTTCCAGCCTTTCATTCCAGTTTTAAAAGGTAGTTGCCAGGTGACATCAGAAAAGGTCTGAAAAGAAGAAATTACCCAACGACCCCCGTCTAGTCAAATACTTTTAAAAATCAACTGTTATTGCCAAATTATGCTGTTTAATTTTAAGTGTTTTTTCGTAAATAGGTAGCACCTATAGATATATTATTTAATACATATAAGCTATCGTGTAAAGGAACAATGTTACCAAACTAATGTCTAACCATTTTCAAAACGTTAATATTTATACTCTTTCAGCTAATGTCTAATACAGCTAAGTGTGCGTGTACAAATACTGATACTTGTCCAACTATTGTTTGATACACCCAAACATTATCAAACCGTTAACAGGCCTTATTCTTGCATGTGTAATGTCCGACAGAGTCTTACAAATAGAGGAGTACAAAGACGTTTCTCGTAAATATTTTAATTGACGCCTGACTGACGAAACACAGCAATCACGTGGACGTACCCATCTCTCAGACGCTTCTGTAATGATGGACTGACTGGCAGGTCATCTGGTGGCCATACCCATGTCAGAGAAACGTCTGGAACGCTCGACTGAATACTAAATATCGTGTAACCCCTCTAAAAGTATCTTCCACAGTACTTGACTGACTGTATACAGTTATGTCGTGATCATGTCCAGCTTCAAGTACCTTCTTAAATGTACGACTGACTGTAAATACAGACTGCTAGCGGTAATACCCATATATGCGTAACTGCTGGAATGATGGATTGATTGAATACAATCATCTCATTGTAATACCCATATATAAGTAACTGCTGAAATATTTGCCAGACTGAATACAGTCATCGCGTTGTAATATCCATCTACCAGTAACTGCTCGAATGTTTGTCTGACTGAATACAGTCATCTTGTTATAAAACCAATCAACCGGTAACTGCTTGAATGTTTGACAGACTGAATACAGTCATCGCGTTGTAATACCCTTCAAACAGTAACTGCTCGAATGTTTGACGGACTGAATACAGTCATCGCGTTGTAATACCCTTCAAACAGTAACTGCTCGAATGTTTGACGGACTGAATACAGTCATCTCGTTGTAATATTCATCTACCAGTAACTGCTCGAATGTTTGTCTGACTGAATACAGTCATCGCGTTGTAATACCCTTCATACAGTAACTGCTCGAATGTTTGACGGACCGAATACAGTCATCGCGTTGTAATATCCATCTACCAGTAACTGCTCGAATGTTTGTCTGACTGAATACAGTCATCTTGTTATAATACCCATCAGCCAGTAACTGCTGGAATGTTTGACAGACTGAATACAGTCATCGCGTTGTAATATCCATCATACAGTAACTGCTCGAATGTTTGTCTGACTGAATACAGTCAGTTCGTTGTAATACCCATCTACCATAATCTCCTTAAATGCTTGACCGACTCAATACGTCATCTTATTGCCATACCAATCTACCAGTAACTGCTGGAAGGATTGACAGACTAAATACAGTCATCTCGTTGTAATACCCATCTATCAGTTACTGTTGGAATGATTGACATTATAGGTATTTAGTTGTTATACTCATCTACCATTAACTACTGGAATGTTTGACACACTGAATACAGTCATCTAGCAGTAATACTCATCTACCAGTACCTGCTGGAATGATTGAGTGATTGAATACAGTCATCTCGTTGTAATACCCATATATCAGTAACTGCTGGAATATTTGACTGACTGGAAACAGTCTTCTCATTGTAATACTCATCTACCAGAAACTGCTGGAACGATTGACTGACTGAATACATTCATCTCGTTGTAATACCAATCTACCAGTAACTGCTGGAATGTTTGACAGACTGAATACAGTCATCTAGTTGTAATACCCATCTACCATTAACTGCCGGAATGATTAACTGACTGAATACAGTCATCTCGTTGTAATGCCCATCTACCAGTAACTGCGTGAATGTTTGACTGACTGAATACAGTCACATCGTTGTAATACCCATCTACCAGTAACTGCCGGAATGAATAATTGACAGAATACAGTCACATCGTTGTAATACCCATCGAACAGTAACTGCTGGAATTAATAATTAACAGAATACAGGCACATCGTTGTAATACCATTCTACCAGTAACTGCTGGAATGAATAATTGACAGAATACAGTCATCTCGTTAAATTGGCCATCTATCAGTAACTGCTGGAATGATTGACTGACTGAATACAGTCATCTCGTTGTAATACCCATCTATCAGTAACTGCTGGAATGAATAATTGACTGAATACAGTCATATCGTTGTAATACCATTCTACCAGTAACTGCTGGAATGAATAATTGACAGAATACAGTCATCTCGTTATAATGCCCATCTATCAGTAACTGCTGGAATAATTGACTGACTGAATACAGTCATCTCGTTCTAATACCCATCTACCAGTAACTGCTGGAATGAATAATTGACAGAATACAGTCATCTCGTTATAATGCTCATCTATCAGTAACTGCTGGAATGAATAATTGACAGAATAAAGTCATCTCGTTGTAATACCCAGCTATCAGTAACTGCGTGAATGTTTGACTGACTGAATACAGTCACATCGTTGTAATGCCCATCTACCAGTAACTGCGTGAATGTTTGACTGACTGAATACAGTCACATCGTTGTAATGCCCATCTACCAGTAACTGCTGGAATGAATAATTGACAGAATAAAGTCATCTCGTTGTAATACCCATCTATCATTAACTGCTGGAATGATTGACTGACTGAATACAGTCATTTCGTTGTTATACCCATCTATCAGTAACTTCTGGAATGTTTGACTGACTGAATACAGTCATCTCGTTGTGATGCCCGTCTACCAGTAACTGCGTGAATGTTTGACTGACTGAATACAGTCACATCGTTGTATTGCCCATCTACCAGTAACTGCTGGAATGAATAATTGACAGAATACAGTCATCTCGTTATAATGCCCATCTATCAGTAACTGCTGGGATGAATAATTGAAAGAATAAAGTAATCTCGTTGTAATACCCATCTATCAGTAACTGCTGGAATGTTTGACTGACTGAATACAGTCATCTCGTTGAAATACCCATCTATCAGTAACTGCTGGACTGATTGACTGACTGAATAAAGTCATCTCGTTGTAATACCCATCTATCAGTAACTGCTGGAATGATTGACGGACTACATACAGTCATATCGATGTAATACCCATATATCAGTAACTACTGGATTGTTTGAAGGACTGAATACAGTCATCTCGTTGTAATACCCATCTATCAGTAACTGCTGGAATGTTTGACTGACTGAATACAGTCATCTCGTTGTAATGCCCATCTACCAGTAACTGCCTGCATGTTTGACTGACTGAATACAGTCACATCGTTGTAATACCCATCTACCAGTAACTGCTGGGATGAAATATTGACAAAATACAGTCACATCGTTGTAATACCCATCTACCAGTAACTGCTGGACTGTTTGACTGACTGAATACAGTCATCTCTTTGTAATACTCATCTACCAGTAACTGCTGGAATGTTTGACTGACTGAATACAGTCATATCATTGTAATACCAATCTACCAGTAACTACTGGAATGATTGACTGACAGACTGAATAGTCATCTAGTTGAATACAGTCATCTTTTTGTCATTCCCATCTACCAGTAACTGCTGGAATGTATGACAGACTGAATACAGTCATCTATTTGTAATACCCATCTACCAGTAACTACTGGACTGATTGACTGACTGCATACAGTCATCTAGTTGTAATACCCATCTCCCAGTAACTGCTGGAATGTATGACAGACTGAATAACCATCTAGTTGTAATACCCATCTACCAGTAACTGCTGGAATGATCGACTGACTGCATACAGTCATCTAGTTGTAATACCCATCTCCCAGTAACTGCTGGAATGTATGACAGACTGAATAGCTATCTAGCAGTAATACCCATTTACCAGTAACTGCTGGAATGTTCGACACACTGAATACAGTCATTTTGTTGTAATACCCATCTACTAACTACTGGAATGTTTGACGGACTGTGAAGACAGTCATATCTCCTTTGGCCACACTGTTTCTAAAAGAAGTTTGATTTTAGCTTTGAGAGATTTTTCCTATCTTCGCCTTAATATTGCATTAAAGTGGTCTGCTAATTTGTTGTATGTGGGAAAAGGATAGTGATCAAAAGCTGTTTTAAACATTTCCCATTCAAAGACGCTTTCTGGTGACTTTTGCCGCAATATCTTCAACTCTTATTAAAAAAAAACACTTTAATTTACAGAGATGTCCCCTATTTCTGCTTAGGTGTTTTCAAAGTTGTTTGTATGTTGGAGAGGAGCGTTAATTTCTTTTAGGTTTTCACTTTCCAAATTGTGTGTAGGATCCATCATCCCAATGATTTCAAGGAATATCGAATAATAGTAACTGCCGTCACAACCTAAAATACAACAAATGTACAATATGCATTTTCATAACATTTTGACATTGTTAACACTTCAATTCGTACGATGAGCAAACTGGAATTTGCCCACAATGTGCCGTATTTCATACAGATGAGTTCAAGTACTTTCAAACGAACAACAAAAATGTAACATAAATTTGATAAAATACGGTTTAACTTTCCCGTTCAGCTTCTCTACTTATGTCGAGTTGCTGTAACTGTATAAGATGCATTTCACGAAAACAAAGTGGGGCAGAGAGTTTGTTCACATTTCCTCTTTTCCGTTTCCTACAGTACTTTCAGAAATTAAGAATCCCCCATGGCCGAGTGGTAAGCGTCGGGGATTTGAAACCGGGCGTCCCCGGTTCGATCCTCAGTCGACAGTCGCTGCGATCATGGTGAATTGCCCTAAGGCCAGATACATTTTCTAGCAAAATATTGGTTTGTGAACCGAGAGATCATGAAAAAGTAAAGAATCGCTGTGACATAACTGAAATGATGTTGAAAACAGTATTAAACCGCAATAAAACAAAGCTTTCAAAAAAGAGTTTACACATTAATGTGACGTTGACTCTGAATATATCATTTGGTCCACATGATACTTTTTTAATTATCATACTACCCAATAGCTCAACGGAAATCCCACCAGGAACATTCATGACAGTACAATGTCTTCCTATGTATTGACTGTACTGCACCAACTGATGCATTCAGATTATGCAATCTATTAATACAATCTATTATTCTTTGCATCTCTAAAACAGAGGGCAAGCGTGGCCCTGAGTCGATCAACTGAGTGATAGCTATGTAGCATATGAGTACATGCCTATATCGGAGAAAATGTAATCAAGAGCTTGAATGAAGCTGCTATGAATTGACACTGCATACAGAACCAATCAATAAAGGACATTTATTATGACATTACATCTTTACACAGTTTGTAAGAGGACCATCCAAGTATCATTCGCATGAAGTTTGGTTGGTATCAGTTTAATGGTTTGAGAGGAAATTTTGTTTAAAGTTCATTTGATCCCTATTCTGATGCAGCATGGAAGCTATATTTTATAAACCAATCAATATGGCTTGAACAAATTTCAAATGTATCCTGAAACCAGACAAAAACTTGAATAGAAAAGGAACTATAAAGTTTTGTAATGTTATCCCTTTTCTAATGCCGTCTGGCTGCCATGTTTTTCATCCAATCAATACGGCTTAAGCAAATCTCGTAGAAGGTCACTCAATGAACATTTGTACTAAATTATCTTGGAATCTGACAAGCGGATTCAGAGAAGACGCATTGAATAGTTTAGGCATGTTACTCCCTTCCTGCTGCCGCAGCAACACAAGTTGTGTTTATAATTTATATCTTTGAACAAATTTGAAAAGGGAACCTCCAAATGAACATTCCTGTGAAGTTTTGTTGAAATTTCCCAGTGAATTAGGATGAGATATCATTAGAAGCTAAAAAATCAATTTACTCCTTTTCTAATGACATCTGGAAACTATGGTTTTCAACCAATCAATAAGGCTTAAACAATTATAAAGAGGGTCACTGACGAAACATATAAGACATACACTTTCATAAGAATAGTGTTTTAAAATGTTGTCATTTTACCCGTTTCTGATGCCGCCTCGCACCTCCTTTTTCGACCAACTGATATGGATTGAACAGTTTTTATAGAGTCCGTGAAGAATCATTTCTTCTAAATTACTGGAATTGGACAAGAATTTGAAATATTGGGCATTTATTTTTACTCCCTTTCTCAGATACCGCACATTCAATAGTTCATCGCATTTCTTTGAACATAATTAAGTAAAGTCCCACCAAAAGAATATTTCTTGTTATTGTGTCCAGTGGATAAGGATGATATGTTATTAAGAGCAATTCTCCCCTTTTTAGATGCCACCTGGTTTATACGACTATCAACCAATCAATAAGACTTAAAACATGTAGAGGGTCACTAAATAAACAGTTCTGCTAAATTCTCTTGAAATCATACAAGCACTGTCATGAGAATATAGTTTTAAAATTTTGTCATTTTGCCTCTTTTTTTATACAGCTTTATTACCGTGTTTAACAACCAATCAATATGATTCTATTAGTAGAGAGTTATCCAATGATAACATTATACCACATTTATATTGCTAAAAAAAGTGGGATGATCCCTGAATTGTTGGTGCTGTTATGTTAGATATAAGAATGAACTTTGATTTAATACAGGTTTGTGGCTTCTTTATAATGCTGGGAAAGAACTATAACCCATAATGCTAAAATGGTCGCCTATGTAAAATGAATTGCGTCCCTTTGACCACTAACACCAACTGGTCTATAAATAAATCCGTGTTAAATAGAAAATGACGACACGAAATTTCCACAGTATTTTACGTGTTATTTTATTTGGAACATTGTATAAATCTGAATATTCTCTTTTCGATAAATGAATTTTCTTCGGAATCACCAGACCAAAACGGGTAATAAAAATGTTTTTTTAAGCATGATTATGCGATTCAAAGAAAGATATTGTGTTAATAAAAACAAACAATGAAGAGTGACGAGTTTCTTGTTTACACCCGGAAGTAAGTTTAAGGTAAGATATTTGTATCATATTGTGATAAAGATATACCTACAGAGGGTTTATACATAACTTTATAATGCATGTTATGTCTCTCGCATCTTATACCAGTCATTGTAGCGTTATATCAAAGGTGTGCGTGGTAGTTTGTACCTTCTTCGGATGGTCACCACACTTTTCACAACATTTTTTTACTTATATCACGGTTATTTTCTGAGTAATTTCCAGGACTAGTATATTTGGTATGTTATTATCTACGTCTGTCTGTCAAGAAAAAATAGCTTGACCACCAATGACCGAAAAATTATAAAATAATGTTATAACAACATTTCAGGTATTAATGCAGTGCATTTAATTCATGAAAACGTGTACATATCATATCAAAGAAGGTAAGCACTTGCAATGGTCAATAAAACAAAACAAAAATACAGAAGTCTGATATAGCTATATCTGGTTAAAATGTATTATATTCATTAAGATCTTGATTTAGATTATGTTTGGGTATCAGGGGCCTCTTCTATGTTGATCTTTTATTAATAAACCTTCTCTACACATAATGTCGTTTATAGTTAAGGTCAGTATCACGATATGTTATGAGACTTATACAAATATATAAGTATCCCATCGTGTACTTGTTCGCGTTTCACTGACCTTTGGTAAAGGTCAAGGTCCCATTGAATATGTTAGCGTACAAACGACGTCATCGCTCTAACGACTCTATTTCTTATTCGCTTCTAATGAAACTTAAAACATATGCTTGAAATCATCGGCTCTTTAAAAGTTCCATCGACCTATGTTTAAGGTCAAGGTTACCGTAAATGTAATGCGTTTGCACAAACAGATGTTATCGCTCTAGCCTTTCATTTGTTAATTGCAATTCTCGCACTGCACACACTTATTCGGTATTAAGGATGCATCGACTGGCTCGCATTTTACAGACCTAGGTTGAAGGTTATGACCACATAGACTATTATACGCCTGCATGAAACGACGTCATTGCTTTAGAACTTTCATTTGTAAACGGAATTATTTCATACTTCAAACAAAGTTATATTATCAAGAGGGATTGAACGGGTTTTAATTTCAACGACCTAGGTTAAATCTGAAGGTTACGTCGGCTATAATACATATGTACGAGACGACATCATCGCTCTAGCACGTTCATACATCACACAAAGTGTCATTAACAAGAGAGCTAACACATATATGCTAAATGATCCAAAAGGATACTGTTTACACAAGTTTCGCTTAAACTGTTAACGATTTTTTAGCGAACATAAGAGACCAAGACCAGACTTCACGACTGATGTGGTTGATCTGGATAAAAATAATAAGCACATTCTTTACGTTTGGTTATCGCATAGCGGCGCTTATTTTAAGAGTGTTACTCTCTGAATTAGTCCAATTTACTGCGAGAGCTGTCGAAAATGCTCTCTTTTCAATGCTAACATCTCAAAAATGACATTAAACTTCATGCTGTTGATCTCGATGAGATGCTTCTATTAAGAACCAACAATACACGGAGGAACGCGACAGACATTGCATGAGTAAGTCCAAGTTAAACCTCCTAATATACGGGTGGGGTTGTGTAATGCTTAATTGAATAATTTCCACTTTTTCGGCAACGATGTAAACTGTTTTAAATTATCTTACTTTTATATATAGACACCTTTCCATATGTTTAGCGTTGATTGTTTCAAAATGGTCTGTAGCATGGTTTGTTGTATGTTAAATTACCGTGATACACACGGCGTTTCACGTCTTTTCCTTAAACGATTTAAATAAAGCTAAATAGAGGAATTCTTTCAATATCCTAGAAATATAACGTTTTCATTCCTATTGAAAAACAATAAAAGTAAAACTTTCAATTGTTGAAAGTTTTCTGTTCATATTTGTTCATAGCAGGCGGCTCCTAACATACACTATAATTATACGGTTATTCTAAAGTCAGGATTAACCTTACATTTTACCCTGATCCTAATACACATTGGTATGGCAATCACGCATTTTTTTATGAATTAAACTTACTTTCCTGTCATCAACCTACACTCAGATATATATGTCCATGAAGCACACAACTTATTTGATAAAAATACATGTAAATCGTTAAAATATACATATGTGCTCAAAGGTCGGGATCAGGTCAAATTTGTCAAGCTATACCATCACAATACTCGAAAACATATACTAGTGTTATTCATTTAAACCCTTTCATGTTTTGTCGCCTGCCTTGTTACTGAAACGCGACATATGGTCGTCTGTTCGTCTGTAAGTCATTCACGCTAACATTTAGTGATTTATTAACATATAACATAGTATTGATTCAAACAGTCTAGTATGTAGTTAATGTTTGACAACATCAATGAAATGACAAATTCATGAAATATGTGGCATAGTGGACTTGGAAATTCTGATTGTACATGTATAAACTAGAATTAAATAATAAAACGAAAATCGAATCAGTTGTTGGGAGCCTTTTGATTCCGTACTTCTTAGTCTGATTTCATATTGGGTTAATATAATGTATTTTCAACGTAGACGCACAACATGTATATATATCGCACTCACTCTGACTTGTATATTAATAGATCCATGTCACATCATATCCTCAAATAGAAAATGACGACATGTAAATTCCACTGTGTTTACCTTGTATGTGTATTTACCTTGACATGTCTGTTTGTTATTATTTAATGAAATCAACAGAGCAAACACTTTAAAACTTGATTTTGTTATTTCGTTCATATGATTTAAATAATCCAGATTGTGTTCATGAAAACAAACAATGGCGAAATTGTGTGACACTTGCCTTTTTATACATGGAAGTTAGTAAAGGTAAGACATGTTTATTAAGTTGTAAACGGGGAATATCTACGTAGAGTGTAAACATGATTTTGTCTTGTATGTTATGCTAATAACAGTCATTGTAGTGGTCAATTTAAAGGATTAATAGACAGCTGTTACGTTTTTGGTTGGCCGTTACGCTACGCTAATTCCCGCTGTAATTTAATTGTTCTAAATTAGTATCTACACCAATGCTTCAACTGAGATTCTAATATTCAAAGATTTCAAGATTCAAATAATTTATTTAAAAACTTAGGCTACCGGCCCATAACATAAACAAAACATATATAGTTTTGCTCCGACAAATACAATTATTTGTATTTATGTAATAAAATAAATACGATATATAGGAACTAGTTTACATATTGAACAAACTACACCGATGTTAGAAGCTATGGCAAAATGTGGAACATGGATAATTTGCTCGTAATAAGCAGTTCTTCCTGTTTCACAAAGTTTTATTTTTTATTTTTTCACTCTACTTTCATTTATAGTGAATACACAGTGTTATTTTGTCTAGATGTGTTTTCGCCGAGCCCCGGTAGCTCAGTCGGTAGCGACGCGGGCTGTTAATCCAGGGGTTGTGACTTCGAACCCAACTTTCTTTCCGACGATTGACAAAAGTGAATGCGTCATGCGTCATTCGCCTTCCACCGATGGGCTAAGTCTATGTGGAAGAGCAGCCAGTTGCTTGGGAAGATTGTTGTGTGGAGTACTGGTATGAGAAAACCAGGAAATGCATGAGTAGGTGAACTGCCCGCCGTGATATAACTGAGAAATTGTTAAAATTGACGTTAAACCCCAATCAATCAATCAATCTAGATGTTTTTTCAATATACAAGATTTAAATAGTTAGGCCACCGGCCTCTAAGATAATGCTAACGTTAGATTTCTTATCAACAATATTGTGTGCACTAATTTACATATATTAAATACATTTGATCTCTCGCAACATGATATAAATCTAATGAATGAGTCGGATGTTTTAATCTATATATGACCTATATAAATTGTCCTGAATTCCTCATCACGTTTGCAAAAGAGAAAAACAGGCAATCCATCCTCAATTACATCAATATCGACTTTTTCAAGACAATAAATGCAAATCCTCTCTCCTCTTGGAGCATTATGATATATATAACTTTATTGCCTCCGTTTTCCGGAGATTTACATAATAATACAAAGTTTTGGAACAATGAAGATAATAAATTACATCCAATTATAGCATTAATGATGAATGAACCATGTGAAATATTTCAAAAATATTATTTACAATATATATACATAAAGAATTCAGACCATCGAATGACAGATCAGCTATAGAGTCATTATAAGTATATCGTCGCTTACACTCATACTCTCATTCGATGGGCTGAATATGCACAATGACACACACACACTTGTATAGTTTCCCATGAAAGGTTTTGAATGAGTTAAATTGAAGCGAAACAGAAGCTTAGACAATTGGATGGGAAAAATAACTGAGCAAAAATACTCTCAAGTACAAGTTTTAAGCACAATTGCGTGTCTGTTTCTAGATCGTATATTGCATATTATGAGTATAATCTTTGCAGTGACTCGGCACACGCAATTAGAAAGAGTGGATACTTGGCCATGCTAAGCATAGTACATAGTGTTTTTAAAACATTGTGGCAAAGGAAGATCTTTCTCATTTCGGCACATCGTTTACTCTTTCGATTATTATACTTTCATTAAGACGGGGTTACCTTATGTTTTGTCTTAATGTTTTAAATGTCCTCTACTACATATATGTTGTGGGAATTGGTTTATGTACGACAACCTTTTCGATTGAATTTAGATCATTGTACAACGATCATAATCGGGTTCATAAAACTAAATATCTACTGAATTTCTTTTTTTTTTTATTTGAACGGTTATCCATGAAAAGTAACCTTAACGTACTTAATACACATGTGGAAAAAGACCTTCCAGAAAAGCCATGCTAAAGAATACAAAAGCATACTGATTACATAATTAATATACATTCTATGACTATTTTGCAAACATGAAAAAGCCAGATCCGACTACTAGGATGAGCTAGTGGATAATAATCCGCACTGGCCGCAAATGCAATATAGTTGTTTATTACATTTCTATCCATGAAAGATAAGGATATCTCGGTGAAAGAAAAATCATTAGTCGCCCCGCAGGAGCGGGCGACTTCTATTTTTAATCGTATTTCAGAAATCACATATTACAATTGTGGTTGTTTACGAACACTAATAAATGACACATCTAAAATGAAATAAATATTCCGATTTTTTAATGTTTGCAGTTTTTTTATTTCACTCGCATTTAAGTTTTTTGTCTTATTTACGAAGACAAAAGTGGTCCCTTCAAGACGTGAGCCAACACCCCCTAATGCAGACTCTTATGTGTCATCATTGAGGTCAATTTCGGATTCTCCTTTTAATAGCAATTTTAACTTACTAAATGTTGTTTTCATGTTCAAAGACATGTCTTGATTTGTGTAGAATTCATTTAATAATGTTAATCCATGAATATCTAAAGTAGGAACTGTTTCTAAGCTAAATATAGACCCTATTCTGTTGTGTAGTTTCGTGACCTTTAACATCGATTTTCGCGCATGCGCATTTCGATATGAAAAATCAGAGTGATATTATTTTATTTTAGACAAGTACAAGACGAATGTTTGACGCAAAGCGTCAAAGAGAAGCCGCAATATTTCGTTGTACATGTAGAAATAAGAAAAAAAGATCATTTTTAAATCCACAAACAATAGAACAATTTAAACTGTAGACGGTAATGCCCTGATATATTTCTCCTTTTGAAGACTTTTGTTTACTTCAAATTACCTCCCTTTAAAGCAATACCAGGATATTTACCTTGTGATTCGATTAAGATTGACAAACATTGAAATTATATGAATGAATACTATTATTTAAATAAGTAACAACAGCAAAATTAAATTTAAGCCAAGATAAATGTGTACACATTTCGTTATTTTTTTTATAGATACCCTAATGTATAGGTATGAATATAAAATTTATAAGCAAATGTTTTCATTTCAACGTTCCTAATGTTTGAATAGACTAAGGAAAGTCAAGAATACATAAATAAATCAATGCAGTCTTTTCCGGCGACATTGATGCCTTGCATCAACTTTCTCTTGTTACACCGGTGTAATAACAATATTTACTATTTGTTATTTCACACCACAATTGGTCCCTCCCCTTTTTCCACGGACTATTTTCAAGACTGACGTCATACAGGTGGACAAAACAACAATGTCAGATTTCCTGCTTCAGTTAGAATGGGACCAAATATCCAACATACTGGCTGAAGAAGACGAATTGGAAGATTCAGTCTCAATTTCAGACAAACAAGGTATTCATTTTATTAAATGCAATTTAATATGCTTTCTTTCTTTCTCAAACAAAATAAAAACAATGCTTGCCAAGTTCGTCTGCTTTCGCTTTCACTTTTAGTTTTTTGCTTTGTATTTATAAAAGCAAAAGCTGCAAATGTAGTAAAAAGATTAAACAGAATGTAATAACCACTCAAAGTTTAAATTCCTATTTGCCTTGAATACTATAGAAATACCAACATTATTGGTGGAAAGTGGGCGTCCGTATTTACCTTGTAAATACAATCGATAAACTTTGGCGTCTGTTTGACATTATAAATACGATTAATAAACATTACATAGTAAGACATCTCCATAGCGCAGTTGGTAGCGACACGGCTCTGTAAATCAAAGTACCGAGGTTTGCGTCCCCGCTCGGGTGAATTTTTTATTAATTTTTTCATAATCACACTATAAATACTTATCATTTTAAATTAAATTGGTAATTAACTGAAACCTAATTTTTAATTTCAGATGAACCATCGAGATTTGTATTTTATGATACTAATTCTGCAAACAAGTTCATCGCAGACATGGAAAATGATGCCACAAAGAAGAAAACAAAAAGTGACATGAATCAGTTCCGATCATACCTAAAATGCGTTGGGGAATCAAGACAAATTGAACACATTCCTGTTGCTGAGCTAGATACCATTTTCGGTAACTTTTTGCTAGTGGCCAGAAAAGGAAAAGACAAGAAGGAATACGAACCGTCGACTCTCAGGGGATTCATGTGTAGCTTTGATAGGTATTTGGCGCAAGCAAGGTACCCACATAGAGTCCTCAAAAACGTCCTCTTTCCCCACAGTAACGCAGCTCTAATTGCAAAGCAAAGGTTTTGGGAATAAGCCCAATGAAGCGGAAGAATTTCGACATAGCAGAATTATTTTCAGAAGGCATTATGGGGCTACATAGTCCTCCAGCTTTAATTAACATGCTGCATCTAAACTTTTCACTTGTACTTGGGATGCGAGGGGGGAAAGAACAAAGAGATCTCAAATGGGGTGACATTGAAATTGGAAAGGATGAAGATGGAGATGGGTATCTGGTTCATCAGAAAGAAAGAACGACTAAAACAAGGACTGGACAAAACTTGAATGACATAAGAAAATTTAAGCCGAAGGCGTGGAATACAGACGACAAGGCTATGTGTCCTGTTGCAGCATACCGCCTTTATGCTACAAAGCGCCCAGCATTAATGAGCAATCCTGAGGACCCATTCTTCCTGGCCATTAACACTCCAACACCAACTGAGGGTCAGCACTGGTTCAAGGCATCGCCAATGGGGATAAACAAAATATATGGTTTAACAAAGAGCATGAGATTCCAATAGAAAAATAACAAACCACAGTGTCAGGAAACATCTTGTACAAAAATGTGTGGACCTTAACTTACCTCCAAGTGAAACAGTCCAAATCACAGGACATAAAAACCTTCAAAGTGTAAATAATTATAGCAAACTTAACGAAACAAAACAAAAGGCAATTTCTAAAGCAATAAACAAAAATGTTACACCTCTAAGAGAAATTCAAAGCAAAATGTTAAGCCAACCAGGCACCATCATGTATGGCCAACAGGGCACAACATATGGCCAACCAGGCACTATGTTTGGTCAAGAAGGCACTATGTTTGGTCAAGAAGGCAACATGTACTGCCAACCAGAGCAAAAGTCCTACAACCAAAATGCATTATTGTCTTATTTTGGAAATACTACAATAACAGGTGGTACCTTCACATTTTATTCAAAAAATACATCTCCTTGTAAGTCTTCTCAAAAAGGAGTATGCGATTCGCCACCGCACAAGCGCTTTAGGAGAATAGTATCATCAGACAGCGATTAGATAGAGATTATTCAACTCATGTTTTCAAAGATTAAGATATATTTCACGAGCCGACGCGGGAATGGGAGTGACTCCTCCCATTCACAAGAAGGCGAGTGTTTATTACATTTTATTCTCCTGGTTAATTAAATATGTTTTTTAACCCTTTCCCTCATATGACAATTCTGCAGCAGACGACATTGAATGTATTTTGCCAAAATCTCAATAATTGAATCGATAAACAATGACAAAAAGTCGAAAACATTGTGGCAAAAGGAGAAATTTCAGGTTTTGTGCAATTTCTTCTTTTGTCACTATGTTTTCAAAAAGTCACATGCTGTAGAGGCGTCCGAAAGTGTCTATATGAGGGAAAGGGTTAATTAATTAATGGACAAATATTAAATATTTTAAGTATTAATTGTAAAAGATGTTGACAGTTTTATATTATCACAATTTATTGTTTTCTTTGTTAAAATTTGTGGAATTGAAAAGAGAAGAGTGAATTTGTAGCATTGATCAGTGTTTTTTGTTTCTTCCTATCCGGTAATCCTCCTAACCTACAAGACAATGAAACATGTCGTAAACCCTTTTTCTCATAAAGACACTTTTTGACGCCTTTGCAGCAGACAGATTTATGAAACATAGTGACAAAAGAAGAAATTGCACAAAACATGCAATTTCTCCTTTTGCCACAATGTTTTCCACTTTTAGCCATTTTTTGGACAAAATATGTTCAAAGTCATCTGCTGCAGAATTGTTGTTTGAGGGAAAGGGTTTAATAATCATATTTTCATAAATTTAATATTGAGTGAATTATTTCACTTAAATAAAAAAAAAATATATTACATTTCTATCTATCAAAGATAATGATATCTCGGTGAAAGAAAATTCATAATCGTCGATTTATTGTTATTAAACCGGTGTAATAACAATACTTACTATTTGTTATTTCACACCACAATTAGGCATGCGTGTCCCTCCCTTATTTTCCACGGCCTCGCCTCATCCGAAAATAATGAGCAAAAAGTAGGTAAAAAAACGAAAAATAATGATCCATAGTTAACATATACTATAGTGGAAGACCGGATTGAAAAACTAAACATATTACAAACAAGAGCGCCAAATGTCACAAAATACGCCCGTCCTGTATAGTGATAATTGTTATGGAGCTGACAAGACCAATTTTAGGTAATTTCTATAATTAAAGGGCGATAACTCTTGATTGACTAAAGGGTCCTTAAGGGATATGGCTAGTTATCGAACTTGTCGGAGATATTATGCCAATACACATTCTGACACAATTTGGTGATGATTCGACAAAGGTTTCTGAAGTTATTGAGCTGACAAGACCAATTTTGGGTAATTTCTATAATTAAAGGGCAATAACTCTTGATTGACTAAAGCAATATGGCTAGTTATTAAATTGTCGGAGATATTATCCCAATACACATTCTGACAAAATTTAGTGATGATTGGACAAAGGCTTCTAAAGTTATTGAGCTGACAAGACCAATTTTGGGTAATTTCTATAATTAAAGGGCGATAACTCTTGATTGACTAAAGCGATATGGCTAGTTATTGAACTTGTCCGAGATATTATCCCAATACACATTCTGACAAAATTTGGTGATGATTGGTTAAAGGCTTCTAAAGTTATTGAGCTGACAAGACCAATTTTGGATAATTTCTATAATTAAAGGGGATTACTCTTGATTGACTAAAGCGATATGGCTAGTTATCGTACTTGTCCGAGATATTATCCCAATACACATTCTGACAAAATTTGGTGATGATTGGACAAAGGCTTCTAAAGTTATGGAGCTGACAACATACTGGACGCCGCCCGCCCGCACGCCGCAGGTAAAACTATAATACAACAATGAAATGTAATAAACAGATTATTCAAAGATTGGAACAGATTTCACTCGCCGTCTAAGTGACTCCTCCCATTCACAAGACCGTCTTGTGAATGGGAGGAGTCACTCCCATTCACGCGACGGCTTGTGAAATATATTCTCATCTTTGATAAAATAAGTTGAATAATCTGTATGTAATCTGTAACTCACTAACTGTGATGATTACAATATAATATAATGCCCTGCAGTTTCAATAAATATTCTTTACATTCGCCTAGTCTTTTGTATAGGTCTAACTTGACGTTCATTTTGCATGAACCGGTCGACCTTTCATGACTTCTGTTGGAAAATGATGTCATTTGTTATTTCAATAACACAATGTAATTTAACCAATGATATACAACATTACAAGTATCAGCTAGTCATTTAAACAAATATATGTTGTTGGTAACATATAGTATCTTCATTGTTATTAAAAACTTTTTTGCAAAGGTCGATTAACATAAAGTAATGAAAAGAGGAAATTGTAAATAAGAGTCATTCCTTAAATGCATTGTCTTTTTTCAAGAAATTGGGAAGAAGCCTTAGCCTTTTATTTTGGGAAATTGAAGCGCGTTTTTCGCACAAACATCTATGCATCTGTGAGGAAAAGATTTAATTAAATCTATGCTTTGTGTTTCATCTATAGGAAAAAAGAGAGATTATTCAACTTATTTTTTGAAAGATCAGAATTAAATTCTTGAGCTTTCTGTAAAATATTGATCTTCATTTAATCATTATATGGAGGAAATAAAGATTTAAATAAATCAGTATTTGCTCAGATTGATTAAATGTTATGTATATAGCTAGTGTCATTTTGTCCCCACTGAGATTTGAACTCAGAACTCCTGGCTAGACCAGGTGTTTTTCCAGTTAAAACTATAAGGTTTCAAATGTAGCTAAAACATTTAATTTAAGATCAATCAAATGATAGATCAAAACCTGATCAAAAGTTGGGCACTGTGGTACATAAGCCAATAAAAGCACAAGGATCCTAAAGCTAAAATGTGCTATCCTCCTACTTTGGTAATACTACCATTTAAATTCCATTAAAATAACCATCCTTTCTCTGACAAGTCAAAAACGTCCCAGTGATTAATTAAAAATTAGTCAATTTGATAAAATAAATTTGTTATTGAGTAATTGACATAGTGAAAGTTGCAACCGGCTATCATCTTCATTTTGGAGTATCGTAATTCAACAGTATAATCGCAGTTTGTAGAAATTATAAAATATAATTGAAATAAAGTTTAATTTATAAATCTGTGAACCCAGATATAACCTCTATGATACCTCTATGATGGTTTTTGGGCTCAGAAGTAAGGAGAATCTCCTTTTTTAGCCCATCTTCTTCTGCACTGGTTTTCTTACTTAACAACTTTTACTTCCTTGTATGCTGGTTTTAATGTTTTGGGGTACAGGTTTGTGTAGTAATGTTACAGTTGGAGTATGTATGATTGACATGCAACATACATAACATGGTTGACTTAAAATTTTCCGTTGAATTGTGTTTATCTTATGGGGTATCCAGTCAACCCGACACCTAGTTATCCCGACACCAAGTCAACCCGTCACCTTTTCGGTTAACCCGACACCTGTTTTGGTTAACCCGACACCTATAGGTAAAATTCGGAGTCAACCCGACACCTTTTTTGGTTAACCCGACACCTCATTTAAAAATTATTACTTTAAGTATCGGGCGTTATTTATTGCTTATTCACATCTGTTTTCGATTTGACCACGTTTTATTGTTGTTGTTACCATAACTTACAATTCGAGCCTAGAATATCTCGTACGATATATCATAGATAATACATTTTATTTTTCAGGTTGAATGGTGTCTAAGGGCAAGTTAAAGAGAAAAAAACACGATATTTAAAATTTATAAAATATATAATTTACAAGAAACATTGAAAGAATAAAACAAACAAATTATACAAATATACACACATTTTTTTACACGTTTACCAACAATGTTTACATATTTACAGAACAGAACAGAACAGAACATCATAAAATCACTCGCTGTCAGTTTCTTCTGAAGAATCTTGCCTAGGTAAACGGATCTTGTATACGATTCAAACTTGCTTCAGAAGCGAAGTAGCGGACATCTCTCCGTCCCGGTATCTGAAAAGATAAAACATTTAGGTTTAATTATGTGCCATTAAGTATATAGTCATGTGAATAGGTGGTATTTATATGAGGATCAAATAAGTAATATCGCAATAAATAAAGTCAGTTACCTGTCCCAAAGGGTAAATATCCTTGCCTCGGCTGCTTTACTATTCTTTCTTTGTCGAAGATACATGAAATGTGATATACTGATTCTCTGAAAACTAAAAGGAGCCTTAACGATTTCTACCATTATTTGAAATCGGTTAGGAAAACATACTGTTTTGAGAACTTTGAGTCTTTGAAGATACATGAAATAACTAGCACAGAGTGCAGGACAATTTATTTAAAAAAAGTGTACTTACCCGTTTCACAAATTCTGTGTTGCCAGCTATTGCAGACATCGCAAGATATTGCATGCTGACGTGTACGCACCTCTAAACCACAATGTACACAATGATCTGCCATTGCACGAATAGTTTTAAAATGAACAATAAGTAATATTTCACAAGCACATTTAATTTTATATAACTATTGATATAACTTATATAACGGGCTACAACTCTTTCAGAATGGTAGCCTAGTTCTTGTTAGTGATATATATCAGGGTGAGTGTAATGTAATACACTCACCCTGTATATATACAAGCTTGCTTATTACTCAAAAATCAACATGCAAACTAATTATTAAGATCTATCAGGAAATCCACTTTGTCGTCAATATATCAAAGGTAGATATTTTAAGGGGATAAATAAACAAGCAAACACCGTTTATTAAAGGACACAATTTATTAATGTAAAAAAGCACATTTTAATTATATTTAAACGAGAATACAAACAACATAATCAACAACCAATTACACTTAATCTGTGTCAATTTCAAAGTCGGAAACTATTATAATTGATCAAGGTATAACAATACTACATTTTAAACGAAGTTTGTCCATGAGGTGTTATATACATAATTTTCTGTTCTGTTATAGTAAAACATCATATAGGGTACAACATATTCTAGGCCCGAAATGTTTATTATGGTATCAACAACAACAACAACAACACTTGTCCATATTGGCCCAACATCGTGTGTAATTATTTGAGTCAAAGATCAGGAAATACAGTTTCAATAATTCTTCATGTATACGGTAAAATATAGGGAGGTGTCGGGTTGACCGAATTTCACACATGAAATTTATATCGGGTGTCGGGTTAACCGAAAAGGTGACGGGTTGACTAGGTGTCGGGATAACTAGGTGTCGGGTTAACTGGCATTCATCTTATGGCACTGGTTTGTAGGTTGAAATCACATTAAGCACAGGTCCACAATTGAGTCACATGTGGCACCTTGAATGTTTCATTTAGCACAGGCTTTGTAGATTGATTGTCACAATTTGCAGTTTTGTAGACAGTATTGTAGCTTAATAGTCACAATTTGCAGTTCTGTAGACAGTTTTGTAGATTGGTTGTCACAATTAGCAGTATATAATATGCTTATATAAATGATAATTTGCACAGGTTTGTAAACAGGATTGCAGATTTAAAGTCACAATTTGCAGTATATATGTTCAATAAATCATGATTCCAGTGTAGGTCCAGTTTTGATTTGAAATCATTTAAATCTTTTGAGTTGACAACATACTTTGGGAGTGAATTCCATTCGTTGATAATCCTCTGAGAAAACTGTTGAAGCCAAAAAGCTGTATTACAACGAGGTTTAACTAGTTTAAAGTCATGCCCTCTAGTAGTTGAAGGACAAATACTGAAAAATCTGTCTGGTGTTATGCCTTCAATGCCTCTAATAATCTTGAAAGCATATATAAGTAAGAGGAAAGGATGGGATATATTTCAACCGATTTGTTGTGTGCTCAAGTACTGGTGAAAAGCCAGGAAAGAGTTGTTAAACTAACACGGCAAGCCGCTAACACTGTTAAAGTGCCCAGTTATGCCTTTATAGATGTTGGATAGATAAATGGGTTACGGTTATAACACAGCTGGGGTCCTCGTGAGAAAATGTACATGTTTTACCCCTCCCACTACAACATAATTATCCATCAACAAAAACTTACATTTTTCGATTCCGTCAGTCACATACTTCCATGAACAGACATGTCATATTGCTTTGTTATTGTATCCATAATTTACACATTTTATTCACTGTTATTAGAATTAATCAGAGACTCTCAGTCTCTTCACGGAGAATTGCTGTACAAAACACGCGTCACAAAAACATAAGACTTGAGATTAACCGCCATTGTGAATTCCACAGCAAAGTAAATTAGGCCACGCCTTATCCGAATAAATACGCAAAGTAGGTAAAAAGACAAAATATAACACCCAGTAAACTTTAAATATGGTGGAAGAAACGTAAAGAGAAAAAAAAATTAATACAACAGATAACAATAAAATGTAATAAACAGATTATTCAACTCATGTTTTCAAAGATTAGAATATATTTCACTCGCCGTCTTGTGAATGGGAGGAGTCACTCCCATTCACGCGACGGCTCGTGAAATATATTCTAATCTTTGAAAACATGAGTTGAATAATCTCTATATTTCGCATATCGGCACTCGTTTATAGTACGTTATTTCCTGAATTAGAGAAATTTACTAACAAAGCTGTTGATCGTGATATTATTTTTAAAATAACTTTAAAACATGCAGATGTTCCTGATGAGACGCTTCTAGTTAGAAACAGCAATATACCGAAACACGAGGAGACATTGTATGAAAAATACCAGATTAAACCTCCTATGTGTGTGTGTAACGCCTAGTTTAATCCTTTCAACATTTAGACACACTATAATGAAAATGCAGCAGACACGTTTTGCAAACATTGTTGTAAATGGAAATGTACTCATTATTCTTATGAATGAAGCAAAGACCTAATAATATGTGTTATTAGGTCTTTGAATGAAGCAAACTAAATGTAAAACAAATATATACCTGTGACGTCTCACAAACACAGTGTGTACATATTCTCTTTGCAGATGGCGATTTGTAAAGAGGATATTGAAACGTTACGCGTCGTATGAGTTTATTGGAGTTTAACACCGCTTTGGTGCTTTTTACGTTATTTTCACGGCGATCAGTTCACCTAACGTGGGTTGATAACCCGAGTCGTTACAGACTGAACTATAGCGGTTCGACTCGCATCATATGTAACAGTGGCACGGAGTCGTTTTAGGAGAAATATATAGAAGGGTATATAAAGATAGGTTCATGGAAAGAGGAGTGGGAGACATTTATACATGTAGCGTTAACTCTAGTTCATTCAACCTTTTGAATCGTAATGTATAAAAGTCCTCGGGATAAGGGAAAATGTTGATAACAAGCAAACCGCGAACAAGAATTTGAAATCAATGAAGAGATTGTTCCGCGTCTCTACACAGTATAAGTAAATCAGGAAATACACATATTGTTCTGTAGTTTAATTGGATCTTATGTGATCAGAACCATCGGTATGAAGGATAGGATTATTTTCTGTAATGATTCTGATCATTCGCAAACAAACTCTGCTATATTTCCAAATTGATTAATACTCTCAACGCTGCATGAAAACATGTGATATGAGGTGATATAACATCTATAAAAAGTAAAAGTAAAGAGTTTGTTTATTATAGTGTATTTCATATCCATACCTGGCTAATGAGATACATGTACCTTACCACGTTTACTTCCGGAATGGAATTCTTTTTAGACAGGCATTCGGTATCATCAGTATAACTAGCTGGCAGCTCAGCAAACCGGTCATATCTGGCCTATCGAGAAAGGACGATTTAACAAAGTTTGTCAGAGAACAAAGAACTTGTCGCAATACCAATGTTTTCGGTATGAACTTCATTATCTCGTTAACTGTGTTTACTGTAATGGTGATAGGAACGCATACGAAAAGCCTCACCAGACCATGAACTGTCCCTCTTCATTTAGAAAAAGACAACTGCATAAGATGTATTTCATGAAAACAAAGTGACAACAGAGAAATTGTTCACATTTTCTTCTTTTCCTTTTCCTACAGTGCTTTCAGAAATTAAGAATCCGCCGTGGCCGAGTGGTAAGCGTCGGGGATTTTAAATCGGGTCCATCCTTCGTCGGCAGTCGTTGCGGTCATGGTAAATTGCCCTAAGGCAAGGACAATTTCCTAGCCAAGTACGGCTTTGTGAACCCAGGGATCATGAATATTTAAACTATCGCCGTGAAATAACTGAAATAATGTTTTCCAAAGCATCTGCTCGAGAGTTGTGGTAGTGAAAAAAGAAATAAACAATTGGCACACACGACGTCTAACGCCTTTGCAGCGATTTAATTTAGAAATCATTGTGGTAAAAGGTGAAAACTCTCAATAAGGGAATTTTCTTAATTCCCTAGAATAATGTGTTTTCAATCCTATATCAACATTAGAATTAAGATAGTCAAGGTATTACACGTCGCATTTTGTTCAGGTTTGATCAAATCAGATGAATTTAAACATCTACTTTAGACGGTTATCTTAACGCCAATGTAATTATCATAATATGGTTAAAGGTAGAAAATCACTTCTCTACTTATCCAATGGTTAACTATTTCATAATTATAATACCCCATTAAATGCGTATGTTCATCAGTACTGACCATTTAGTACTTTCATTACTTTGATGAAAATACGAATTTAATGGGGTATACTGATTATGAGATCCATTGAACCGCGCCTGATTTAACTCGACGCCAGTGTTGGACGCTTGCCTCTAACTTACATCAGGTTTCTTTCTATAATATGTAATTCGATCAATATACATCTCGAGTTTGGTGTTGGAACTGCCTAAATCCAGAATTCATCCGGTTTTGACAGCCTGTGATCGTAACTTGGCTAAACCAAACCCTGTATGACTGCAAGCCACTGTTGTACATTTGCAGTTAATAAACGTCAGATTGCCGGTTTAATTCCGTATATCGAACAAGACGGGTGCAAAATCTGAACTATGTCGGAAGATTCCAACTCCGACGGGTGTAGCAGCCGACTGCCTCAACTGAACGAAGCAACAAACTAGTACATTACGAATTACACCTGCCATGGATCAATTGACCACACGGTCCCTCGATTAAGAATTACAGGAACGCAAACTTAAGGTTGGAGAAATTCAAACGCATCGGCCCAACTCGGGCTAAGTTTTGCAACCGGTGGGAGCTTTCCCGTCTGTTAAACTCCAGGTTGATTTTGAAACTCGACAGAACGGCTACAAGTGCAGTTCGAAGCCAGTGCTCGGGCTTGTACGTCATACCTGTCGAATAAGCCGATCAAGATGTGAACAAATTCGTGACATTCTAGCTCACACTGTTTTTAACAGCCGACCGACTTAACTAATCGGAGAAGCACATTGTGAAACTCGACTGGAAGTCAATTTGTAGCGGTTGAACTTGACATGCATGCATATTCCATTGTCACCCTATATCCCGAATAATACGCACGCAAAATAGCGGGACAGAGCAATTCATTCGGACAATGATTTTTGGTTGCACTAAGCGCCTTTCAGTCGAGTTGCGGTCACCAAACCCAACCGAATTCGAATTTGGGCAGATCAGCAGCCCGACTTCGGCTGTATATTGATCGAGTTACAGATTTTAGCCGTTAACTTGACATGTATTAGAAGTAAAAGTACAGCGCTACCTTTGAGTTGCATTATGGCAGCCCTGCAAACTGTCTGCAGCAGATTGAAAAAACAAGCCGGACTTTGTTCGAATGAATTGCTCTGTCCCGCTATTTTTCGTGCGTTAGATAGTTTGTATATATCTGAACACATGCACGATTAAACCAACGATAGCTTAAACATGTATTTTAAAACTCTATCATATGTAACATGAACGGTAGTCGACTGTTTGCTAATGTTACTATGCCCAGTAAACTCAAGTAAGTTTACTATAACATTAGTGTGGAAAGATATCAGCTTATTGTGTGCTCCATAATTATTTCTTTTGTTCATATGAGACATCGTAGTCTTCTCGTTTAAAGTTTAAGATATGTTTTAACCCTTTCCCACATAAAGACGCTTTCTGAGGTTTCTGCAGCCGACTTATTTTGAAAACATTGATACCAAAGGAGAAATTGCTTAAATGAGCTCTTTGATTTCTATATTGTTCATATTTTCACTGAATGTTTTTAAATCATCTACTGCATATTTTGTGTATGTGGGAAAAAGGTTAAACTAAAGTATGTGCAGATGTGTTCAAGGGGGAATCAAAATGTCCCCTACTTGCGTATATAATTTGACACTACGAACAAAGACAGACCTTGATGTCTGAATGTATGAATATCCAAATTGATAGCCTATGAATAGGCACTCTGTGATTGTTCAAAATATTTAGACTGTCGTTATGGCAGAATTCACTCAGCTCGGTATTTTTAGACTAGACGTAGTATATACATGCATGCAGTGCATTAAATGATAAAAACTTGTATCGTTTGCGGGTTGAATTATCAACGTAGATCATTAGTGGAAAAATATTCATAATATCACGAACCGAAACATGCTATGCTTGTAAAGCTCTTTTTTTAAAATTGAAACACTTCAATAAAAAACATTTATCAAAGGGACATCGTTATTAAAGTGTAAAAAACCAGTAAACAAGTATTAACACAAACTGTAAATTTCTCTTCTTAAAACTTTGCCTGAGGCTCCTTGTGGCGAAGCTGGTAAACTGAACCTTTAAAAGAAAATGGTAAGAAAACAATTGATTGATTGGGGTTTAACGCCGTTTTTAACAGTTTCTCAGTCATATCCCGGCGGCCAGTTCAAATACTCATGTATTTCCTGGTTGTCGCAGACCAGTACTCCACACAGCAATATTCCTAAGCAACTGGCTGCCTTTCCACATAGACTTAGCCCATTGGTGGAAGACGAATGACGCATGTCGCATTGATTTTGTCAAACGTCGATAAAAATACAAACACAATACGCAAAATAAAAAAGATCACAAGATTACCTATCCAGTTAAACAGGACGATTTCCATCCTTATAAAGCAACTTATTTCGAAACCTTACTCAAATATTGTTTTGCACACTATAACTGTCAAAACGTCACTTAAAATATAGTTTTTTGAACGGTTATTTACCACTGTATTGCAAATATTCATAAAATAAAATCAGAACATAAATATCTACATATTTTTTTTTTTTCAGTATGAATGCTTATAAAGTATATTCAACAATCTATTTTAAGCCATATTTTATTATTCCTAGAGTCTATGGACAGTGTGTCAATTTATTGGCATCTGAGGAAACAGATCCTTTTTCTATCCCCGTGTTACGTGTTACAGTATTAAAAATATAGATATTGTCTACACTGATCATGAAATATACGAGTTGTGATCTTACGTAGAATAATCCTATTAATTAATGAACATGAGAAGCTAGAAACATAGCAACCCCCAAGTGGCGAACTTGGAAATATACTATTCCTCCACAAAATGTATGACCATTCTTCGACCCAGTATGCTACCAGCAAGTAATAACGGGGTCGACGCTGGAGTACCAATGGAATAGTTTCCGGAGTACTGACACGATAAAGACACGAAACAATGAAGAACATGTAGTTAAACTGATAGTAATTATGCAACTTAACTATTGTTGCAAACGTCAGGCAAGCTTTTTGAGAACATCGTGGTAAAAAGAGAAACTACTCATAATAAGCAATTCTTCCTTTTGTCATAATCATTTCAAATGTCTTCCATATGTATACACTCATTGAAATAATATTTTTGATATTTTTGCCTCTATGTTTTTCAAATTCATCTGCTGCAGATTTGGTGAGAGTGAGAAAGGGTTAAATCTACCCACATTGTAAAGGTTCTTTTTAAACTTCAAATAGTCAATAAGTTTACATTCATATGTGTTTAGGGCAGACTACTTTAAACAACCAGTAATACATGTAGCTCTGCTTTGTTTGATTGTTTGTTTATATTTTGATTTTACGACGCTTTCAATATATTTTTAGTTATATCACGGCGTTTCCCTGGAAATTTACTAGTACTACTGGTCCATTTATCCTGACACCTGCGAGTGTGTCGTAATGCTAACCCAACAACCGAACCATGTTTAAAGGTCTTCCATATGACTCGGCCGGGATATCGAACCAACGACCTTTCGTACCCGAGTCGGATGCTCAACCATTACAGCACAGAAGCGGTCTTTTAGCTCTGCCTTGTGACTTTGTGTTGAGTTTATAAACTTACAAATATATTATGGTTAGATATCGCTTTGCGAATAGGGTTGAGTGTGTAGAATGTCATTAAGATTTGGTTCTGTTCATTAAATAATCACTATGATACGCCCATATTTAAATTATAAAATGTTATTTGTAATGCACTGTGTACACCCTTTCGTATGACAGTAATTAGGTAGATTATTTTAAAGAAAACAGTCCAATTCTTTAAATAGTTTATTTGATTTGAATTTGCTTTCAAACGATACCAAATTATAAAGTATGTTTGTTTACTTTTGTGTTCTTTAGATGACGCTATCATAAAAGAAAGACATTATTCTGAATCCGTTTCTTCTTAGTCTTTACTAGAATTATGTCTAGAAAATGGTAGTTTGCACAGGTATCATTAGTAAATTTGTTGTCTGACTAAAGTGTTTGTTCTGTGTTATCTTTTTAACACTGTATGGATATCGTTGAAAAGTTGCTACAAATAGCGTAAAATCATTAAAATTGTCCCTGATTTGTCAGTTTGTTTCACAATTTTCTTATATTTTTATACTAATGGAAAAGTGTTAATCAAAATCTGTGAATCAAAATGGTAAAACCTGTAGTAATGGCTTTCCCTAATCGGCGTTCATGATTCGGTCACGTAAGATATCGGGTTGTCGTACACTACAACCTATTTATCGCTCCAGAAACGCTAAAATCCCTATATATGATATACTGCTCTATTCCTATTTTGATTATATTGCTGTATGTAATAATCTAATGATTTACAAAACTATATGACCATCTGTCGCTGATATGTTTTGTACAGTTACATTTACGTTATCCCCGAACTTAAGCTCCACTAGGGGGTAGGGTAACAAGAGGTAAACGTGTAAATTACAATTCGCTCAGATTCCTCACAACATGTTAACATTTCTAACAGATTCCTCACAACATGTAAACATTTCTCACATATTCCTTATAACATGTACACATTTCTAACAGATTCCTCACAACATGTAAACATTTCTCACATATTCCTTATAACATGTAAACATTGGTTATAGATTCCTTATAACATGTAAACATTTCTCACAGATTCCTTATAACATGTAAACATTTCTCACATATTCCTCACAACATGCAAACATTTCTCACATATTCCTTATACTATGAACACATTTCTCACATATTCCTCACAACATGTCAACATTTCTCACATATTTCTTATAACATGTAAATATTTGTCATAGATTCCTTATAACATATAAACATTTATCACAGATTTCTTAAAACATGTGAACATTTCTCACATGTTCCTTATAACATGTACACATTTCTAACATAATCCTCATAACATGTAAACATTTTAAACAGATTCCTCTCAACATTTCTCACATATTCCTTACAACTTGTAAACATTTCTCACATATTTCTTATAACATGTAAACATTTGTCATAGATTCCTTATAACATATAAACATTTCTAACAGATTCCTTATAATATGTAAACATTTCTTACATATCCCTTATAACATGTACACATTTCTTACATAATCCTCATAACATGTAAACATTTTTCACAGATTCCTCATAACATATAAACACTTCTCACATATTCCTTACAACTTGTAAACATTTCTCAGAGAATCCTCATAACATGTAAACATTTCTCAGAGAATCCTTATGACAAGTAAACATTTCTCACATATTCCTTTTAACATGTTAACATTTCCCACATATTCCTTATAACATGTAAACATTTCCCACAAATTTCTTATAATAGGTAAACATTTCTCACAAATTCCTTATAATATGTAAACATTTCTCATATATTCCTTATAACATGAAAACATTTCTCACATATTCCTCACAACAGGTAAACATTTCTCACATATTCCTTTTAACATGTACACATTTCTCACATATTCCTTATAACATGTAAACATTTCTCACATATTCCTTATAACATGTACACATTTATCACATATTCCTTATGACATGTACACATTTATCACATATTCCTTTTAACATGTACACATTTCTCACATATTCCTTATAACATGTACACATTTCTCACATATTCCTTATAACATGTAAATATTTCTCACATATTCCTCACAACAGGTAAACAATTCTCACATATTCCTTACAACATGTAAACATTTCTCACATATTCCTTTTAAACATACAAACATTTCTCACATATTCCATACATCATGTACACATTTCTCCCATATTCCTTTTAAACATACAAATATTTCTCACATATTCCTCACAACATGTAAACATTTCTCACAAATTTCTCATAACATGTAAACATTTCTCACATATTCCTCACAACATGTAAACATTTCTAACATATTCCTTATAACATGTAAACATTTCTCACATAATCCTTATAACATGTACACATTTCTCACATATTCTTTACAACATGTTAACATTTCTCACATATTCCTTTTAAACATGTAAACATTTCTCACATATTCCTTACACAACATGATTGTATACATTTCTCACATATCCCTTTTAAACATGCAAATATTTCTCACATATTACTCACAACATGTAAACATTCTCACATATTCCTTTTAATCATGCAAATATTTCTCACATATTCCTTTTAAACATTCAAATATTTCTCACATATTCCTCACAACATGTAAACATTTCTCACAAAGTTCTTATAACATGAAAACCTTTCTCACATATTCCTCACAACATGTAAACATTTCTTACATATTCCTTATAACATGTAAACATTTATCACATAATCCTTATAACATGTACACATTTCTCACATATTCCTCACAACATGTAAACATTTCTCACATATTCCTTATCACATGTAAACATTTCTCTCATATTCCTTATAACATGTACACATTTCTCACATATTCCTCATAGCATGTAAACATTTCTCACATATTCCTCACAACAGGTAAATAATTCTCACAAATTCCACACAATGTTTCAACAATTTGTACGTATTCCTCACATGTAAACATTTCTCACATATTCCTTATAACATGTAGACATTTCTCACATATTCCTTATAACATGTAAACATTCTCACATATTCCTTACAACATGTAAACATTTCTCACATATTCATTATAACATGTACACATTTCTCACATAATCCTCACAACATGTAAAAATTTCTCACATATTCTTCACAACATTTAAACAATTCTCAAGTAATCCTCATAACATGTAAATATTTCTCACATATTCCTCACAACATGTTAACATTTCTCAAATAATCCTCATAACATGTAAATATTTCTCACATATTCCTTATAAAAATGTTAACATTTCTCACATATTCCTTATAACATGTAAACATTTCTCAAATAATCATCATAACATCACATATTCCTCACAACATGTAAACAATTCTCACATATTCCTCATAACATGTAAATATTTCTCACATATTCCTTATAACATGTAAACATTTCTCAAATAATCATCATAACATTTCAACAATTTGGACAGATTCCTCACAACATTTAACCATTTTGCGAAAATTCCCAATACCACGTAAGTACTTCTCACTGATTCCTTACAAAATGTAAACAAATTTAACACACCATGTAAACATTTCGTACAGATTTATCACACCATGTAAACATTTCGTACAGATTCATCATACTATGTAAACATTTCGTACAGATTCATCATACTATGTAAACATTTCGTACAGATTCATCATACCATGTAAACATTTCGTACAGATTCATCATACCATGTAAACATTTCGTACAGATTCATCATACTATGTAAACATTTCGTACAGATTCATCATACTATGTAAACATTTCGTACAGATTCATCATACTATGTAAACATTTCGTACAGATTCATCATACTATGTAAACATTTTGCACGTATTCCTCACAACATATAAACATTTCGCACGTATTCCTCACAACATGTAAACTGGAAACATTTCTCACAAAGATTATTCATAACATGAAAATACTTCGCTCATATTCCTGACAACTTGTCAACAATTCGAAAATATTCCCCATAACATGTAAACATTTCTCACGGATTCCTTAATCGACATAAGAAATATCTCTCATAAAAAAAACTGACAACGATTTATTCTGCTTCTTCTTCTTATTTGTTTAACGGAATAATATTTCGAAAACAGATAATATTCCCTGTTATCGCATCTTGCCGCAATATGTGTTAAACAATTATGAAGAGGAGGGTCACTGAGGAAACAAATAAGACAAACACTTTTATAAGAATACAGTATTTAATATGTTGTCATTTTGCACTTGTCTGATGCCGCCTCGCTCCTCTTTTTTCAACCAACTGATATGGCTCGAACGGTTTTCGTAGATAGTCCGTGAAGGGTCATTTCTACTAAATAACTGGAATCGGACAAGAATTTTAAATATTGGGCTTTTTACTCCCTTTCTCAGATACCGCACACACAAGAGTTTTACGCATTTCTTTGAACATAATTAAGTAAAGGACCGCCAAAATAATATTCCTTGTTATTGTGTCCAGTGGATAAGGATGATATGTTATTTAGAGAAATTCTCCCCTTTTTATATGCCACCTGGTTTATACGACTCTCAACCAATCAATAAGACTTAAAACATGTAGAGGGTCACAGAATGAACAGTTCTGCTAAATTCTCTTGAAATCAGACAAGCCCTGTCATAAGAATAAAGTTTAAATTTGTTGTCATTTTGCACCTTTTCTCATACCGCCTAATACCGTGTTTAACAACCAATCAATATTATTTGTAGAAAGTTATCCAATGATAACAGTATACCACATTATGCTGGTATCAGACAAGCTAATTCAGAGGAGAATATTTAAAAAAGAAGAGGTAAATTTAATCCTTTCTGATGCCGCAACAAGTTCTCCGTAAAAGATAAATATACCGCGCAATTCCTTCCTTTACCACAATGCTTCTAAAAGTCGTCTGCTGCAGAGGCATCACAAAGGGTCTGAATGTGGGTAAGGGTTGATATCTCTGGTTTATTTTTCAGAATATTTAAGAATAGCATATAAAATATTGTGGCAAAAAGAGATTTTGCTCTTTATGTCTCCTTTTGCCACAATGTTTTCAAAAGTTGTCTGCAACAAATACACCTGCAAATGGAACAATATGCTAATCAAATATCACAAACAAATCTACATTGTCAGTAGAAATATTACTATTTCTCTTACTAGAGGCAACAAAGGGTTACAATTTACAATAGGTAATTTGTTCAGGTTGTGGTACAAACTTGTGGGTGGGACGTTGTGATATCCGTATCCTTTACTACACTTAACTATGATATTTACAAATTCAGAGACTTGTAATTTTATTTTGTTACCTAGAATAAGTGGAATTTATTTTATTTATTTTACTTATTTTACTTTTGCTTATGTTTGCATTCGTAAGAATTGCTTGTCCTATTATTTGGCGTACTGATATGATACATGAAAATGCACAAACTCTTTCATTTTGACATGTAATATCTGAAGATGTCTGATAGTTAGCATTTGAAAAGTGATATAAATATCAATTCTATTTACTAAAAATCTAAGAATGTGTATTCCAATTCGTATCTCTTTTGAACACAACACAATAAAGCCTTTGCGAGTTTTTTTTTTTTTTTACAGCATCAAGTCATTTGAAAACAGACTGAGCTTGTTTGTTCTAATAATTGAAATGTGTTGATATTTTCCTCGTCAGCGTTTACATTTACCAATACAATAGATATTCATGTTTCTCCAACCCATGCCTTAGTATAAACATTCAATTTTGTAATATCATCAGACATAATCAGTGTCCATATGTCCAAAGGTTATGAACGTGTGCTTTCGAGTCAATATTTAAATACAAGTATATACGATCTATATATTATGTGTAGTGCTCAATGTCATGTATATCTACTGTAATTCGTTTGATCCAAATGTTTATCTCCGTTCCGGGAACATCTTTTTAGCGTCATCAGAGTGGACTAACAGAAACACACAAGCTGTAACTGCAATTCTTCCTGATAAGTAGAATTTAAACTTATAATCGTCTGTTGTGTCATATACAAAACCTTAAACTCGAGAGAAAACATACCTATTTCTATAACTGTTGAAACTCCTATAAACCATGCCTGTCTAAAAGGCAACACTTTAAACTGTTTTGATTTTGTAAGTCATTTTTTCTCTTTTTCAACATTATTCTAGTAATAAACGGTTGATTGATTGGGGTTTAACGCCGTTTTTAACATTTTCTCAATCATATCACGGCGGCCAGGTCACCTAATCATGTGTTTCCTGGTTTTCTCATACCAGTATTCTACAAAACAATCTTCTCAAGCAATTGGCTGCTTTTCCACATAGACTTAGCCCATTGGTGAACGACAAGTGACGCATGTCGCATTGACTTGTGTCAATCGTTGGAAAGAAAGTTGGCCGAGCCGGTATTCGAACTCACAACCACTGGAGTGAAAGCCCGCGTCGCTACCGACTGAGCTACCGGGGCTCGTCAGTCATAAACGGCTATATTGGGTCGTAACCCATTCCCTTGCATTGAATTAGCAATCTTTCCATTTGTCACAATGGGTTTAACTTTCTTCAAAATTGAATTTGTATTCGTTTCTTAAAAACTCGAATACATCTATAGCGTTAGATTAAGTTCATTTACACATTTGGAATCGGAGAGGTCTATATGAGAGAAAAGGTTGAAAACAAGCAAACTGAGCGTCAACTATTAGCGAACAGGAATATATATAAGTTAGCGCCTCTACACAGTATTAATAGTTTTCTTGCATTCACAATGTTTTTATTTTTTAGCAGTTGATTATCTGAAAATATATAGAAAATTGTTAAGGGTCTGTTTCAAAAACGTCACAATCTAAACATGTTAAACTTCTGTCAAAGGTCGTCTATCTGAATCTATATCAGGGATAATATTATTTTTGCTGTACTTAGTTTATTGTCAGTTCGTTTATTCAAATATGTCCCCCTTGAAAACGCATTTTGACAAAACCGCAGCAGGTGATTTTCATAAACGTTGTGGCAAAACAGGAATTTTAAACGGGAAAAAAAGCCCAGAGAAAGAATAATATATATCACAAACAAATCTACTTTGTCAGAAGGAATATTACTTTTTCTGTTACTTACAAAAGGTAATTTGTTCAGGCAGTGGTACATATCCGTAGCCTTTACTACACTTAAGTATGATATTTACACATTCAGAGATTTGTAATTTTATTTGGTTACCTAGAATAAGTGGAATTTATTTAATTTTGCTTATGTTTGAATTCGGTATTCAGTCTAGAATTGTTTGCACGATTTTTTGACGTACTGATATGATATAAATGGTGATCTCAGTCATTTACATTACTTGACTGCAAAATCTTCAGGTTTTTCTTACCTTATATAAAGGGGGCCGTTTAACGGTCCCTTTCCCTCGGAAAATTAGCATAGTTTTTCCCCTAAAAATATAAATTCCCCTCCTATAAATATATATATATATATATATATATATTCTTTTTTTTTTTTCATATTTAACTTTTGAATATTAGTTTAATTCTCATTTATCGATGCAATCTTCACCAGAACACCATGGACCTGTATTATTTGGTGGTTGGTTCTGTGTGTTATTTGGCTCATGCATTTTGAGAGAGCTTTTTCCACAATGAACAGAATAAAATTTGACTGGAGGTGTAGGCTTGGTGCTGAAATACTTGATATTTTGTTGAGAATTAAAGTTGCTGATGTTGCCCTTAGAGAATATGACCCAAAACCTGCTGTGACAAGATGTTTGTTGTCTGGACTAAGACAGAAAGAACCCCATACTTTTCCATATGGAGCCAGAAATTGAAACACAGTTTCTAGACTATGCTGTATATCTGACAGTCTTAGCAGCTTCTTTTCACAGCATGTTTTGAACAATGTTTACATAACATTGACCATAACAGTGTATTGCACTATTGTAGTTCACATTGTGTTGCTTATAATTAAAGTTCTAATAAGTTCTCAAAAATGAAAGTTGTTGAAATATTGTCAAGCAATACCATCACAAAACTCGAAAACAACAAAATGCACAAACTCTTTCTTTCGAAATGAAATATCTTAAGATGTCTGATATAGATATCAATTCTATTTTCTAAAAATCTGGGAATGTTTATTCAAATTCGTATCTCTTTTTAACACAACAAAATAAAGTGTTTGCGAGTGTTGGTTTTGTATGGCATCAAATCATTTGAAAACAGACTAAGCTTACAATGTGTTTGTTTGTTCTTATAATTGAAATGTGTTGAAATTGTTCACGTCCGCATTTTTTACCAATAGAATACTTATTCATGTTTCTCAATCCCATGCCTTTGCATAAACATTCCATGTTGTAATGCCATTATACATATCAGTGTCCATATATCCGAAGGTTAGGAGCGTGTGCTTTCGAGTCAATACTGAAATACAAGTATATACGATCTTAATAATCGTAGTGTTCATAGTCATGTATGTTTATCAACTGTAATTAGTTTAATCCGAATGTTTATCTCCGTTTCGGGAACATTTTTTTAGCGTCATCAGATTGGACTGTAACACAAATACACAAGCTGTAAACGCAATTGTTCCGGATAAGTAGAATTCAAACTTATAATCGTCTATTGTGTCATATACAAAACCTTAAAATCGTGAGAAAACATAACAATTTTCTATAATTGTTGAAATTCCTATCAATCGTGCCTGTCTAAAAGACAACACTTTAATTGTTTTGATATTGTAAGGTTTTTAACTCCACTTTCAACATTATTTAAGTCATAAAGCGGCAATTGTTGGGTATTAACTCGTTCCCGTGCATTGAATGAGCAATCTCTCCATTTGTCACAATGGGTTTAACTTTGTTCACAATTTATTTGTTATTCGTTTCTTAAAAAGTCGGATACATCTCTAGCGTAAGTGTTACAGAAAAGGTGTGTATAGTAGTGTTATAGAAAAGGTGTGTATGGTAGTGATATAGAAAAGGTGAGTATAGTAGTGTTATAGAAAAGGTGTGTATGGTAGTGTTATAGTAAAGGAGTGTATGGTAGTGTTATAGAAAAGGTGTGTATGGTAGTGTTATAGTAAAGGAGTGTATGGTTGTGTTATAGAAAAGGTGTGTATGGTAGTGTTATAGTAAAGGAGTGTATGGTAGTGTTATATAAAAGGTGTGTATAATAGTGATATAGAAAAGGTGTGTATGGTAGTGTTATAGAAAAGGTGTGTATGGTAGTGATATAGAAAAGGTGTGTATGGTAGTGTTATAGAAAAGGTGTGCATTGTTGTGTTAAAGAAAAGGTGTGTCTGGTAGTGTTATAGAAAAAGGTGTGTATGGTAGTGTTATAGAAAAGGTGTGTATGGTAGTGTTATAGAAAATGTGTGTATGGTAGTGTTATAGAAAAGGTGTGTATGATAGTGTTATAGAAAAGGTGTGCATGGAAGTGTTATAGAAAAGGTGTGTATGGTAGTGTTATAGAAAAGGTGTGTATGGTAGTGTTATAGAAAAGGTGTGTATGGTAGTGTTATAGAACAGGTATGTATGGTAGTGTTATAGAAAAGGTGTGTATGGTAGTGTTATAGAAAAGGTGTGTATGGTAGTGTTATAGAAAAGGTGTGTATGGAAGTGTTATAGAAAAGGTGTGTGTGGTAGTGTTATTAAAAAGGTGTGTATGGAAGTGTTATAGAAAAGGTGTGTATAGAAGTGTTATAGAAAAGGTGTGTATGGTAGTGTTATAGAAAGGTGTGTATGGAAGTGTTATAGAAAAGGTGTGTATGGTAGTGTTATAGAAAAGGTGTGTATGTAAGTGTTATAGAAAAGGTGTGTATGCTAGTGTTATAGAAAAGGTGTGTATGGTAGTGTTATAGAAAAGGTGTGTATGGTAGTGTTATAGAAAAGGTGTGTATGGAAGTGTTATAAAAAAGGTGTGTATGGAAGTGTTATAGAAAAGGTGTGTATGGTAGTGATATAGAAAACGTGTACATGGTAGTGTTATAGAATGTTGTATAATAGTGATATAGAAAAGGTGTGTATGGTAGTGTTATAAAAAGGTGTGTATGGTAGTTTTATAGAAAACGTGTACATGGTAGTGTTATAGAATGTTGTATAATAGTGATATAGAAAAGGTGTAATTTTCTGGTTAATTTCCAGGATTATTTTATTTTGTGTGTTATTATCTACGTCTGTCTGTCAAGAAAAAATAACTTGACCACCAATAATTTGGAAATTATAAAACCATGTTATAAGAACAATATCATGCATTGCATGTAATTCATGAAAACCTATGCATATCAAAGAAGGTTTAGAACTTGCATTGGTCCATATACAAAATTCCGATAAACCTATATCTAGTTAAAATATATTCTAATTTGATACAGATGCACTTTATTGAGATCTTTGTTTAGATTATGTTTGGGTATCAGGAGCCTATGCTATGTTTATATCGTATTAATAATCCTTCTCTACACATAATGTCGTTTATATTTAAGGTCAGTATCACGTTATGTTATGAGAATTATACATATTTTATAAGTATCCCCTCGTGTACAAGTTCGCGTTTCACTGATCTATGGTAAAGGTCAAGGTCATATTGAATATGTAAGCGTCCCAACGAGGCCATTACTCTAACGACGCTATTTCTTATTCGCTTCTAATGAAACTTAAAATGTATGTTAGAAATCATCGCCTCTATTAAAGATTCCACTGACCTATGTTAAAGGTCAAGGTCACCGTAACTATAATGCGTTTGTACAAACGATGTTATCGCTCTAGCCTTTCATTTGTTGATTGAAATTCTTACACTGCACACACTTATTCGGTATAAAGGTTAAGGTTACAGAGACTATTATACGCCTGCATAAAACGACGTAATCGCTTTAAAACTTTTATTTGTAAACGGAGTTATTTTATAATTCAAACACCGGTTTATTGTCAAGAGGATTTGATTTCAACGACCTAGGTTAAATCTTAAGGTTACAACGACTGTAACACATATGTACGAATCGCCATCATCGCTCTAGCACGTTCATACATCAAACAAAGTGTCATTGACAAGAGAGCTCTGGTCGTTTTACCGCACTGTGACAAAAGGCCAAGATGACAGAGGAAAAAGTTCTACCAACCCATACATGCCCAACGGTCCAAAATTATACTGTTTACACACGTTTAGCTTATACCGTTTATGACTTTTTGGCGAACAGTACATAGCAAGTTATGACTGCACGGCTGATGTGGTTGATCTGGATTATAACTATTAGCAAATTCCTCACATTTGATAATCGCATAGCGACGCTTATTTAAAGAACGTTACTCTCTGAATTAGTCCACTTTACTGCGAGAGCTGTCGATAATGCTCCCTTTTTAATGCTAAAATCTCTTAAACTACATTAAACTTCATGCTATCGATCTCGATAATATGATTCCATTACAAACCAACAATACCCGGAAGAACGTGGGAGACCTTGCATGAGCAAGTCCAAATTAAACCTCCTAATACAGGCAAATACATGTAAATCGTTAACATATACATATGTGTACAAAGGACTGGACCAGGTCAATTTTGTCAAGCTATACCATCACCACCTACTAGTGTTGTTCATTTAAACCCCTATCATGGTTTGTCGCCTGCTTGTAACTGAAACGCGTCGTATGATTGTCTGTTCGTCTGTATGTCCGTATACCATAGTGGTGATTCGAACAGTCTTGTATATAGTTAATGTTTGAGAACAGCAATGAAATGACAATGGACGATGCTTTACTTCGAGTATTGAACCTCTAGAACAAGCGCAAAGCAGTATGCGTGTGCAATGTAAAATGTTCTTGAATTTACATATGTGGCATAGGTGACTTGGACAATCTGATTGTATAAACTAGAGTTAAATAATTAAACGAAAATCGAATCGGAGTCTATTCATTGGCAGCCATTTCCAACGTAGCAACATTTACATACATATATCGCATTTACTCTAATGTGTCTTATAATAGATATATGAAACAGTATGTCCTAAAATAGAAAATTCCACTGTATTTACCTTGTATATGTATTTACCTTGACATGACTGTTTGTTCTTATTAAATTAAATGTACCGCTTCTTAATCAACAAATCAAAAGTTTAAAACATAATTTTGATAGTTCGGTCATATGATTTAACTATTCTAGATATAGATCAAAATATGTGGATGCTAAATGCTACGGTTAAGCCCTTCATTTCTTATCCACAATATGTTGTGCACTAATTTACATATATTGAATAAATTTGAGCTCTCGCAACATGACATGAATTTTATGAATGAATTTTAATCTTTATATCACCTATATAAATGTTCCTAAATTCGCCATAACGTTTGCAAAAGAGAAAAACATGAAATTCGTCCTTCATACGTCAATTGCGAATTTTCCAAAGCAATAAGTGCAAATCCTCTCTTCTCTTGGAACAATATTCAGTTTATGATCCGAGCAACACAATTTTGCAAATGCTTTCCTAAGGTGAAAAGGTATATCAATAGTTAAATCACGTTCCACGTTTAAAAGTGATTTAAATTGCATATAATAATGTGTTTTCCTAGAATTACAAGAGAATTATGCCATATATAGCCTTATTTTGAATTCTGAGATAAACATATTTATATTTCCAATATCCTGAGAAATCCAGATGTATCCGAAACCGTAACTAATCAATAAATTTCTAAAGTCTGTTGCGTATGTAATGCCCGTTTTGATCATCTCAATTAATATAGCATTGCTTTTGATACTTATGGGTTGGCATTTGTATTAATTTAGACCAGTACTTTAGAAATCTAACACATTACTCCTCATGCATATTTACCATGGGGGGACCAATTTAAAATATTTGGTGATGACTTTACTATGACGTTAACGTCGATCACACGATGTGAACTTTTAAAGGTGTAGTATGTATGTAACATTTCAAACATATGTAAAACTAAACGTATATAACGTCTTTGCTCATCTATTCCTAAACAAACCGCGCTATGTGGTGATCGTTATGAATGGAAAAGACACAATCGGGAAACCATTTATCAAGACCAATATACCTTTTATCACAACATGAACGCATGAAGTGTAGCAATACATGTACATCTAAAGCGCTTCCATCGATAAGGGGTATAGCCGTCTATATGTCTGTATCTACACATGCAACAGCTTCATCCCGCAATAACCCAGAAAATATGAAACCTTGTTATATGATCAATTCAGTTCATACTCTTAATGTATAAATAAAGTAAGATTTTAAAACTTACAATCGCAAATAAAGCATTACATACATTATAAATTTGACTCATATCTATAACTAGGTAATTTATATTATACGACCAAATCTTACACAGATACATACAATCAAGACCTATAGCTAGGTAATGTATATTGTACGACCAAATCAAACACAGACACATACAATCAAGACCTATCATTGTTATCAATTAATTAACTGTTGAAATCCATGTGTACGTCAACATTGATGAATTAGTTCATTTCTACAAAGAACTTGTTTCTATTTTCAGGTCACTCCTCTACAAAATGGATGATCTGAATCACAACTTTTCACTCCTTATTCATGACATTCTAGATTGGATCGGTGCTTCTGAAGAAATGAGGGACAAATACAGAGAACAAGCAATAGTATTTGAAATATCTAGAACCATGATATATAGCAGTATCCAACCCCGCACCCTACCCACCGTGTATATATTTGGAAGTAACAGCGAGGGTACAACAACATTAGGGCTGCATTCAGACATAGACTTTCTAGCCTGTCATGATATACCTGTTATGGAGAGGATATCCGATGCACCTCAACACGGACCATCATTACTCATGGTGTCTGATGAAACCACTAAACCTGGGTATTTTAAACTACAATGTGTCATGGATAAAAATCCCCGATATAGCAGAGAAACTGTCACTGAAAGACGTAGAGAAACCGACAAAAACGGGAGGTTATGTTTAACTAACGTTAAGCAAGTTAATGATATATTTCGAAATATTAATGGTCCTGCCTTTACATACATAGATGAAGGTAACACATCAATTCTAGACTTAACTTTCGCATTTCGATGTCGGCACATACCAAGTGTTGCTCAATCCTGGCTAAGTAGAGTTATCCGAAGCAATCGGCTAAATGAAACACAAATACATCTGTTGAAAGGATGCGGGTGTTTCTTCGTCGGGAAAAATCATCCATCAAGTCAAAATGGTCCGATTGAATGGAGGCTGTCGTTTTCCCTCCAGGAACGTGAACTCATGGCAAGTCTTAACGCTACGCAGCACAAATGTTACATTTTACTTAAGATTATCAAGAAAGACATCATACACAAACATGTGCCTAAATCGATCTCGTCGTATCACTGTAAAACATGTGTGTTATATGTTGTTGAAAATACGCCTTGCGAATTCTGGACCGGTAGAAACCTTTTAGCATGCACACTGCTTTGTATTAAACTGCTGTTACGCTGGGTCAAAGAGCAATACTGTCCAAATTATTTCATGCGGGATGAAAACATGTTTGACAGACTTGAGTACAATATCCTACGACAGGTACAAGTTGTCCTAGAACATGAGTTAAACAATTGGTGTTCATTTCTACTGGTATTGACATGTGATAACATCGAACAAGTGTTGTACGTTGTTTGTTACGGGTCTGGACCTAGCATAATGAGAGTGAAACATCGTAATGTGTCTGCAAAAGCAGCATCGATATACATAATGCTCAATGAGCAGTTAAGGTTTTTAGCAAATGAGGTTAGTCTTAGTGAGCGTGGAAGTAGATCAGCCTTGCACTCATTGTCAAAATTACACTCGGTGCAAACACATTTACTACACACGGAGTGTGTAAGAGATCATACTGAACAAGAAACAAGACAAGCAATACGCTACTTTATTCCTCACATGCGACTACAAATAGCACAATGTGTAGCTAGTATCATACTGACTACCAGTGACGGGGATCTACTGAATATACTGTTTGATACGTTTACGTATTACATAGAAGAAAGTAAAGACTGTGACCTTATCTCCGCGTGTTTGATAGCCGCATCATATTGTTTGCAGAGTCACAGATATGATGCCTGTGAAGAGATCCTACTGAAGTGCGAAACGGCTTTGAAATCACATGTTGTATCGATTTGTGGATGCAGTAAGAACGCCAAGCTAATTAGTTATGGCAATAATGCAAACAAAGAACTTGAAAGCATGTTCGGCTCACAAGATATTTCATACACAGAGTTCGCGAGAACCTGTACAACTGGATGTTTATCTTTTTTACCTCATCTGGCCAACCTAGTCCCTCCAGCTTTACATTACGAGATGTATCGTTCGGTCAATACACCACCTAGCTCTAGGGATGATACACTTAATTTCAGGTTGAACTTGATTAGTGTGGATTCCAGAGTGTATCTGTATTTTATGCAGTATGTCCTTTATTCAAAAACAAACAATCCCGTTTATAAACAAGATGCCATTGACAATTTAGTGAACGTTATAAGGACAGACACACACCTTGGACATAAGGAAACCGCCTGGAACATATTAGGATGGATATTCAAACAAGAAAACCAAGCTCAACAAGCTATGAAGTGCTTTCTTACATCATGGAAAATCAGACCGATTCACAATGCTGCTAAGTGGCACGCGCTAGAAATGGTTCTTTCAATGAACAGACATTATTCAAACATTCACATATCGTAAATGTTTCGGAATAGATTCGTAAAAGTTGGATAGTGTTGATCACAAATGAGTGCCAACATTTCCTTTAAACTGCAACCGTTGACCTTATATGATGTGGTTTTTGATAAAAAGGTATGTTATGAATAAAATAATCAAGATGACATTTTGGTGAAATATTTACGATGTTAGGTAGGAAAGTTTGGGTAGTTTAAGTCATATATCCTATCTATTCAACATGTTTTGAATAGCCGTCAGTCGTACGGGCTTTTAGAGTTGTCTGTATTGGGTAAAATGTTCAGTTTACAATGTATACTAAAGTTAAAGTTCAAAGTGCAACAGTAGTTAAAGATTTAAAACGAGGCTGTTTTCCCTTTTTCGAACTTTTTCTTGATTTTATAATTGTTTCAGAGCAGAATTTTAAAAAATCAAACGGGGTAAACGGTTTAATTACAGAAAGACAATGATAAATTATTCTTACTTTTTCCGTGTTAATGTTTAAAAATACATGTAGATGAGAACTTGAATTGAAGCCTAGCAAAAATCTTATTCCAGAAGTGTTTTACATTTATTTTTACAGCAGTCGTGTCTAAAATATGCTTCCAGTAAATTATAAGAATACAGAAAGACCAAAATAAACGTTTGTTATTTATAATGCTATTTGATGTTTGAAATAAACAGTCACGTCGAAACTCGGTCTTTAGGGTTAAGAAACGAGAGCAGTAACACAAACATGTAAATGTGTTAAGCCGCTTTGCTTTAACAGTTGTATCTGATATTTACACTACTACTAAAGCATTAAAAAAAACATGTAAATGTGTTAAGATGACATTGCTATAACCGTTATATCTGATATTTACACTACTAGAGCATTAACAAAATCATGTAAAAGTGTTTAGGCGGCATTACTATAACCGTTGAATCTGAGAGTTACACTACTAAAGCAGTGACAAAAACATGTTAATGTGTTAAGGCGGCATTGCTATAACCGTTGTATCTGATATTTACACTACTAGAGCAGTAACACAAATGTGTAAATGTGTTAAGGCGACATTGCTATAACCGTTATTTCTGAGAGTTACACTACTAGAACAGTGACACAAACATGTTGATGTGTTAAGGCGATATTGCTATAACCGTTGTATCTGATATTTACACTACTAGAGCAGTAACAGAGACATGTAAATGTGTTTAGGCGGCATTACTATAACCGTTGAATCTGAGAGTTACACTACTAAAGCAGTGACAAAAACATGTTAATGTGTTAAGGCGGCATTGCTATAACCGTTGTATCTGATATTTACACTACTAGAGCAGTAACACAAATGTGTAAATGTGTTAAGACGATATTACTTTAATCGTTGTATCTGATATTTACAATACTAGATGGCGACATAGGACGTTTCAGATCAGGATTCGAGGAAGTTCGACTGATCTTGATCTTCGCACGTGTTGCATACTCGTTTTCATGTGACGTGGTCAATATCATTCCTTGTTCGTTTATGAATTAGAGAAACATATACATGTAGAATAAAACAGATATAAGGACCTTATTTGGGTATTCCTTGGTTAATTAGATAAGTCAGGTGCGTCAAAAGGCGCCTGTACGTAGACAAGGGTTACGTTAATATGTCAAATGATTATTCCGGGAAAAATATCAACGCGAGTAAGCAGCCATAAACAAGTGAAATATATTGAAAGCGGTTTTAGAAACACACACAAGAAGAGCTTCATGTGCGATTTAATTAACCATATTCTTATTTTGATGTTTTAACTATTTTCCAACTGCAGACGCATTTAGACGCGTTTGCAGCAGAAGTGCTTTTAAAACATTTTGGCAAAGGAAGAAATTGCTCATAACAATTTAAACTCTTTCGATTATTATACTTTCCTTAAGAGAGTTTTTCCTTATGTTTTGTCTTGAAGTTTAAAATGTCCTCTACTGCAGATATGTTGCGAGAATTGGTAGATCTACGACAACCTTTTCGATTGAATTTAGATCATTGTACAACGATCAGACTCGAATGAATAAAAAGAAATAGTTACTGAAATTGTTTTATTTATTTGAGCGGTTCTCAATGAATTGCATCCTTAACGTACACATGTGGAAAAAGACCTGCCAACAAAACCATGCTGAAGAATACAAAATGATACTGCTTATATAATATACCTTCTATGACTATTTTGAGAACAGTGTAGAGCCAGATCAGGATGAGCTGACGGATATGAATCCGCACTGGTCGCAAATGCAATACGGTTGTTGTTGTTTTGTTCGCATATCGGAGTAGTATGAACCCTACTTTGGGTGTAAACACGCCTGACCTACTTACCTGACCTAGTTACTATTTATAGTATCTCATTTGCATAGAAGGATTGACACAAGAGAGGGCTCCATTTTGTTGACTTTTATATATATATATATATAACGGCTGTGTATGCGTGGTGGCCATCTTTTAAATGACACCATAGGTCTATATTTTGAACAACAAATCTATTTTTAGAAAGCTTTAACAATGGAGCAAGTGTTCAGCAGCACCCTTCAGGCGAGACCACCAACGATTTGTCTCTAGCCTTCTACCAATAGATTCTAGCGGGTATGTTGTTGGAACCCTCGAAAATAATGGCGGAGAAATTCGGCCTAACCTTTGCTACATTGTTTCGGGGAACCTGACACGAGACATCCATACAACACGATATATCCCTTTTGTATGTTGTATAGTCGAGCCGAAGCACGCAGTCAAACATGTATGGCAAAGCAATAAATATAACGTCTTACCTCTATAACGTCCAGAGTTCAAATGCCAGATGTCAATGTCTTGACACCAGATCTATTTTTAGTCACGATATTTCACAATCACCATGGGGAATTTCATCAGAAACGCAACAGGCGTGCGAACAATAGCCTATTTAAATTGGCTTCGTCTGTTGATTTAAGGCCGGAAATGTGAAAAATACCCCAGTGACATGTCACCAATTATATCGCTTTAAAGACGACCCACTGTCTGCGTCTGTTGATATGGGGCCGGAAACGTGAACAATGATCCTTTGAACAGTCAAAATTAATCTTGATTAAACATACCATAGTTCTCAGCGTATGTTTATTTTAGGAGCGGATATGACAACAATGATCCTTTGAACTGTCAAAATTAATCTTAATTAAACATACCATAGTTCTCAGTGTATGTTTATTTTAGGAGCGGATATGCCAACAATGATCCTTTGAACTGTCAACATTAATCATGATTAAACATACCATAGTTCTCAGCGTATATTTATTTTAGGAGCGGATATGTTAACAAAAGCCTATTCAAATGACAAAATTAATTTCACATTAGAGAAGTTACAGTGTCCGGTAAATTATGTGGGTATCTTAGGACAGTACGTATAAAAGCTTGCAGTACATTCAACAAGACAGTTCAATCGCATCAAGGAACATCAACAGTGTTGGAGTAAACCTTATCAAAATGGCAGCAAAACGTATGTACTTTTATCAGTAATAAATATACAACAATAACAATGAAATAAAATTATAACTATCTTTTAATAAACTATTTGAAATAAATAACAATTAACTTTCACGATACTTATACGTCTGAACATCGTGGGGTGAAACTTGATTTGTAGTTTCAGTTTACATGTTAAAATACATCTGTGACATCCGAAAGAGGCAGTACATTAGCCCCTGACGTCGATGCACACAGTTGAAAACCCTCGATATCCCTAAATGTGTTGATTTTATTTAATAGCCCCATTAAATATCCACACGTTTTCAGCCAGATGGAATTATGGCCTACAGAAAAGGTTAAAACGTGTGCTAATTCATGTACAAGTGTAGCTACAAATTGTATTTCACTTACGCCGTTCAGACTTATATGTATCGTGTGTTTGCCCTTTGTAACACCATAACTATTTATATGGTAGACTTCTAGTAGTTATAAGTATATCTACTATTTAGAAGGCTACCATTCTCTGTCCTATCTGATTCTGTATGTGTCCGAGAACCTGAAAGACATGTTTAACATGATTAATAAAATGTTATATAATGGTCACAGGTACTGTAGTAATAACGATCACATGTTGTGAGATCCGATTTACGTTAAGCATGCACTGTAGTAATAACGGCCACATGTACTGAAGTTACAACGGACACATGTACTGTTGTTATAACGGACACATGTACTGTAGTTATAACGGACACATGTAATGTAGTTATAACTAGCACATGTAGTGTAGTAATAACGAACACATGCACTGTAGTAACAACCGACACGTGTTCTGTATTTTTGATGGATACATGTTGTGAGATCCGACGATTTTACACATGTACTGTAGTTATAACGGACACATGTACTGTTGTGATAACAAATACATGTACTGTAGTAATAACGGTCACATATACTGTAGTAATAACGCACACATGTACTATAGCAACTACGGACACTCGTACTGTAGCAATAACGGACACTTGTACTGATGTAATAACGGACACATGTACTGTTGCAAAAGTCAGTTGCTTCGAAAGATAACTGGTGTGAAAAAGTCAGGAAACACACGATTAGGTGAATTTGCCAACGTGATATGACTAAAAAATTGTTAAAAACGTTGTTAAGCCAGCGAGCTAGGAAACACATACAAAGGTGAACGGAGCGAAACAATTTCTGAAATCTGCGTTAAACCAAGTCAATGCGTCATTAAGCTGTCAACAATCTGTTAACAATCTATGCGGAAAAGCAGCCACATGCTTGGAAAGATTTTTTTTTGCGTATAACTGGTGTGTGTGAAAGTCAGGAAACTCCCGAGTTTGTGAATTTGCCACCGTTATATGACTGAAAAGTCGTTAAAAACAGTGTTAAGTCACAATCAATCAATCAATCAATCAAATGCAAAACGCCAGTAAATAGCAGCTTACCTTCATTGCTAAAAAGAACGCCCTAGACTCTGTCAGAGGGACGAAGATGATTATTGCAATTGGGTTATTTGGAGTAATGTTCACAATTAGTTCACATATGTCAAATGCACTTGCATTAGCAGCACGGGCAGGAATTACGACCTCTGTCTCGCTACCGCACGTTACTTGAAGTTTAGCTCCACCTAATAAGGAAAACATAAACATAAGAGTCTTATTATGATGAAGTAAATTGCATAACATGACATAGGAAACATCTATATAATTAGCCAAGCCCCGATAGCTCAGACGGTAGAGACGCGGGCTGTCATGCGTTTGACAAAGGTCAATGCGACATGCGTCATTTATCTTTCACCAATGGGTTCAGTGTATGGAGGGAAAAGCAGCCAGTTGCTAAGGAAGATTGTTGTGTGGAGTACTGGTGTGAGAAAACCAGGAAACACATGAGAAGGTGAATTGACCGCCGTGATATGACTGAGAAATTGTTAAAAAGGGCGTTAAACCCCAATCAATCAATCTATATAATGAAAATAAAGTGTCATTTGTATAAGTAAGAGCTAGAGCACCCTCTTCAATTGTACAAGGGTAATGGTTCAATCTATATACCAATGACTTTAAGAAAAGACGTGATGACTATCCCTCATAAGCGCCAAAGATTGTAAGGTACCTTACACTTGACTAACTTGTCTCAGGATAGAGCAATAGTAATTTACCCAAGAAACGAAGTGATATAACGGAACTATTTGTGTTGAAAGTGTCGTAAAGCAAACAAACAAACAATAACTCACCAAACGTCCTTTGACCATGACCAGTGTGTATCAAAATACACACAATATATAGCATGTATATATACATTGAAACAAAGTTTCCCCTAGCTCTCGAAAGCGTGGTACAGAATTCCATTTATATTCGTTAATATAACACAACCTTGCTCGAATAAATCTTAAAGAAGAATAGACTAACATGCGCTTAATATGACCTGACCCTTTTAAGGGATTAGGGAGCGGAAATGGGCTCATTTCTTCTATTGTTTGAAACATAAACATTGGCCAGTTAAGCACTTTTTGGGTAAAGTTATAGGAACAACCCTTTACGTTATGAAATGTCTGTGATCACCACTGATTGATTGATTACGGTTTTCCGTATACGGTGTTAACATAATGTTGGAAGACAAATGGCGCTTGCTACACTGACCTTTGTCAAACGACAGAAAGAAAGCTGACTTGCTTAGACGAGGTTCGAACTCATAACTTCTGGATCCCGAATCCACGTCACTACGAAATATATTATGCTAGGAAACACTTTCATAGAGGAACGGAGCTAAACAATTGCTGTAATCGGCGTTAAACCGAGTCAATGCGACATGCGTCATTTAACTTCCAACAATCTGTTAACAACATATGCGGAAAAGCAGCCACATGCTTGGAAAGATAACTGGTGTGAGAAAGTCAGGAAACACCCGAGTTTGTGAATTTGCCACAGTGATATGACTGAAAAGTTGTTAAAAACAGTGTTAAGCTACAATCAATCAATCAATCAAATGTAAAACGTCAGTAAAACAACAACCTTACCTTCAGCGCTAAATAGATTTGTTTTATTTCAGTTTAACGCCACTTTCAGCATTATTTCAGTTATATCACGGGGACAGCTTACTTATTCATGATACAAAAACAAACCAGTTCTAGGTTGTCAAATGTGCAATGTCCGAACTGACTTAGATGAGGTTAGAACTCAAAGCTTCTGGATTCCGAATCCACGTCACTACGAAATATATAATTCTAGGAAACACCTGCATAGAGGAACGGAGCTAAACAATTGCTGTAATCGGCGTTAAACCGAGTCAATGCGACATGCGTCATTTAACTTCCAACAATCTGTTAACAATCTATGCGGAAAAGCAGCCACATGCTTGGAAAGATAAGTTGTGTGAGAAAGTCAGGAAACACACGAGTAGGTGAATTTGTTACCGTGATATGACTGAAAAGTTGTTAAAAACAGTGTTAAGCGACAATCAATCAATCAATCAATCAATCAAATGAAAAACGTCAGTAAAACAACAACCTTACCTTCAGCGCTAAATAGATTTGTTTTATTTCAGTTTAACGCCACTTTCAGCATTATTTCAGTTATATCACGGGGACAGTTTACTTATTCAGTTTTGTTGTTGCTTCTTAGGCGGTGGCGGCGGCGGCGGCGGTGGCGGCGGAGGCGGCGGAGGCGGCGGAGGCGGCGGAGGCGGCGGAGGCGGCGGCAGTGGCGGGGCTTGGTGTTTGTAGTGGTGGTGATGGCACAACCAATATAACCAATACCACCAAAGTCACCAATAACACTACCAGCGCTGCCGCCTCTGCCGCTTCCGCCGCCACCGCCGCCGCCGCCGCCGCCACCGCATAAGAAGCAACAACAAAACAACAACAAAAAACAACAACAATATAAACAAAACAACCGTTTTTTTTTTTTTTTTTTTTTTTAAGCGGTAGCGTTGTTGGTGTTGACACAACAACAACATCCCCACATTCACGCTTAAAAGCAACAACATAACAACAATAATATAGACAAAAACAACAACGGCCATAATACCATTTCCACCACCCGTTGCTTAAAACAGTATTCGAACCATAAATGGTATATATTTTGATAGATTAAGTTATGTTAATTATGTACATTTGTGAACTTTAATTAAACGGTAGACCTACTTTCATCATTTATGTCAGATTTTAAAACATATCTACAATATACACTAACACATTGCGCCATTTAGTTTACCTATTTTAAACATAGGTACCACGTGCCTTAATCGTTCTTATTAGTTGAATAAATTGCATTAGCTGTGGGTCATTATGTTAAGAAGCCATACATTTTAGTGCTATCATTAAAATGTTTTTAAACACTTGTATTTTATTACAAATACACAAGTAGAGATACACTAGTGTATAAATTATACCTATATACGTACCAATCTTATGATGAGCTAACTTTTGCTACTGACCACACTGTTATACGAATACAATTGAAATTGTGCGCTGAATTGAAATAGTAGTTATGTTAATAATTTGATTAGTTAAATACACACAAGTTTAAACAAGCTAACAAAACAAAACAAAAACACACACACACACACACACACACACACACACACACGCACGCACGCACACACACACACACACACACACACACACGGACATACACAGACAGGCACCCATGCACACATATACAGACAGGCACCCATGCACACATATACAGACAGGCACCCATATACAGACAGGCACCCATGCACACATATACAGACAGACAGACAGACAGACATAAACAAAAATACAGATAGACATAAATGCAGATAGGCATACATTTAAAGACATTTAAAGACACATGATTACATGCAGATATACACACATACATACATACATACATACATACATCGTGATATACATACATAATGATAGACATACATGATGATATATATAGAGAGACAGATAGACATACAAACGCATAGACACATAAACATACTTATTGACATGCATATAGACATACAGGCAGATTGCCAGCTACACCAACAGATAGACGGAGAGATAGACGGACACAGACATATAGACATACAGACGCATAGCATAGACAGATAAACATACAGACTGACATACGCACGTATATTCATGCATACAGACATACAGGCAGATTGACAGCTACACCAACAGATAGACAGAGAGATAGACGGACATACGTATACACATAAACATAAAGACAAAAATACAGATAGACATACACTCAGATGGACGTAAATTCAGATAGGCATACATTCAAAGACACATGCTAAATGCATATAAATACATAGTGATAGACATACCTAATGATAGACACACGATTATGGACATATAGACATACTCATACATAGACGGATAGACATACACACGCATAGACAGATTAACATACACACGTATAAACACGCATACAGGCATACAGGCGGATGAACAGTTACCCCAACGGATAGACGGAGAAAAAGACGGGCATACATATATACCTAAACATAAAGACATAAATACAGATAGACATAACTTCAGATAGGCATACATTCAAAGACACATTAATAAATGCAGATATACATACATAAATACATACATACATACATACATACATACATACATACATACATACATACATACATACATACATACATACATACATACATACATACATACATACATACAAAGACATAAATACAGATAGACATACATTCAGGGACACATGCATAAATGCTGATAGGCATACACACTGATAGGCACACGATGATAGACATATATGATGATAGACATACATAGACACATAGACATACAGAGACATAGACAGAAAGACATACAAACACATTTACACCAACCGATAGACGGACATACATATATACATAAACATAAAGACATTCAGATAGGCATAAATTCAAAGACACATAAATAAATGCAGACACGAAACACCCTTGAGCAGAAGAAACACGCCAACCTGTAGTATTTTGGAAAGTAGCATATATGTATACAAACACTCAATTAGGAGAAAGTACACCAGTGTGATACCCAAACGGATCGCACATGTACGTATTCCACTTTTGTTCCGCCTCGCAAACGTTTAAAAGTAGCCCGATCCTAGGTTGTTTTGGCATTTGGTGGTAAAGGAAACTCTTCTCTATCTAGCCATACCATCGGTTCGGCTTAGATCACTATATTAAAAAAATAGCCCAAGGCCCATTCGAATAGTTTCACATACCGGTCTCACACTAGTACTAATTAACTTAAGCGTCAATTAAATCGCATTGCAAATCTTCATATAAACTTTACATATACATATAGCTGTACATATGAAAAAAATTTGTAATCACACACAAACAAACGCACACACACACACACACACACACACACACACACACACACACACACACACACACACACACACACACACACACACAAAAGTATCTATTTATATTAATGCTTATTTAAAAAAAAAACACGTTCACATAGAGTTTTATTTACAAATTCCTGTTAGTATTATGTAAACTATGAATAATTATGTAAAAAAAAAAAAAAAAAAACCAATAAATAAATACAAAATACAAAATACAAAATACAAACAAAAAACAAACCAAACAAACCAAACAAACATCAACAAAATCACTGTATCAGTTTACGATGCTAGACAGGTAACGTAAATTGTAACGCAAACCTGTTCATAACTCGACTATTACGGGTCATCTGAGTTCAGGAGTATAATTGCAATAGTCAAGCTTACACACGACCTGTCTAAATATAGGATATCGCGTCGTGCGCTAAAAATAATAACACCTCTTTTCTGGATATTATAATTTCATGAGTGTCGGTCGCACTGTATGTTTCATTAAAAGCAAAGAGACCAGACGTAAACGTGAATCTAAACCTGCTGCAAGGTAGTATTTTAATCGATTGCTCTTCTTTCTATGTAAACTCGATATTGAATGTTAATTACATCCATAGTGGAGCGATATCTTCTGCAAGGTAAACTTAAATCGTCTGCTCCATTTTTATTTTCAGTATAAACCCGATATTGATTTTCAGAAGTTTATTTAAACTACACCTTATAAACTATACCCTATTATTGACTGTTCAAACAAAACATATTTTATAAAACATCTCCGTATATTTCTCGAATATCATATCAATTTGCGAGGCTATACATGTATAGCGAATCATTGTGTCAAACATACCCGATCAAATGACTTCTGCTAAAAGCGTACAACTGAAACGCGACGTTCACGAATACTGTAAACAGCAATAGACAAGTTTAAACATATCCCGTCTAACTATAGCGTCATACTCTAAAGATAGTAACAACAACCTGTGACAGTCATAGTTTAAAAAGTATGTTAGCCTATCATGTATTATTCCATGTATCACGACTAGACTTAAAATGTAAACTTATATGGTCTTCTCTATTTAATTGATTGATTGATTGATTGATTGGGGTTTAACGCCGTTTTTAACAATTTCTCAGTTATATCACGGCGGCCAGTTCACCTACTCATGCATTTCCTGGTTTTCTCACACCAGTACTCCACACAACAATCTTCCCAAGCAACTGACTGCTTTTTCACATAGACTTAGCCCATTGGCGGAAGGGGAATGACGCATGTCGCATTGACTTTTGTCAATCCTCGGAAAGAAAGTTGGCCGAGCCGGGATTCGAACTCACAACCCCTGGATTGACAGCCTCGAGTCGTTACCGACTGAGCTTCTCTATTTAAAGAGAAAACCCTATATTTATTATTAATCATATCCATAAAATTGATATGCAAGGCGATGTAGTATTATTTAACTTGACGTTGTAAACTTTACGCTCACATTCACTATTCAAAAATGGATGTTTATAACAGAATGTCATCTAATACTTTTAGTATGATATTATTCTACAGTCTGTGAAACGTGTAAGGTATGGTAGCTATAGTAGTTCATTGAAATTTTAAATATGTTAAAATGTGTTTATATAATAGCTCGATTAGAGATATTGATACATATTTAGTATACATACATATATACCCTCTTAGTTTAAAACATGGGTTTTGTCAAATTATACACATTGTTTTAACTTTTCAAATGATTACCCCTTTGCATTTTCTTTTCTTTGAATCAACACTGCTGTTAGAACTATTCGCATACATTTTTAATATGTATGTATTAAGAGGTACGGTTACCATTTTGTGTCTATCTAGAACGTTGATATGTAAAACATCGAGAGTACATAATTATTCTACACTAATTTGGTATATGTTTTTATATATAGATCTTTAAAAACACAATGAGTAAGGGGTCTACTTAGTATTAGTGTAAGACGGTGTTCAACCCGAATACTAGGAACTGCTCATGATCGCCATGAAGGCAAGGTAGAGATACAGTTGCACCGTCTAGTGAGAGGTCCTGACCTCTACCATCACTAGACCGGGTGTACAAGTCAGCTCTGTATGTCCTACGTGCGCCATCTTAAAACTCGTTTCCGACGCTACCCCCGGTAACAAATCAAAAACACCAACACATTATGATAAATAGGAATTTCTTAGTCTAGAACGCGATTATTACATACCCCCTAGGTATACAAGTTATCAATATGTGTTTTATGGGATATGTGGTGCTTTACTATCTAAAAGGCTGCCCTGGGTCTGGAGGCGTCGTTAGACCAACTCAGTATTGGTGTAAGGCGGTGTACTAAACCCATATTGGGAACCGCTCAGGGTCACCATAAAGCGTTAAAGGCGAGGTAAAGATGGAGTGGCACCGTCTAGTGAAAGGCCCTGACCTGCAATGGCCGCTAGTATCATTAAATCGGGTATGCAAGTCAGCTCTGTATGCGCGCCGTTTTAAAACTCGTTTCTGACATTGCCTATGATACCAGATCAAAGTACTGAGCGTTATGAATTTATAGCGTAGAATGCGAAAAGGTACTTATTCAAAATTCCTAAAATTTCTTGTTTTAAATTTCTTTATTAGTATTGTTATCATAATGTTATTAATTAAATGCTATAGGTAGTGCAACACAATGTATATAGTTATTCTACTTTTGTTGAGAGTTGATGATATCATATTGATCTTGTAAATCATAAGGAATGCTAACTTTGGAGGTGTCGTTAGACCAACTTAGTATTGGTGTAAGGTGGTGTACATAACCATTACTGGGAACCTCTCATGGACACCATAACGCGTTAAAGGCGAAGTAAAGGTGGAGTGGCACCGTCTAGTGAAAGGTCCTGATCTCCAACGGCCGCTATCATCACTAGATCGGGTATACAAGTCAGCTCTGTATGCCATATGTGCGCCATCTTAAAACTCGCTTCTGACGCTACATATCCTACCGCTAGCGATAGAGGAAACAAAACAATGCTTATTATTTGTCATTCAGATATTAATAGATCTAATATGAAATCCATCGCTTTCTATTGTACATGTGTCTAGAATGGTTAGTTGTTATTTCATTTTTCGAATCATTTACACCAATTACCAAGACAATTATAACAATAACAACAACAACAACAACAACAACAACAACAACAAAACAATTAAAAGTTCACTTCCGGTGCCACTTCCAGTTCAATCCATCCAAAATCTAGATAATTGAAAATTATCTAGAAACAAAGCAAACGGGACCCAAATCGGACAAGGAATGCTTGAAAAAGCTCTATTTTAAGGTTAGCGTGTTGAAAACCGTTTTCAACGATATTTCAGTTATATCACGGTGATAGTTTACTTATTCATGATCCCTTGGTAAACAAACCAGTACCAGTCATGATTTAGTTCAAGAACCTAATGTACAACCCGTCTCGATCCCCCCCCCAGTCGCGACACGGCGATCACGGTGAATTGCCTTTGGACATTGCACATGTGACAGCCTAGAACTGGTTTATTTTTGGATCATGAATAAGTAAACTGTCCCCGTGATATAACTGAAATAATGCTGAAAGTGGCGTTAAACTGAAATAAAACAAATCTATTTAGCGCTGAAGGTAAGGTTGTTGTTTTACTGACGTTTTACATTTGATTGATTGATTGATTGTAGCTTAACACTGTTTTTAACAACTTTTCAGTCATATCACGGTGGCAAATTCACAAACTCGGGTGTTTCCTGACTTTCTCACACCAGTTATCTTTCCAAGCATGTGGCTGCTTTTCCGCATATGTTGTAAAAGATTGTTGGAAGTTAAATGACTCGTGTCGCATTGACTCGGTTTAACGCCGATTACAGCAATTGTTTAGCTCCGTTCCTCTATGCAGGTGTTTCCTAGAATTATATATTTCGTAGTGACGTGGATTCGGAATCCAGAAGCTTTGAGTTCTAACCTCATCTAAGTCAGTTCGGACATTGCACATTTGACAACCTAGAACTGGTTTGTTTTTGTATCATGAATAAGTAAACTGTCCCCGTGATATAACTGAAATAATGCTGAAAGTGGCGTTAAACTGAAATAAAACAAATCTATTTAGCGCTGAAGGTAAGGTTGTTGTTTTACTGACGTTTTACATTTGATTGATTGATTGATTGTAGCTTAACACTGTTTTTAACAACTTTTCAGTCATATCACTGTGGCAAATTCACAAACTCGGGTGTTTCCTGACTTTCTCACACCAGTTATCTTTCCAAGCATGTGGCTGCTTTTCCGCATATGTTGTTAACAGATTGTTGGAAGTTAAATGACGCATGTCGCATTGACTCGGTTTAACGCCGATTACAGCAATTGTTTAGCTCCGTTCCTCTATGAAAGTGTTTCCTAGCATAATATATTTCGTAGTGACGTGGATTCGGGATCCAGAAGTTATGAGTTCGAACCTCGTCTAAGCAAGTCAGCTTTCTTTCTGTCGTTTGACAAAGGTCAGTGTAGCAAGCGCCATTTGTCTTCCAACATTATGTTAACACCGTATACGGAAAACCGTAATCAATCAATCAGTGGTGATCACAGACATTTCATAACGTAAAGGGTTGTTCCTATAACTTTACCCAAAAAGTGCTTAACTGGCCAATGTTTATGTTTCAAACAATAGAAGAAATGAGCCCATTTCCGCTCCCTAATCCCTTAAAAGGGTCAGGTCATATTAAGCGCATGTTAGTCTATTCTTCTTTAAGATTTATTCGAGCAAGGTTTTGTTATATTAACGAATATAAATGGAATTCTGTACCACGCTTTCGAGAGCTAGGGGAAACTTTGTTTCAATGTATATATACATGCTATATATTGTGTGTATTTTGATACACACTGGTCATGGTCAAAGGACGTTTGGTGAGTTATTGTTTGTTTGTTTGCTTTACGACACTTTCAACACAAATAGTTCCGTTATATCACTTCGTTTCTTGGGTAAATTACTATTGCTCTATCCTGAGACAAGTTAGTCAAGTGTAAGGTACCTTACAATCTTTGGCGCTTATGAGGGATAGTCATCACGTCTTTTCTTAAAGTCATTGGTATATAGATTGAACCATTACCCTTGTACAATTGAAGAGGGTGCTCTAGCTCTTACTTATACAAATGACACTTTATTTTCATTATATAGATTGATTGATTGGGGTTTAACGCCCTTTTTAACAATTTCTCAGTCATATCACGGCGGTCAATTCACCTACTCATGTGTTTCCTGGTTTTCTCACACCAGTACTCCACGCAACAATCTTCCTTAGCAACTGGCTGCTTTTCCCTCCATACACTGAACCCATTGGTGAAAGATAAATGACGCATGTCGCATTGACCTTTGTCAAACGCATGACAGCCCGCGTCTCTACCGTCTGAGCTATCGGGGCTTGGCTAATTATATAGATGTTTCCTATGTCATGTTATGCAATTTACTTCATCATAATAAGACTCTTATGTTTATGTTTTCCTTATTAGGTGGAGCTAAACTTCAAGTAACGTGCGGTAGCGAGACAGAGGTCGTAATTCCTGCCCGTGCTGCTAATGCAAGTGCATTTGACATATGTGTACTAATTGTGAACAGTACTCCAAATAACCCAATTGCAATAATCATCTTCGTCCCTCTGACAGAGTCTATGGCGTTCTTTTTAGCAATGAAGGTAAGCTGCTATTTACTGGCGTTTTGCATTTGATTGATTGATTGATTGATTGTGACTTAACACTGTTTTTAACGACTTTTCAGTCATATAACGGTGGCAAATTCACAAACTCGGGAGTTTCCTGACTTTCACACACACCAGTTATACGCAAAAAAAAATCTTTCCAAGCATGTGGCTGCTTTTCCGCATAGATTGTTAACAGATTGTTGACAGCTTAATGACGCATTGACTTGGTTTAACGCAGATTTCAGAAATTGTTTCGCTCCGTTCACCTTTGTATGTGTTTCCTAGCTCGCTGGCTTAACAACGTTTTTAACAATTTTTTAGTCATATCACGTTGGCAAATTCACCTAATCGTGTGTTTCCTGACTTTTTCACACCAGTTATCTTTCGAAGCAACTGACTTTTGCAACAGTACATGTGTCCGTTATTACATCAGTACAAGTGTCCGTTATTGCTACAGTACGAGTGTCCGTAGTTGCTATAGTACATGTGTGCGTTATTACTACAGTATATGTGACCGTTATTACTACAGTACATGTATTTGTTATCACAACAGTACATGTGTCCGTTATAACTACAGTATATGTGTAAAATCGTCGGATCTCACAACATGTATCCATCAAAAATACAGAACACGTGTCGGTTGTTACTACAGTGCATGTGTTCGTTATTACTACACTACATGTGCTAGTTATAACTACATTACATGTGTCCGTTATAACTACAGTACATGTGTCCGTTATAACAACAGTACATGTGTCCGTTGTAACTTCAGTACATGTGGCCGTTATTACTACAGTGCATGCTTAACGTAAATCGGATCTCACAACATGTGATCGTTATTACTACAGTACCTGTGACCATTATATAACATTTTATTAATCATGTTAAACATGTCTTTCAGGTTCTCGGACACATACAGAATCAGATAGGACAGAGAATGGTAGCCTTCTAAATAGTAGATATACTTATAACTACTAGAAGTCTACCATATAAATAGTTATGGTGTTACAAAGGGCAAACACACGATACATATAAGTCTGAACGGCGTAAGTGAAATACAATTTGTAGCTACACTTGTACATGAATTAGCACACGTTTTAACCTTTTCTGTAGGCCATAATTCCATCTGGCTGAAAACGTGTGGATATTTAATGGGGCTATTAAATAAAATCAACACATTTAGGGATATCGAGGGTTTTCAACTGTGTGCATCGACGTCAGGGGCTAATGTACTGCCTCTTTCGGATGTCACAGATATATTTTAACATGTAAACTGAAACTACAAATCAAGTTTCACCCCACGATGTTCAGACGTATAAGTATCGTGAAAGTTAATTGTTATTTATTTCAAATAGTTTATTAAAAGATAGTTATAATTTTATTTCATTGTTATTGTTGTATATTTATTACTGATAAAAGTACATACGTTTTGCTGCCATTTTGATAAGGTTTACTCCAACACTGTTGATGTTCCTTGATGCGATTGAACTGTCTTGTTGAATGTACTGCAAGCTTTTATACGTACTGTCCTAAGATACCCACATAATTTACCGGACACTGTAACTTCTCTAATGTGAAATTAATTTTGTCATTTGAATAGGCTTTTGTTAACATATCCGCTCCTAAAATAAATATACGCTGAGAACTATGGTATGTTTAATCATGATTAATGTTGACAGTTCAAAGGATCATTGTTGGCATATCCGCTCCTAAAATAAACATACACTGAGAACTATGGTATGTTTAATTAAGATTAATTTTGACAGTTCAAAGGATCATTGTTGTCATATCCGCTCCTAAAATAAACATACGCTGAGAACTATGGTATGTTTAATCAAGATTAATTTTGACTGTTCAAAGGATCATTGTTCACGTTTCCGGCCCCATATCAACAGACGCAGACAGTGGGTCGTCTTTAAAGCGATATAATTGGTGACATGTCACTGGGGTATTTTTCACATTTCCGGCCTTAAATCAACAGACGAAGCCAATTTAAATAGGCTATTGTTCGCACGCCTGTTGCGTTTCTGATGAAATACCCCATGGTGATTGTGAAATATCGTGACTAAAAATAGATCTGGTGTCAAGACATTGACATCTGGCATTTGAACTCTGGACGTTATAGAGGTAAGACGTTATATTTATTGCTTTGCCATACATGTTTGACTGCGTGCTTCGGCTCGACTATACAACATACAAAAGGGATATATCGTGTTGTATGGATGTCTCGTGTCAGGTTCCCCGAAACAATGTAGCAAAGGTTAGGCCGAATTTCTCCGCCATTATTTTCGAGGGTTCCAACAACATACCCGCTAGAATCTATTGGTAGAAGGCTAGAGACAAATCGTTGGTGGTCTCGCCTGAAGCGTGCTGCTGAACACTTGCTCCATTGGTAAAGCTTTCTAAAAATAGATTTGTTGTTCAAAATATAGACCTATGGTGTCATTTAAAAGATGGCCACCACGCATGCACAGCCGTTATATATATATATATATATATATATATAAGTCAACAAAATGGAGCCCTCTCTTGTGTCAATCCTTATATGCAAATGAGATACTATAAATAGTAACTAGGTCAGGTAAGTAGGTCAGGCGTGTTTACACCCAAAGTAGGGTTCATACTACTTATCGGCACTCATTTATAGCACGTTACTCCCTGAATAAGAGAACTTTACTACCAAAACTGTTGATCGTGATAGTGTGTTCATAAACAACGTTTAAACCTATGCAGATGGTCTTGATTTGACGATTCTAGTTAGAAACAGCGATAGACCGAAAATGTGGAGACAGTGTACGAAAAATACGCCGCTTTCAACATTATTTCAGATATATATCACGGCGATAGTTCACTTATTCATGATCCCTGGGTAAACAGACCAGTACTAGGCTAGAAAATGTGACTCCACCATGACCGTAGTGCCGCGACTGGGGATCGAACCCGGGACACCCGGTTTCGAAATTCCCGACGCTTACCACTCGACCACAGCGGATTTGTAAAGAGGATGTTGAAACGTAACGCGTCATGTGGATTGATTGATTGATTGGAGATTAACACCGCTTGGAAATGTTTTTAAGTTGTGTTCACGGCGATACGTCCACCTAACGTGGATTAATTACCTGAGTCGTTACAGACTGAACTATCGCGGCTCGATCCGCGTCAAGCGGGTTGATTGGTTAGAGTTAAATACCATTTGAAGGAATGTTTGTTTTCACGGCGATCAATTCACCCAACGTGGGTTGATAGTCCGAGTCGTTACAGACTGAACTATCGCGACTTGAACCGCGTCATACGGGTAGATTTATTGGAGTTCAACTAGGCTTAAAAGGATTTTTAAGTTGTTTTCACGGCGATACTTTCACCTAACGTGGGTTTATAACCCTAGTCGTTACAGACTTACCTATCGGGACTCGACCCGCGTCGTATTGGTTGATTTATTGGAAAGTGTTTTAAGTTGTTTTCACGGCGATCCGTCCACATAACGTGGTATGATAACTCTATTCGTTACAGACTGATCTATCGCGGCTCGACCCGTGTTAAATGCAACAGTTACACGGAATGTGTGTTGCGAGAAATATAGTGTCTCTTATATTGAAAGGGTCATCCACGCCTAACTAATGAGATACCTTATGTGAAGAGTTTGTTTATTATATAGTGTCTCTTATATTGAAAGGGTAATCCACGCCTGATTAATGATATACCTTATGTAAAGAGTTAGTTTATCATATAGTGTCTCTCATATTGAAAGGGTCATCCATGCCTGACTAATGAGATACCTTATGTGAAGAGTTTGTTTATTATATAGTGTCTCTTATATTGAAAGGGTCATCCATGCCTGACTAATGAGATACCTTATGTGAAGAGTTTGTTTACTATATAGTGTCTCTTATATTGAAAGGGTCATCCACGCCTGATTAATGATATACCTTATGTGAAGAGTTAGTTTATTATATAGTGTCTCTCATATTGAAAGGGTCATCCATGCCTGACTAATGAGATACCTTATGTGAAGAGTTTGTTTATTATATAGTGTCTCTTATATTGAAAGGGTCATCCATGCCTGACTAATGAGATACCTTATGTGAAGAGTTTGTTTATTATATAGTGTCTCTCATATTGAAAGGGTCATCCATGCCTGAATAATGAGATACCTTATGTGAAGAGTTTGTTTATTATATTGTGTCTCTCATATTGAAAGGGTCATCCATGCCTGACTAATGAGATACCTTATGTGAAGAGTTTGTTTAATATATAGTGTCTCTCATATTTAAAGGGTCATCCATGCCTGACTAATGAGATACCTTATGTGAAGAGTTTGTTTATTATATAGTGTCTCTCATATTGAAAGGCTCATTTATGCCTGACTAATGAGATACATTACGTAAAGAGTTTATTTATTATAGTGTATCTCATTTTGAAAGGGTCATCCTCACCTGACTAATGGCATACCTTATGTAAAGAGTTTGTTTATTATAGTGTCTCTCATATTGAAAGGCTCATTTATGCCTGACTAATGAGATACCTTACCACGTTTACTTCCCGACTCTTTTTAGCCAATCACCAGGCATTCGGTATCATTATTATAACTAGCTGGCAGCTACCCAACCGGTCATATCTGGCCTATTGAGAAAGGATGATTGAACAAAAGTATTATCGGAGAACAAAGAACTGTGATAACTTTAATGGTGACAGGAACAAACATGTGCATGAATATTACTATAAACATCCTAATATTGTTCTATTTATTTTAAAGTATAGATAACGAAAATATAGAGCTTTTGTCGAAACTGGCAATCTTTTGTCAGAAAATCATGTCTTGTTTTTGATACTTTTGTAATATAAAAATAAATTCTCATACACCTTATATTGGTAGAGGTTTGATCATATATATATCCGTGTCTTCATTTGTAGAGTACTTGTGTGAACATATCTTGTCATTTAGTCCGTGTCTTCATTTGCAGAGTACTTGTGTGAACATATCTTGTCATTTAGTCCGTTTCTTCGTTTTCAAAGTACATGTGTGAACATATCTTGTCATTTAGTCCGTTTCTTCATTTTCAGAGTACTTGTGTGAACATATCTTGTCATTTAGTCCGTTTCTTCGTTTTCAGAGTACTCGTGTGAACATATCTTGTCATTTAGTTCGTTTAATCTTTTTGAGAGTACTCGTGTGAACATATCTTGTCATTTAGTTCGTTTAATCTTTTTGAGAGTACTCGTGTGAACATATCTTGTCATTTAGTCCGTTTCTTCGTTTTCAGAGTACTTGTGTGAACATATCTTGTCATTTAGTCCGTTTAATCTTTTTTGAGAGTACTCGTGTGAACATATCTTGTCATTTAGTCCGTTTAATCTTTTTTGAGAGTACTTGTGTGAACATATCTTGTCATTTAGTCCGTTTAATCTTTTTTGAGAGTACTTGTGTGAACATATCTTGTCATTTAGTCCGTTTAATCTTTTTTGAGAGTACTCGTGTGAACATATCTTGTCATTTAGTCCGTTTCTTCGTTTTCAGAGTACTCGTGTGAACATATCTTGTCATTTAGTCCGTTTAATCTTTTTGAGAGTACTCGTGTGAACATATCTTGTCATTTAGTCCGTTTAATCTTTTTGAGAGTACTAGTGTGAACATATCTTGTCATTTAGTCCGTTTCTTCGTTTTCAGATTACTTTTGTGAACATATCTTGTCATTAAGTACGTTTAATCTTTTTCAAAGTACTTGTGTGAACATATCTTGTCATTTAGTCCGTTATTTCATTTTCCAAGTACTTGTGTGAACATATCTTGTCATTAAGTTCGTTCAATCTTTTTCCGAGTACTTGTGTGAAAATATCTTGTTATTTAGTCCGTTTCTTCATTTTCAGAGTACTTGTGTGAACATATCTTGTCATTTAGTCCGTTTAATCTTTTTCAGATTACTTGTGTGAACTTATCCTGTCATTAAGTCCGTTTAATCTTTTTTAGAATACTTGTGTGAACATATCTTGTTATTTAGTCCGTTATTTCATTTTCCAAGTACTTGTGTTAACATATCTTGTCATTTAGTCCGTTTCTTCATTTTCCGAGTACTTGTGTGAACATATCTTGTCATTTAGTCCGTTTCTTCATTGTCAGAGTACTTGTGTGAATATATCTTGTCATTGAGTCCGTTTCTTCTTTTTCAGAGTACTTGTGTGAACATATCTTGTCATTAAGTACGTTTAATCTTTTTCAAAGTACTTGTGTGAACATATCTTGTCATTAGTCCGTTTAATCTTTTTCAGAGTACTTGTGTGAACATATCTTGTCATTTAGTTCGTTATTTCATTTCATTTCATTATATCTAACCACAATTGGAGGGAGTGACCTTACTCAAGCTCGAGCCTTAAATGAGGTACTGGCCGGAGTGGGGTTATTCATTTTAATCATTAGTCACATGTATATATGTTATATTCCTTTTGTTTTGGTGTTGTTTATTTTCTTTGATAACGTGTTATCATGTTTTGTCAGATGCCCATATTTGCATTGTCTTCTAAATAAAACTTGAAACTTATTACTTGTTACTAGTCAGATATGGTATTCTGCACGTATTTCACCCGGAAAATGTGCAAGTTTATATCAAATAATATGAATTAACGCAAAGCCTCTGAAAGTTTCGGGAAGTGCATTCAGTCTCAATTGGGTACTAATCTAATATGGTATTTCAATCCACCGTGTTGTATTTGCGCATATCAATCTACATGTAAATGTGGAGGTATAAATTAAATATTAAATATGTGGGGGAATTTTTTTTAACTTTTCCTACTTGCAGTATAATGTTTTAAGTAATGTGTGTCAGGATGAGACTTCATGTATAAACAGACCGATCTTTGTAAAATACGAGGGGTGTTCAGAATCTTCGCGGAAAAGTGCTCCCATTTCTTTTTATTTTGAATCATTTCCTTAACATTATTTATATCACTTTAAACCCTTTTCAATAAGTATCAGACCTGTTTTCATTGCTGATAACGACAAATAGTTACTATGCCAACGTCACCAACGTCATCCCGGCCCAATTCTCAATATTTCTCAATGTATATGTTTTCAAAACATTACGTCCATTATCTTAAATTCTAAAGGCTTGTTTACCATAGGAGAAATAATCATTCCAGCCATTTTCTGACATGATTTTAAGGACGTAATTCTGATTTAATAAACGTATCTGATATGTTGTTAACACGAGTGAAGAACAGAGAACGGCCATAACATTTTCAATTAAACAATCATGGAATTGTTGAATCCCGACAGAACTGAGATTTTATGAATCTGAAACACCGGACTAATTAACCCTTTCCCACCTGCAGGTTTAATTTTACGCATATGCAGCAGACGACTTTTGAAAACATTGTGAGAAAAGGAGAATTTGCTAATGAAGACTTTGTTCAATAAGTGTGTTTTTATTTATAGAACTTGTTTAATGTTTCACATAACTGTTTTCAAATACGTCTGCTGCAGAGTTGTTGTATGCGAAAAAGGATTATAATCAATGTTTGAAGTTAGAGTATCCATTGTTAACAACTTCCACTTTTTCCGTAGTGTTTTCTACTCTCTACTCTACTTCTTTTTCTTTAGATATTTGTTAATCTATTGTAAATAATCAAATTAGACCATGAATAAATTGTTTTAAGTATCATAATAGTAAATTGCTTCTTCTCTTTCCCACATAATAACGCATAGTGACGCATATTAACGCATTTGCAGCTGACGGCCTTTGAAAACATTCTGTCAAAAAGTGAAATTAACTAACAAGCATTTCTTATTTTGCAACAATAATTGCAAAGTCGTCTGGGAAACGGTTAAAGATTCGAAGTTTGAAATGCTTAGGATATTCAAGATTGTTAAAGAAAGGGCTAAAAACAAATATAATTGCAAATAGGCGTAACTACAGGTTGACTCCAGATGAAGTTGCATATGTTGAGACTTGTTTATAATTGACCGTTACCTGATACAGATCAGTTTTAACATCTTTCTGCAGACGACTTTGTCGAAAACATTTTGGGAAGGAGTGGTAAATTGCTCACTATGGGCATTTTTTTCTTTTTATCCCCATCATGTTTTAAACTCTGTATAATCTCATTTTTTGTTAAGATATAACTTTTTTGTCTAATGAAATTTTTCAAGGCAGACGACAGTAAAAGATCATATGAGCCGTTCCACGAGAAAACCAACATTATGGCCTCTGCGTAATGTATTTATCCAGATCAGCCTACACAGTCCTTGCAGGCTAATCCGGGCCGACACATTCCGTCTCTGGAGGATAGAGGTATAGAGTAATGATTCCTGAAACAGAAATTCACAGGAGGCGAAAAGTTTCTGTCCGGGTTACCCTGCGCGGCATGCTTAGGCTGATCCGGGTCAATCCTTTACGCAGAGACCACAATGTTGGTTTTCCCGTAATTCAGCCCATATGAGGTAAAGGATTAACCATCGAAGTTCATAGGTATAAAGAGAGAAGATTACGAAACCAATGATTTGAGCAATAAAGATAAGACCATTCTTTGAACATCTAAAGATTCTAATCAAACTGGGATTACTGAAAGTTTTTTTTTCCCTCTGAGTGGGCATTTGAAACCGCTATCGCTTTTTAGCAAGGGGTTCGTCAGAGCCAATTTATATAGTAGGCTAATTCCGAAGACAATCGTCGAAATATAGACTGGAATCAGTCTCTATTGTTAAAGTCTTATTATAATATCGGCAATGAATAACTTCAACTATCTCTTTCTACAGTAGCTCTCCATTACTGAACACCATTTCTGGTTCAGATAGATACTTTATTTTCAACGTGTACACAATAAGTATATCATTGTTACAAATACAAATACAAATTCAATTTAAATTTCAAATCGTGACATATATACTACAATAGGATTCTATAGAATGATAATCGAGAAAATATGGAAAAGAATATTGATTTAGTGAAAATATTTTCCTGTTTATGTAATCGTGTAAAACCTCACGGAGGAATGTGACTATTTCTTTCTTCAAAAGCATATTTTATGAATTTACATAGCTTTAAAAATGTGGCTGGATTTTCAATTTTCATTAGATGTATAAACTTTTGCATGCTTGGCTTGACGTAATAGTAACGTTTAATGTATATTTCTCGAAGATTCTGGTGACAAAGGCATTCGATAATAAAGTGGTATTCGTCGTCGATAGTTTGTAAATTACAGTGAATACACACTCTCTCATTTCTCGGAATTCTTACTACTACCGGTTTCTATGCGTAAATTATGAGAAGAGGTGCGTAATTTTGTAAAATAATTTCTGTATTTCCTAAACATTACTGTATTCAAATAGTTTTCTATTCTGAAATCTGATTTTATATGAATGTATAAATAAGATAAAATACTATTAGATGCCAAATTAGACGTCCATGTTTGTGAAAATTCGTCAAACAATCTTTGTTTAAATATGTGAACAAAATGCTTGTGATTAACTAAGTTAGGATTTTCCCATATATATAAAAATCCGTTTTGTTGAAGCATATGTTTAACCTTTGATAACCAGTTTATGTTACTTAAGATAAGATCTTTTAACATTACATCATACATTGTTTTTAATAAGATATTTTTTGTTTGTATAAGTTTTATCCAATATTTGATTATCATTATGTGCATATTTATAAATACTGGGTAACGACCCAACTCCCAATATACAGCTGCATTACCAGTTTATTGTTTAACTCCTAATATTGTTTTGCAAAATTTCAAATGGATTCGTTCTAACTCTTTGGACTTGGTGAAACCCCATGTTTGACTCCCGTAATTCAAAATTGGATTTACAAATGCGTCAAAAAGTTGCAGCGAGACTTTTGGATTAATATTGTGTTTAAATATATTGCTTACTAAAACATGCATAGCTTTAAGTGATTTACCTACAATATATTGATTATTTAGTGCAAAAGTACCTGTATAATTAAAAACCACTCCCAAATAGTTAAAAGTTATCGACTATTTCCACTTCATTTTTGTTATAAAACCATTTTTCATTTGGTAGTATTTTACCCCTTTTTCTAAAAACCATGATTTTAGTCTTGTCAATGTTTACTTCGAGTCCCCATTTATTACAATATTCATATAACATATTTAACCTATGTTGTAGGTCTTCTTGAGAGTTACCAATAATTACCATATCATCTGCAAACATTATTATAATCAAACAAATTTCATTTAAAGTTAAACCGCATTTATCGGGATCTTGTAAAAAAAGTTCGAGGTCCTCTAGGAAGAGAGCAAAAAGTGCAGGGGAGTTCGTTTGGCCTTGGATGAGTCCAATCGAAATATCGAAAAAGTCTGAAAATGAATTGCTTAGTTTCACGCAGCATTTTACTGAGGCATACATAGACCTGAAGATTCTGAGAATCTTTCCATCCATCCCCATATTAAATAACTTATACCACAAGGCATTTCTATTTACTGAATCGAACGCCTTTTTTAGATCTATAAAGGCGCAAGGTAATCGTATTTTTTTATTAAGTTCAGTGATACGTCTTGTTAGTTGTAAATTGTATGTGATGTCAATGAACGCACATGTTTCTGTGGAATATTTTTTAAATTTTAAAATACTGTTTCCAGCCTAGTTCTCAACCCTTCTATATCGTATCGCTAAGTAGTCCTTATCTCATAAACAACAAAGGGTTACTTGTTTGGATATCAGCCGGACAATTTATTTGATTTGAGATCTCTTGCGCAATAGAAAGAACTCCAAAGAAATGTGCTGAAATGCCAGAGTTGAAAATGAAAAATGTATTTTTATGCCGTCAACAGACGTATTCATAGAAGTACAGGTACATGTTTGTAAATCGAGTCGACGCAGCTTTTCGATTCCGACTCAAACGTTCTTTTTCACAGATAGTCAAGTCTCAGTGAGTGATAAAATGTATACCAAACGAGAATCAAATTAATGAAATAATATTAAAAATTAGTTTATATTTTATAAAGATATATAACTTTAACATGAACTGGTTGAGACGTTTCTAGTAAAAAATCATATGAAAAGTATTTAATGGTATGTATTTACTCATTATATGAAACAAACAAGCTGGCACAGAGGTTAGCATGTGCGATTTCCTGTGTAAGTTACCAGTTCATGTATTCCTGACACCAGCGTGTCAGTAACGCTAACAACACAACCCTAGTCGTTAAAAAGGGAAAGTCATTCATTGAACCGGCGACCTCCAGCACCCGAGGCGGACGCTCTCACCACTACACCAGCGAGGTTGTCTTATATTAACATGCCCAGTTGTTTTGAGACAACTGTACTTATTGATAAAGCCTTGCTTCATGTATATGGATCCCTAAACTAAAAAAGTAACGGCTAAAATCCATTGTAAACCAGTAGGTGTGTTAAGCGTAAACTACCCAGATAGCAGATGCGCATACTTAAGGGAATTAATTTGTGTCAAATTTGAGTATATCAGTAGACCCTCGTTCTATGTATACAGTATTTTGCGTTCAACTCCTTTATCATTCAAAATATGGACATAACAAAGTGCTATTGTTAAGTATTCTTGTTAGATTTTTGTGATGGGTAAATCCATGTCCAAATGTAATCCGTGATCTACAGTTTCCCCCCTTGCTGTAGGCCTCTCAGTGCTTTGATTAAACCCTTATCCTACCTGTACGTAATTTTAGACAACATTTGCGTATCAAACTATGCGTGCCTTTAAATAACAATTACGAACACGGTAGACCAAGTTCAGACTGCACTAAATATCTAGTAAATAACTAGATGTAGTTCTTAAATATGTAAGAGATATCAAAGACAAAGGGTGAATTCAGCGGGATAAGGGTTAAATTCTATAGATATACACAAGCTAGAAATGGTGCCCAAATGATAATTCAATGATAGTAACAAAGCAGACTTTCAAAACCCATTTTTTTACAAATTGATTGATTATCTGTTTACGGCAGATTTGTATTAGGGAAGGGGCTAAGGAAAACACTCACATGAAGCCAAAACGATTCAGGTTTTCCTCCTAGCACTTGGTAAATCATTGGTCTTTCTACATGTACAGGAACATATTAAGTGCTGTGTAACCTCCTTTTTTTTCAGACGTTTTTTTTTCGCTGTTAGATGAATAATATTGTCCGAAGACTTTTGTTCTGCGACAAAATGCTCACATCGACACACTCATGCGTACTATTTGTTTTAAGGCGCTCGTCCCTTTAACAAGAGCTCAGAACCATGGGGATTCCTTGAAAATGTCAAAATTTACCCCAAAAGACTCATCTTGCTCTTTTATATGTATTCTTTACTGGACCCTTTCCTACTAATAAACACATCTGCAGCAAACGACCTTTAAAACATGTAGTCGAAAGTATAGAAACTCTCTATACATGTGTATATGAAGGAACAGTTGTCGAATACAATTGAAAACATTGTGAAAAAAGAAGAAATTTCACATTATAAGCAGTTTCTCCTTTTGCCACACAATGTTTTCAAAAGTCGTCTGTGTATGGAAAATGGTTAATGTCATATGAGCCGTCCCGCGAGAAAACCAACATTATGGCCTCTGCGTATTGTATCGACTCAGGCGGCGTTGACTGGTCCGGGCCGACACATTCCGTCTCAGGGGGATAGAGTCTAGAGTTATGAGTCCTGGAACAGAGAATCCACAGGAGGAGAAAACATTATGGCCTCTGCGTATTGTATCGACTCAGGCGGCGTTGACTGGTCCGGGCCGACACATACCGTCTCGGGGGGATAAAGGTATAGAGTAATGATTCCTGAAACAGAGAATCCACAGGAGGAGAAAACATTATGGCCTCTGCGTATTGTATCGACTCAGGCGGCGTTGACTGGTCCGGGCCGACACATACCGTCTCGGGGGGATAAAGGTATAGAGTAATGATTCCTGAAACAGAGAATCCACAGGAGGAGAAAACATTATGGCATCTGCGTATTGTATCGACTCAGGCGGCGTTGACTGGTCCGGGCCGACACATTCCGTCTCAGGGGGATAACGGTATAGAGTAATGATTCCTGAAACAGAAAATCCACAGGAGGAGAAAACATTATGGCATCTGCGTAATGTATCGACCAGATCAGCCCGCGCTGTCCGCGCAGACTGATCCGGGCCGACACATTCCGTCTCAGGGGGATAGAGTCTAGAGTTATGAGTCCTGAAACAGAGAATCCACAGGAGGAGAAAACATTATGGCATCTATGGTTAATGGTCATATGAGCCGTCCCGCGAGAAAACCAACATTAACGTTTTTAATATCCAGAACTAAACAGTTTTACAAAAAACCGCGTTGCTGCATATGCGCCTGCATGTGGGAAAGGGTTTTCGGACAGCGATGGCTTTGACGAGATTGTGCGGTTAGCTTTCACTGTTTGCAGATGCAACGCCGCACCTGCAGACGCTACCTAAATACATACTAATGAGCATCCCGCGAGAAAACCAACATAATGGCATCTGCGTATTATATCGACCCAGATCAGCCTGAGCTGTCCGCGCAGACTTATCCAGGCCGACACATTTCGTCTTAGGGGGATAGAGTAATGATTACTGAAACAGAAAACCCGCAGGAGGCGAAACGTGTCTATCCGGGTTTGCCTGCACTGCATGCTTAAGCTGATGCAGAGCCCACAATGTTGGATATCTCGCGGGGCGCCTCATATGTATTTAAGTAAAGCAATGCATCTGCGAACAATGATGATTCGGGCGAGACTAAGCATATACGTACAGTCTCGTCAAAGCCCTCGCTGTCCGACAACATTAACATAACAATTACACTTATAACTAACCAAACGTTACAGCACTACATATATGCGCTGAAACTCAAATAAACTCATATATTATGGGACGCCAAAAAGGATCGCAACACTACCGAATTTCGTCTGACGATTCTCATGTTAACACTTTCCCTTATTCAGACGGATATAGATCAGACAAATTTTGAAAACAACGTGGAAAAAGTAGAAATTCCACACTGTTAGCAATATCTCTTTTCCCCACAATGTTTTTAAACATTTATTTCCAATGACTTTGCTTTCATTAAAAGAGAATTTAAATACTCTGCCTATGTCAAGTGCCGAATTATTAATGTGGTTTATGTTAAACAGTAAATTGCGGGATACTGAAACAATGTTCCACCTATTCACGATGGAACACGGCAATGTAAACACATACGTTTCGAGTTAACTCTTTCATTACCGATTTCCTTGAAGTAGAATCTTCCATGTTCAAAATCGGGCGACTCCATTTTTCATGTTATGAGATTTTTTTTATTATTTTCATAACTAAAAGACATAAAATACTGAACTAAGAGCTGGGTCACCTGAATCTGTATTGTTTGCATAAACTTCAATATTGCTACTGGCGCTAAATGAGTTAAAAGCAAGGAAATATTTAGCGATATTCGCGATCTGCGAAAAAGGTCGAAATGACTCACCATGATGTGCTGTTGTTTATCTAAATATAATACGCATTTGGGCAGCCTCTGGGGCTTCGCCTATACATGTTCAAACAGTGACGACGCAGACGAATATTTGCATTGGCACAGTCTCACCAAAGCCTTCGCTGTCCGCCGATCTTTAATTAATAGAAGTTTTTACACTTCCCAGTAACTTCTTATCCATAATTGACCTGTGAAGCACGTCAGAAAGCGTCTGTATGTTGGAAACGGTTAATACCATATGAGTCGGCTCGCGATAAAACTAACATTGTGGACTCTGCGTAAAGTATCGACCCGGATCAGTCTAAGCATGCCGCGTAGTCTAACACGGACGGATAATGTCCGGCCCCTGTGGATTTTCTGTTTCGGAAATTATTACTCAATACCTCTATCCCCCTGACACGAAATGTGTCGGCCTGGATAAGTCTGCGCGGACAGCTCAGGCTGATATTGGTCAATACATTACGCAGATGCCATTATGTTGGTTTTCTCGCGGGATGCTCATTAGTATGTATTTAGGTAGCGTCTGCAGGTGCGCTGTTGCATCTGCAAACAGTGAAGGCGAACCGCACAATCTCGTCAAAGCCATCGCTGTCCGAAAACCCTTTCCCACATGCAGGCGCATATGCAGCAACGAGGTTTTTTGTATAACTGTTTAGTTCTGGATATTAAACACAAGAGGTCACATTCTCCCGTATACCATGATAGATTTACTGTATATACAGAAGTGGTCCATGAATCTTTTGATTTTCGCGCTTTGAATAAAACTCTCGAAGTATATTCACGCGTGTAATTGTTCTTACGGAGTTTGTTGTGACATACAGCACTCCGATACCTGCAATTCGCCAATATTTGCACCCTGCCAAGCGTCATGGAATTGAATATCGCTTATTTTCAAACCGCAGACATTTCCAGATATCGAATAACGCATATAGTGCATAGAAATTTACAAATGTCTTAGTAGAACACTCCCGTCTTTCTCTCTCTCAATGAACACGACTGTTGCCAACAATTTCGCCTCACTTTCCCGCCAAATGGCTTTATACTTAGGCAGACGCAGCAGGCAAAAATGTTATACCAAATAAAAAATAATAGGATAGATCTGACATTGACGAATAAAGCGAGGTCGTGTAATCGACCCGTCTGATCAGTATCTTTGCTGACCCAGTGACGCTGTATTATATGTAGATCCAAATAAATGTACTTGCAAAATAGGAAAAGTGCAGCTGTTGATCAAGTGCATATGCACCTGTTCGATGGCGTTTAGGGGAAAATAACGGGGGTTATCGTGACGATTGTTTACTACAACATGCCTGCAGATATTTGGAAACTATAATTGTTGATTGATGTCTGGAAGTTCCACATGTAAAGCTACACATCGGTATGCTTGTGACTTCTACTCAATACCCCTCATTGTAAGAGTTCAAACTTAGAAATCCCAAGGCGAAGTTAAGCATTTATTTTTTTAAAGGAACACCACAAGCTTATGTCTCATGCAGCTTACATCGTCCCAATACAGAAATGTTATACTTGAATAGAATACAGAATAGTATACAGCTTATTTAACGTCACTATAAAAGTAACTATTTATATTGGTTAAACTAATGTCTGATGTAGCTAAGCTTGCGTTACCGTAGCAGTACGTATACTTGCTCAACTAATGCCTGACACAGCTAAGCTTGCGTCAATACAAAAATACTTATACTTGCCCAACTAATGCCTGACACAGCTAAGCTTGCGTCAATACAGAAATACTTAAACTTGCTCCACTAATGCCTGACACAGCTAAGTTTGCGTCAATACAGAAATACTTATACTTGCTCAACTAATGCCTTACACAGCTAAGCTTGCGTCAATACAGAAATACTTATACTTGCTCAACTAATGCCTGACACAGCTAAGCTTGCGTCAATACACAAATACTTATACTTGCTCAACTAATGCCTGACACAGCTAAGCTTGCGTCAATACACAAATACTTATACTTGCTCAACTAATGCATGACACAGCTAAGCTTGCGTCAATACACAAATACTTATACTTGCTCAAATAATGCCTGACACAGCTAAGCTTGCGTCAATACAGAAATACTTATACTTGCTCAACTAATGCCTGACACAGCTAAGCTTGCGTCAATACAAAAATACTTATACTTGCTCAACTAATGCCTGACACAGCTAAGCTTGCGTCAATACAGAAATAATTATACTTGCTCAACAAATCTTGACATGTAGCTAAGCTTGTGTTACCGTAGCAGTACGTATACTTGCCTGACACAGCTAAGCTTGCGTCAATACAGAAATACACATACTTGCTCAACAAATCTTGACATGTAGCTAAGCTTGTGTTACCGTAGCAGTACGTATACTTGCCTGACACAGCTAAGCTTGTGTCAATAAAGAAATACTCATACTTGCTCAACAAATCTTGATATGTAGCTAAGCTTGTGTCAATACAGAAATACACATACTTGCTCAACAAATCTTGACATGTAGCTAAGCTTGCGTCAATACAGAAATACTTATACTTGCTCAACAAATCTTGACATGTAGCTAAGCTTGTGTCAATACAGAAATACACATACTTGCTCAACAAATCTTGACATGTAGCTAAGCTTGTGTCAATACAGAAATACACATACTTGCTCAACAAATCTTGACATGTAGCTAAGCTTGTGTCAATAAAGAAATACTCATACTTGCTCAAAAAATCTTGATATGTAGCTAAGCTTGTGTCAATACAGAAATACACATACTTGCTCAACAAATCTTGACATGTAGCTAAGCTTGCGTCAATACAGAAATACTTATACTTGCTCAACAAATCTGGACATGTAGCTAAGCTTGTGTCAATACAGAAATACACATACTTGCTCAACAAATCTTGACATGTAGCTAAGCTTGTGTCAATACAGAAATACACATACTTGCTCAACAAATCTTGACATGTAGCTAAGCTTGTGTCAATAAAGAAATACTCGTACTTACTCAACACATCTTGGTATGTAGCTAAGCTTGTGTCAATACAGAAATACTCATACTTGCTCAACAAATCTTGACATGTAGCTAAGCTTGTGTCAATACAGAAATAGTCATACTTGCTCAACAAATCTTGACATGTAGCTAAGCTTGCGTTAACGTATCAGTACTTATACTTGCTCTACCTATTACTGATATAGATTAGCTTGCCTCAATAAAGGAATAGGTATACTTGCTCAACTGATGTCTAATACAGCTAACCTTGCCATAATGAATATATACATTTACTTGCTTAACTAATGTCTGATCCAGCTTATTTCTGGTTGATATAGAAACAATTATTAAAAACTATTTTTTTACTAACATTTACATAACTAGTGTATAATATATACAGCTAACTGTACGTCAATACAGAAATACTTATACATCGTCAACTAATGTCTAATACAGTTATGCTTGGATGTAAAAAAAACGTATTCTCCCCCAACTTATGTATAAAACAGCTACTTATGCCTGATACAGCTTAACTTGTGTTAACACAGCAATACTTATACGTGTTCAATTAATGGCTACAACAACTAAGCTTGTGTCAATACAGAAATACACATACTTGCTCAACTTTTCTTGACATGTAGCTGAGCTTGCATTAACGTATCAGTAACTTATTACTGATATAGATTAGCTGGCCTCAATATAGGAATAGGTACATTTGTTCAACTGATACAGCTAAACTTTGTGCTAATACAGAACTACTTATATTTGCTAAAATTGCGTTAATACAGAAATACTTATTTTTTAGTAAACTTGTTCATCTGATGATTGATACATATTGCGTCAAGACAGAAATACTTATACTTTCGTCTGCTATAGACGATTGGTCGTCAAAACACAATTAACATTTTAACTTGCATACCTAGGTTATAATATACAGCTTATTGTACGTGTATACATACACATTTAAACTTGGTAAACTAATATTTAATACATATAAGCTATCGTGTAAAGAAAAACTGTTAATAAACTAATGTCTAACCAGTTTCAAAACGTTAATACTTATACTCTTTCAACTAATGTCTAATACAGCTAAGTGTGCGTGCACAAATACTTATACTTGTCCAACTATTGTTTGATACACCCAAACATTATCAAACCGTTATACTTGCAAGTGTAATGTCCGACAGAGTCTTACAAATAGAGGATTACAAAGACTTTTCTCGTAAATATTTTAATTGGCGCCTGACTGACGAAACACAGCAATCACGTGGTCGTACTTATCTCTCAGACGCTTCTGAAATGATTGACTGACTGACAACTCATCTGGTGGTCATACATATGTCAGGAAATTGTCTGGAACGCTCGACTCAAATACTAAATACGCATCGTTTAACACCTCTAAAAATACCTTCCACAGTACTTGACTGACTGTATACAGTTATGTCGTGATTATGCCCACCTTCAAGTACCTTCTTAAATGTACGACTGACTGTAAATACAGACATCTAGCGGTAATACCCATATATGCGTAACTGCTGGAATGTTTGACTGGCTGAATACAGACATCTCGTTGTAATACCCATCTATCAGTAACTGCTGGAATGATGGATTGACTGAATACAGTCATCTGGTTGTAACACCAATCTACCGGAATCTCCTTAAATGCTTGACCGACTCAATAAGTCGTCTTATTTCCATACCTATCTACCATTAACTACTGGAATGATTGACCGACTGTTAATACAGTCATCTCGTTGTAATACCCATCTACATGTCTACCTGTAATTGCTGGAATGATTGCCTGACTAAATACAGTCATATCGTTGAAATACTCATCTATCAGTAACTGCTGGAATGTTTGACTGACGGAATACAGTCATCTCGTTTTAATACACATCTTCCAGTTACTGCTAGAATGATTGACTGACTGAATACAGTCATCTAGTTGAAATACCCATCTACCAGTAACTACCGGAATGTTTGATGGACTGAATACAGTCATATCTTTGTAAAACACATCTTCCATGACTGCTGGAATGTTTGACTGACTGAATACAGTCATCTCGTTGTAATACACATCTTCCAGTAACTGCTGGAATGTTTGACTGACTGAATACAGTCATCTCGTTGAAATACTCATCTACCAGATACTGCTCGAATGTTTGACTGACTGAATACAGTCATCTTGCTGTAATACACATCTTCCAGTAATTGCTGGAATGTTTGAATGACTGAATACAGTCATCTCGTTGTAATACACATCTTCCAGTAACTGCTGGAATGTTTGACTGACTGAATACAGACATCTCGTTGAAATACTCATCTACCAGATACTGCTGGAATGTTTGACTGACTGAATACAGTCATCTTATTGTAATACCCATCTATCAGTAACTGCTGGAATGTTTGATGGACTGAATACAGTCATATCATTGTAATACCCATCTACCAGTAACTCCTGGAATGATTGACTGACTGAATACAGTCATCTTCTTGTAATACCCATCTACCAGTGATAGCTGGAATGATTGACTGACTGAATACAGTCATCTCGTTGTAATACCCATCTACCAGTAACTACTGGAATGATTGACTGACTTTATACAGTCATCCTCTTGTAATACCCACCTACCAGTGATAGCTGGAATGATTGACTGACTGAATACAGTCATCTCGATGTACTACCCATCTTCCAGCAACTACTGGAATGATTGACTTACTGAAAACAGTCATATCATTGTAATACCAATATATATGTAACTGCTGGAATGTATGACATACTGAATAGTCATCTAGTTGAATACAGTCATCTAGTTGTAATACCCATCTCCCAGTGATAGCTGGAACGATTGATTGACTGAATAGGTATCTCGTTGTAATATCCATCTACCAGTAACTGCTGGAATGATTTACAGAATACAGACATCTAGTTGTTATACCCATCTACCAGTAACTTCTGGAATGATCGACTGACAGAATACAGTCATCTCTTTGTAATACACATCTTTCAGTAACTACTGGAATGTTTGACTGACTGAATACAGTCATCTCGTTGTAATACCCATCTACCAGTAACTGCTGGAATGATTATCTGACTAATTAGAGTCGTCTCGCTGTAATACCCATCTCACAGTAACTACTGCAATGTTTGACAGACTGTGTACAGTAATCTAGTTGTTATACCCATCTACCAGTAACTGCTGGAAAAATTGACTGACTGAATAGCTATCTAGTTGTTATACCCATCTACCTGTAACTACTGGAAAGTGTGACAGACTGAATAGCTATCTAGTTGTTATACCCATCTACTAGCAACTGCTAAAATGTATGACAGACTGAATAGCTATCTAGATGTTATACCCATCTACCAGCAACTGCTGGAATGCGTGACATACTGAATAGCTAGGTAGTTGTTATACCCATCTACCAGTAACTGCTGAAATGATCGACTGACTGAATAGCTATCTAGTTGTTATACCCATCTACCAGTAACTACTGGAATGATCGATTGACAGAATACAGTCATCTCTTTGTAATACCAATCTACCAGTAACTGCTGGAATGATTGACTGACTGAATACAGTCATCTTGTTGTAATGCCCATCTACCAGTAACTGCTGGAATGATTGACTGACTGAATACAGTCATCTCTTTGTAATACCAATCTACCAGTAACTGCTGGAATGGTTGACTGACTAAATACAGTCATCTTGTTGTAATGCCCATTTACCAGTAACTGCTGGAATGTTTGACTGTCTGAATACAGTTATCTCGTTGTCATACCTATCTACCAGTAACTACTGTGTCTATATGTGAGAAAATGTTAAGAACTTTGTTTCACCTAAGCTCATGTTAAAATAAATACAACTACTTACTTTCAAGACTCCACTCCATGGCAATTGGGGGTTAGGGGACAGATGCGTCAGATACTGTGTAAAATTAATAGTAATTTACAGCAAAGCCGTCATTCTAAATAATTATAGCGGCGTAAATATCTTCAATTGAATTATTAATGCATGTGCCCGTGCTCTAGTATGCAATCACATATGTAGCATTTTGTCTTTTGAACACTGAAAATAATACTGTTTCTTAAATATTTTAATTTTAATATTCTTAGTTATAAATTTACAAGGTAAAAATAGTTCTAAACTAATTCAGTGAATTATAAAAACAGCAACATTGAGTAATTATCACATAAAAAACCCGATTATCATCCATATAGATATATGACCAAAAGATACTGGCAAGAGGATAATATGGGCCAATCATACTTGCATCCTCAAACTGAATTATTTGCCTTCAAAAAGGCTTTGCTTTTGACCCACTCAACGTCAAAGGTTATGTGCTTCCATTCTTAAATATTCTATGAATTATTTTTTCACCTCTTTCCCATATGCAGATACATTTTTAGCAGACGACTTAGGCAAACATTGTGACAAAAGGAAAAATTGCTCATTGAAAGCAATTTCTGCATTTGTCACATTCTTTTCGACTGCTTTCAAAATTACAATTTCATTTATGGACATTGTTCCTATCTTCACCTAAATGTTGCATTAAAGTCGTCTGTTAACTTGTTGTATGGGGGAAAGGATAGTGATCAAAAGCTGTTTTAAACATTTCCCACACAAAGACGCTTTCTGATGACTTTGCAGCAGTAAACTTTTGAAAACATAGTTGCAAAGGGAGAAATTGCTCATTATGAGCAATTACTCCTTTTGCCGCAATGTCTTCAACTCTTACTTTAATTTACAGAGCTGTCCCCTATTTCTGCTTAGGTGTTTTTAAAGTTGTTTGTATGTGGTTGAGGAGCGTTAATTTCTTTCGGGTTTTCACATCCCAATGATTTTAAGGAATATCGAATAATAGTAACTGCCGTCACAACCTAAAATACAACAACTGTACAATATGCATTTCATAACATTTTGACATTGTTAAGACTTCAATTCATACGATGAGCAAACTGACATTTGCCCACAATGTGCCGTATTTCATACAGATGAGTTCAAGTACTTTCAAAGGAAAAACAAAAATGTAACATAAAATACGGTTTAACTCTCCCGTGCAACTTCTCAACTTATGTCGAGTTGCTGTAACTGCATAAGATGCATTTCACGAAAAGAAAGTGGGGCGGAGAGTTTGTTCACATTTCTTCTTTTCCTTTTCCTACAGTGCTTTCAGAAATTAAGAATCCACCATGGCCGATTGGTAAGCGTCGGGGATTAGAAACCAGGCATCCCCGGTTCGATCCTCAGTCGCCAGTCGCTGCGGTCATAGTGAATTGCCCTTAGGCCAGGTACATTTTCTAGCAATGTATTGGTTTGTGAACCCAGGGATCATGAATAAGTGAAGAATCGCCGTGAAATAACTGAAATGATGTTGAAAACAGCACACAGCCGCAATAAAACAAAGCTTTCAAAAAAGAGTTTACGCATTAATGTGACGTTGATGGATCAGCAACAAAGGTAAATAACTTGTTTGGAAAAGGTAAAATTTATCCTAGTTATGTTGTTCCCATAGACCGCAGTGTTATCACTATTTCGTAAATATACTAATCAAGCTTGCACTGTCCTTAGAATTATATCTGTGACAGATGACTAATTAAAACATTGTGGCAACGGGAAAGTTGCTCATAATCAGAGATTTTTTCATTGTTTTGCAAGGTCGTTAACTTGTTTCAATCATTTGACATTATTTTATAGGGAAGTTCCATATTTTTGACTCGAATCTGCTCTAGAGTTGTGCTAGTGAAAAATGAAAATTGGCATACACACACGTCGTCTAACGACTTTGCAGCAAACGAATTTAGAAATCATTGTGGGAAAGGACGAAAACACTCAATAAGGGAATTTTCTTAATTTCCCAGAATATTGTGTTTTCAATCCTATATCAAAATTAGAATTAAGATTGTCATGGGGATACAATTCGCATTCTTTTCAGGTGTGTTCATAGCAGACGACTTTAAACATACTTCTAAAGCCAATGTAGTGTTGTTCAATACATGGTTGAAAGGAGAAATTCATTGTTCTACTAATGCAATGGTATTACTGGAGTTATCTATCTCAAAATTATAATACCCCATCGAATGCGTATTTCCATCAAAGTACTTAAAGTACTAAAGATATCATTATGATCGGTAAAGAGGGACTGCAGAAGTGCATGTAGAAATCTTTAAAAAAATCCCCACCATGACAGACAAGTAATGATGCATCAGGCCTGAATGAAAAATGTCCAAGATTATATATTATTGTTGGTCTCGTAACAATTAATTGACTCCCCGAATATATCATTTTGTCCACATAATACTTTTTCAATTATCATATTACCCAATAACTACGGAAATCCCACCAGAAACATTCATGACAGTACAGTGTATTCCTATTCATTAACTGTACTGAACCAACTGACGCATTCAGATTATGCAATCTATTAATACAATCTATTAATGTTTGCAACTCCAAAACAGAGGGCAAGTGTGGCCCTAAATCGATCACCTGAGGCATAGCTATGTAGCATATGAGTAACTGCTAACATAGGAGAAAATGTAATCAAGAGCGTGAATGAAGCTACTATGAGTTAACATTGTCAATAAAACTCATCAATAAAGGACATTTGTTATGATATTAAATCTTTGAACAGTTTGTAAGAGGACCACCAAAGTATCATTCCCGTGAAGTTTGGTTGATATCAGTTTCATGATTTTGGAGGATATTGTGTTCATTTGATCCCTATTCTGAAGCAGCATGGCAGCTATTTTTATAAACCAATCAATATGGCTTGAACAAATTACAAATGTATCCTGAAATCAGACAAATAACTGTCTGTATTGGAATCTGACAAGATGATTCAGAGAAGATGTATTTTGCTGCAGACAACTTTTGAAAACGTTTTGGCAAAAGGAGACATAAAAAGCGTCTGTTGTGTCATATACAAAACCTTAAAGTCGAGAGAAAACATAACCTTTTTCTATAATTGTTGAAATTCCTATAAATCGTACCTGGCTAAAAGGCAACACTTTTAATTGTTTTGATTTTGTAAGGTTTTTAACCCCACTTTCAAAATACTTTTAGCCATACAACGACAATATTGGGACTTAACCTGTTCCCTTGCATTGAATGAGCAATCTCTTCATTTGTCACAATGGGTTTAACTTTGTTCAAAATTGATTTTTTATTCGTTTCTTAAAGAGGGATACAACTTAGTTCATTTACACATTTGGAATCGGAGGGGTCTATTTGAGGATAAGGGTTGAGAACAAGCAAACCGAACGTCAACTATTAGCGAACAGGAATACAAGTTCACAATGTTTTAGTTTTCAGCAGTTGTCTATCTGTAAATATGACGGAAATGGTTAAGGGGCTGTTTCAAAGACGTCACAAGCTTAATATATAGCACCTCTGTCAAAGGTCGTCTGTCTCAATCTATATCAGGGATAAGATTGTTATTACTGTACTTAATTTATTATCAGTTTGTTTATCACTCACTCTATATCTTAATCCGGGTAACTGTATTGCCTAAAATAGAAAATGACGACACGGAATTTCCACAGTTTTTTACCTTTTTAATTTATTTGGAACATTGTATTAAACTGGACATTCTTTTGTCGGTAAATTAATGTTCCTCGGAATCACAAGATCAAAACTGGTAATACAAATGATTTTGTTAGTGTAATTATTAGATTCAAAGTAGATATTGAGTTTATAAAAATAAACAATGGAGAAATAGAGTGACTAGTGGTTTTTTCACATCCGGAAGTAAGATTAAGGTAAGACATATTTTATCATGTGAAAGGGAAATACAAACATAGGGTTTATACATAACTTAATAATGCATGTAATTAATCTTATACCAGTCATGGTAGTATTATAGAAAAGAAAGGTGTGCGTGGTAGTTTGTACCTTCTTCGGATGGCCACCACACTATTCACAACATTTCTTTACTTATATATCGGTAATGTTCTGGGTAATTTTCAGGATTACTGGAAGCTTCCAGTAGGAATGCCTTGAAATTTAGCACAAGGAGATTTATAGACCTGCCAGTGTGACCACTTATCGGGATTTCTCTTTGTCCTTATTCAGTATATTAATTTCACACACTACGTACAGTGACAGTTATTCCCATCTCGACGAACGTAATATGACACGTATTCAACTACATGTATTAATATCATGAATGTTTTTGAATGTATTACACTATATACGGACCGTACTTATAAAAGTAAGAATATTTTAAGACAAGTTTCTGTATGCAAAACTACCAAACGACCACGTCACGCGAAAACCGCCCTAAGAACAATTTACGATCGAGTCAAAGAAGTGGTCATAACCGTTCTCGGGGAGCTTTTTTAATTTTAGGTTGGTTATACTATTAGAGATGGCGAACAGGTTTGTATGGATCTTTGTTATTGTCAAATCCTAAAAGTTCTGTTTTAGTAAGGACGGGGCTCGTATGTCTTAATCATATCAACTATGCTGACTGGTAGGTTAATATAGTAAGTTGATGTTGCTTATTTTAAACTTAAAATTTGAATTTAACATATATATATTACTGACAACGAATCGAAGGCTCTATATAGGGAAAGTTGATTTTCGCCCAATACGCGTCAACCGCTCCGAATGGAACTCTGAAAACACTTTGTCAGTACGCCCCATCACGACTAGCGTGCATAAACAAAGTCGGCGAGTCGATCCGTGGTCTTATAAGGCATAAGACCAACGATCGATGTATTTTGGGGTTTGAGGTTGAAAAGGCCCTATAGAGGTCACAATACACCAAATAAATTCCTTTTTTGTTTACATGTAAATCAACCAGCTTCAACCCTCGTTTGTCACATTTTCTAAGCGTTTCCCATGTAGAACACCATATATCATTGAAAAGAGATACTTCTTACCTTTAAAATAATCCATAGAAAATGTGGGGTCATGCATTTTGCAAGAAAGAACTCGCTCTGTGAAGATGGGGACCGTCCTTTTTACCACAATCCAGCTAGGCTGAAAATGGGTTTACCCATACTCTACTTTCACTTTCACACAAGGTCAACATACCTAAAATGATGAAATCAAACAGTTCCAGTTCATCCTCTACATATTTACAAAGAATTTACACCCATTGTCACATATCCAATGCAGTCTGGGACAGATGTACAACCATTTCTAGGCAAACAAAGTTTTGTTTACGCACTACTTGGCTGTAGATCAAAGGGGCCCGCGGATGTATTTAGCGTAATTTGACCTATAAGACAAAATATTTGCCTCCAAGGAGGAGTTTCTTGCCATTATTTTCAAAGTGTTATCTATATTGAGAGCAAAAAAGCCAAAGTTAGGACAGTAAGGCATTTATTTTCAAAGAAATTTCAATTTTCCTATACCGGCCGAAACCTCGGTGTTGCGGCTTGAGTCTGGCCAAATTTGGGATATCGCGCATCATATAGGTCTAAGATGAAAAAAATAAGAAACGCGTTATATATTAAGTTTGAAACGTGTCCATTGTTTATAGACATGAACAAACTTCATGTTTATGCATGATTTGGACCATGCAACACTAACAGAGAAGTCTAAATAGCTTGAAAACATCCATTTTTAGGGAGAAAAATGTAAAATTTGCTAGGATTTTTTTTCCAGCAAAATCCTGTTCTAAATGCTTTTTGATGTTTTTCAATAAACTTTTTGTTAGGAAACAAGCATTTATATATTTCAAACAATTTAATACCAATACTGGCCAGCCGGGTACATAATTAAGGGTTTTTGACACCTTTACCGGTGACTGCATTGATGAGTGAAATTTAACAGTCTGCTTATTGCACACATTTGTGGCCTGTATATATGTCATAAATATTTACTCATTAAGGGACTAGCTGGGGTTGAAGAGGGTAGTTTTAGGAAGTAGGTTCCAATAAAATAACTTCCTAACACATTTTTATTATATTAGCTGTGTTCTGTTGCTTTTGTATTGTAATTGACAGGGAAATTGAGTTAAAAATGATTCGTAAAAGGCAGTGCAAGTCAATTGGCTTTCAGAAAGGTGTGCCAGGTTTAGATAGGGGTCAACAACATGGTATTCTGGTTTTTGACAGTGCTAATTCCCTAAAGTGGGATCTAGTCTGGCCCAAACGGCTTAAATGTGAAAAATGTACATATATTGGTATATACTATAATTTATATGAAGAAGTTGAAATTGGGGTTCACATAGCAAGTAAGGGCATCACAGTTGCGAAACAAAGGGGGAAAAGTTTCCTGCCCTAATCATGCAGGCTATTGCTCGGAAAACATAACGGGCGAAACACTGATTGGGCAGGAAGACCAATGGAATGAAAAGGCTGCGCGCCAAATATCTCAGGATCTAAATTTAACACATGTTACTGGTGACGGTGACAGTAAAGGTCATAAAGGTGTAACTAAATGTCAGGAGAACACTGTTATTAGCTTAAAGAGTTGAGACATCTTGCTAATTATATGAAGAGACAGGTTTATATAGATCCATTCACTAAGACAATGTTTCTATGTAACAAGTCAAACTTGAAAAATAGGTTTGCACTTTCAGTAAAAGCAAGGTGTTTGGGTGAGCTGAGATCTGCACATATGTATTAAAATGGCTTAGCCCATCTCAGTGACCATAGTTATATATAAAGAATGCACTGATTCATTGATTGATTGACTGTATTACAAATGTAATTCACTGATAGGATATTGTGTGTGTGAAAATATTGAACAATCATTTACCAACCAATCCAACATTTCCCACATTTTCCAGCTATATTTGTAGTACACGTATATGACTGTTTAATAACCATATTTGGTCATATTTATTTATCAACAGGTCAAAAGATAGTGCCATACATAAGAAAACTTCAGCTTTGTTTACCTTTCATCTAGGTCAGGATGACACAGTCAGGGTGGAAATTTGGAAATGTGGAAATTTAACACGCATTCTGCCGTACCTAATAGCTGATGCCCACATGAGCCCCCTGTCCACTCCAGGCAACCAGTTTCTACATTTACTATGCATTTTTAGTGTAGTCGGTCTTGTACTGTATTCCAGTAGGTGTCAAATTATTACAGACGATAACAAAGTGACCTTTCATAATTTGACCCGGAAGTGCTTTAGGTCACAATACATCAAATAAATTCCTTCTTTGTTTACATGTAAATCAACCAGCTTCAACCCTGGTTTGTCACATGTATTTAGCGTAATTTGACCTAGACGGAACCCTGATTTTCGCCTAAAACGCGCCAACCGCTTCGATTGGAAATCGGAAAAACACTTTTTCAGTACACCCCAGTATCATTTAAGTGCATAGAAATAATCGGCGAGTCAATAAGGCCTAATAAGGCGTCACTCCAACGATTGGTGTATCCATATTGAGCGCCAAAACTGGACGTATGAAGGAAATGGTGATTTTCGCCCGAAACGCGGCAACCGCTCCGATCTGAAATCTGAAAACACCTTTTTCAGTAAGCCCTAACTCCACTAGAGTGCATAGAAACAGTCGACAAGTCGTTCCGTGGCCTAATAAGGAGTCAGGCCAACGATTGGTGTCTTTATTTTTGGGATGGAGGTCGCCCTATATAGGGAAAGTTCATTTTTGACCAAAACGCGCCAACCACTCCGATCGGAAATCTGAAAACACGTTTTCAGTACGCCTTATTACCACTAGAGTGCATAGAAACAATCGGTGAGTCGATACGTGGTGTAATAAGGCGTCGGGCCAACGATTGGTGTATCCAGTTTTGGCGTCAAAACTGGCCGTATGGGGGAAATGGTGAATTTCGTTGATTTTAGCCCGAAACGCGCCAAGGCTCTGATTGGAAATCTGAAAACACTTTTTCAGGCCAACTATTGTTGTCTTTATTTTGGGGGTTGAGGTCGAAGAGGCCCTTTAGACGGAATTTTTATTTTCGCACAAAACGCACCAACAGCTCCGTTGGAAATCTGAAAACACTTTTTCAGAACCTATATAGGGAAAGTTGATTCAATACGCGCCAGCTTCACTAGAGTGCATAGAAACAATCGTTGGGTCGATCCGTGGCCTAACAAGGCGTCAAGCCAACGATTGGTGTCTTTATTTTTGGAGTGGAGGTCGAAAGGAGCCCTGAAGACGGAACTTGATTTTTGTCCGAAACGCGCCAGCCGCTCCGATTGGAAATCTGACAACACTTTTTCAGTACGCCCCACCACCTATAGAATGCCACTAGAGTACATGGATACTATCTGCGTGTCGATTTGTGGCCCGATAAGGCATCAGGCCCACGATTCGTGTCTTTACTTTCGGGGTGGAGGTCGAGGAAATGGTGACTTTCGTTGATTTTCGCCGGAAACGCGCCAACCGCTCCGATTGGACCACCAGTGTTTATAGAAACAGTGTGAAGTCGATCTGTGGCCTAATAAGGCGTCAGGCCAACAATTGGTCTTTATTTTGGGGTTTGAGGTAGAATAGACGGAACTTTGATTTTCGCCCGAAACGCGCTAATTGCTCCGATTGGAAACCTGAAAACATTTTTTCAGTACGCCCCAGCACACATAGAGTGCATAGAAACAATCGGCGAATCAATCAGTACCCTTATAAGGCGTCACTCCAACGATTGGTGTATTCAGTTTGGGCGCCAAATGAAGGAAATGGTGATTTTCGTTGATTTTCGCCGGAATTGCGCCAACCGCTCCGATTTGAAATCTGAAAACACTTTTTTAGAACGCACCAGCACCAGTAGAGTGCATAGAAACAATCGGCTAGTCGATCCTTGGCCTAACAATGCGTCACTCCAACGATTGGTGTCTTTATTTTGGAGGGGCCCTATAAAGGGAAAGTGTGTTATCATCCCTTTTCTCTTTAATCCCGTTTTAGTGACCAGGACAGTTGTTACACCTTATACGGCATACGATAAGCTATGTTTGGAGGTTATGAAATCAACAACATATTTATGTTGTCAATTATTGTGTTATCATCCCTGTTCTCAAAGGTATCCCGGATGCTTGTAGGACAACATGACGAACGGGAGATCCTGGTCAGACTAGGCAAAAGGCGCAAGCTTATCTTGATCTTCGATGGTCGCAAATTCCGAAGCTCGTTTTTCATGTGCGTGGCTCATTAATTAGTCGCCCCGCAGGAGCGGGCGACTTCTATTTTTAATCGTATTTCAGAAATCACATGGGAGGGCGGCTTATTATTAGAAAGAAACAAATCTAGATGATTTGAACATATTACAATTGTGGTTGTTTACGAACACTAATAAATGACACATCTAAAATGAAATAAATATTCCGATTTTTTAATGTTTGCAGTTTTTTTTTATTTCACTCGCATTTAAGTTTTTGGACGGTACCCCTTGGGGTACAGTCTATAGTCATGTGCATTTTGAGAAATCGTACAACAATTGGCTCCCTGATTATAAACAGTATGACAGAATAAAGCTGGGTACCAAAAACCGAGAGGGCTTTTTTTTATACCCACATCAAAAAAGTAGTGCCAATTATCAGGCAATATAACTGCTTTTCGAAAACATTGGTGAATCAAGATATCTGAATTTTGAAAAAGGACTGTAAAAAGGCAGCATTAGTGGTTGAAGTATTACGTTTACAATTTTGCGTTGAAGTTTGAATTAATATATTCATAAACAATGTATGAATATATACCAATTTTTTACATGTTTCATCAGAAAGAATTTAATTTTTAGAAACGAAATAATATTGACACTATTACAATTCATACGTTATTATGTTTCTTAAAATTTCGTATAATATAAAATCGTAGTACGGCAATTTTGATGATATCACGTGATATTTTGATTTTCTTGTAGATCAGAAGTGATTTTGGGATGTTTGGTAGTATTAACAATAATGCCAAATGCTTCGATGAAAAACTATCTGTAGTATTTAACAATAATGCCAAACGCTTCGATGAAAAACTATCTCCCAACTAATTATCTAGCCAATCGATTCATTTTACTGAAAGAGATGGTAAGGAACGACAACTCTGCGAAGGAAAACTTGCAACTTCCGTTCAAAATGAAAGTAGAAATCTGACAAGCTGCCCTGACGATAGATTGTTATTGTGGAGAAAAGACACATGAAGTTTTATATTGAGGAAGACTGACAGGAAAGAAATGTGTGCCCGCCTAAAATGTTCATTTAGTCATCAATCCGTAAAACGTTCGAGGTAGGTCTGTCAATTAAACTGCAATTTGGAGTGGATTTTTGTTTCGCCCTGTGCTGTATCGTAACCGAATATGAAAATAAGCTCACATGTATTTCATGTACACGTATGTCTGAAAATAGCCCAATTCCTGTAGACATTCGCTTGTTCGTTTTATCATCTGACATCTGTTAATTATTTAAAAGGTTGGTATATGAAGGAAAATAAAAAATAATAAATGAAGGACTTTGGAGACTTCGTACATATATTGTACAAGTATATCATCGTTACTGTATGTATACACTATTTAGGCTCATTTGAGGACTTAGGAGACAAAAGTGGTTAAGTGATGTGAAAACTGCTTTCAAACTTAAGTGTGTACAATTATTTGTATTGATGATATCAAAGACCTAATTAGGTCTTTGATATGATATTATGTATACAAGTTTATTATTGAAAAGAATGAAGAAATACAATGTATATTGATAAATGAATTTTCCAGATTTTGTCTATACTTAGATGGAGCATATGCATGATGCTTTGCCAAAAATGTTATTCAATTAAACGCACAAAAACATATGTATATTTGTGTACATTATGTTATAAATTGTCTAGTGAATAGATGTCTAACTGACACTTTGCCTTGACATCATTTATAAAGTTATATTGACATAAAAGTAGTCAGGCTACGCCGTTTCTAGGTCTAAATTACATGTAAATGGTCAGTTAAAACTGGTGAGACTGCATAATATGATACATAGGCTCCTCTGAGTCTTCACTGGATACATATGCATTATAACCCCATATAACTTAATGCAGATCAATAATTTCAAAGTATCTATTATAAACGGACTATTTTATTATTCAAATCATAGCATACATATATATTGATAAAGAATGGTTTTGTGCAGACATGGATACACATCTTGATTTAATTTTATTGTGCAATCAGTAACTGTATGTATTTTTGTTTCGTTTCAGATCATGGGAATGTTGACGGATTATAATACGGTTTCGTTTTTAGTTGAATCAGAGAAATAAAAGACAAATGGCAAGTCCTGGACGCAACAAAATGGGTAGAAAACAAAAACTAAACGACGTTAATGACATTCTTCAAAGCTGGTAACAGCAGCGAGTCGTTGTGACAAGTATCCTGAATGAAAGTGTTTATTCTGTAAAGGTAACTCGGAAAACAATAACGGAATGGAAGGACAAGTATCTAGGAGATGTAAACGACACAAATACGAATCAAGGATGCACAATGTGATCTGTTTTTGTTTACTATAATACAGGAAGATAACTGTGTAATTAACTAATTACAATGAACAAGACATTCAAGTAAATCATTTTGAGCTATAACACAGCCTTCCAGGAAGACACTTGTACATGATAACTAACATTAAGTAGATCATTTTGAACTACATATTGTGTCACACAGGGTGAACCTGTTGATAATATTGATCAGGCAGATCATTTGTTTTGTTAAATGACCCAAGATGTAAAAGGTTTGTTAAATGACCCAAGATGTAAAATTTAAAAGTAAAACTGTAAGTTTACTAGCATTTGTCAACAGTAAGAGGCATGAGAAAAAAGCATTGTGACAAAAGGAAAAATTGCTCGTATGGAGCAATTTCTTCCTCTGCTTCCATGTTTTCAAAAAGCTGTCTGCTGCAGAGGCGTCAGAAAGTGTCTATTTGAGGGAAAGGGTGATTGAAATATTATAATTAGCTCCTCTGGCTGAAAGCTAGTCGAGCTTATGTCATAGCGAATTGTCCGTCGTGTATGCGTTAACTTTTTGCTTCAAACGACTTAACCACTTTGCCAATTTAGATGAAACTTCCTAGAAAGCATCCTCTTAATGTCCTCTTCTAAATTCATTCAATTTTTTTGGTTCCATGCAAAATTCTGGTTTCCAAGGCAACCAAATTAAAAAAAATAGGGAAAACTTAAAAAAGCTTCTCCTCCGAAAGTGTCAGGCCGATTTTCAAATAATTTTGTAGAAATGTTCCTTGGGTGACCCTCTATCAGATTCCTTCAAGCCACGTTGATTGGTGTTAAAACATGGTCGCCAGGGGGGCGGGCTATTTTGCATTATATGGCTATAGTGAAAACTTAAAATATCTTTAACTCAAAAAGTGCAAATTTTCAAATTATTTTGTAGAAATGTTCCTAGGATGACCCTCTGTCAGATTTCTTCAAGCAATGTTGATTGGTTGAAAACTATGGCTGCCAGGGGGCGGGGCTATTTTGCCTTATATGGCTATAGTGAAAACTTAAAAAATCTTCTCCTCCGAAAGTTTCAGACAAATTTTCAAATAATTTTGTAGAAATGTTCCTTGGGAGACCCTCTATCAGATCCTTCAAGCCATGTTGATTAGTCGAAAAACATGGCAGTCAGAGGGTGGGGCTATTTTGCCGTATATGGCTATAGTGAGAACTTAAAAAATCTTCTCCTCCGAAAGTGTCCGGCTGATTTTGAAATAATTTTGTAGAAATGTTCCTTGGGAGACCTTCTATCAGATCCTTCAAGCCATGTTGATTAGTCGAAAAACATGGCAGTCAGAGGGTGGGGCTATTTTGCCGTATATGGCTATAGTGAGAACTTAAAAAATCTTCTCCTCCGAAAGTGTCCGGCAGATTTTCAAATAATTTTGTAGATATGTTCCTTGGGTGACCCTCTATCAGATTCCTTCAAGCCAAGTTGATTGGTCGAAACCTATGGCTGCCAGGGGCGGGGCTATTTTGCCTTATATGGCTATAGTGAAAACTTAAAAAATCTTCTCCTCCGAACGTTTCGGGCTGATTTTCAAATAATTTTGTAGAAATGTTCCTAGGATGGTCCTCTATCAGATTCCTTCGACAATGTTGATTGGTCAAAAACATGGCCATCAGGGGGCGGGGCTGTTTGAAGATTTAATTTTTGCCTAATGGCCGTGGAGCGATACGGGCCCTCTTGGGCCTCTTGTTTTTTAAATCTGATCAAAGCTTTCTCTGTCTAGATTCCAGAGAGTACTGGTACATGTTCATAAGAAGAATTAATTTCACAATGAAATTATTGATCACAAAAGGAAAAAGCACATTATGAGATTTAACTTTGGACATAAAGTTTAAAGATTTTCTATTGCATCATTATTGTCTACAGCCTATATACATTCAAATGTCAGTTTACTATTTTTTTCTATGTATATTCAAGTTGATATGTACTCATCATGCAACAGAATTTACATGTACAAAATATGTGCCCAATTTTTCAATTGTTAATCATAGTAATGGGAAGAAAAGTTTGAAATTTTTAACACAACTGTACATTTTGACCTGTTGATTTTTTTGCAAACTTCAAGGATTGGAAGAAATATTTGAACGGAAACAATATCACAGGCTCTTGTTAAAAAACTTTACCCAAATTTAACCAATCTACAGCAGACAACTTTGAAAATATCTTTGCAAGCTCACTTTGGTACAGCATGTTTCCCGTTTTATTACTCAGTTTACCGTAGCTCAGTCAGTAGAGACACGGGCTGTTAATCCAGGGGTTGTGAGTTTGAACACCAGCTTGGCCTACATTCCTTCCGACATTTGACATGACTACCACCAATGGGCTTTCAGACTATGTGGAAAAGCAGCCAATTGCTTGGAAAGAATGTTGTGTGAAGTACTGGTATGAGAAAGCCAAGAAACATATGAGTAGTTGAACTGGCTGCCGTGATATGACTGAAAGATTGATGAAAATGGTGTCAAACACCAATTAATCAATCAAACTATTTTATTACCTAATACTTTGAGACTTGGAAGACTTGTTCATCTAATACCCTTCTTCTCATTGTATACTAAATAGGCTGAGTGTAGCCTATTTTTGGGGGTAAAAAGTATCAATTTTGATGTATTTTGGTTGTATTAGAGAATTGGACATTGTTGGTTAAGTTACAGGTCAATTTGACAGAAAATCCACAGGTGAAATTTGTCTATCCGTGTAAGCCTGTGTGGCATGCTTAGGCTGATCCGGATCGATACTTTACGCAGAGTCCACAATGTTGGTTTGCTCGCAGGACTGCTCAAATTATAGGAAAATCTAGTTAACACTCTGGAAGCCGCATGTTTTACTTGAGCATGATGAAACTTTCTCAGAATATTTGCTTGTATGATATCTAGCCTAAGTTCGAATATGTGTCAGATCCAGTAAAGAGCTAGGTCACTTAGTCAAACACTGTAGAACATCTTGTTAACACTATAGACACTGCATTTTTGTATTGAGCATTTTGAAACCTTGTCAGAAAGTTTGTCTTGATGATAGGCCAATTTCAAATATTGGTTATTTTGGATAAAACATTAGGGCACTAAGCCAAGTTGGAGGAAAATCTTGTTAACCCTTTCCCTCATATTATAGAGGCGTTCTGACGCCTCTGCAGCAGATGGCTTTTTGAAAACATAGAGACAAAAGAAGAAATTGCTCAAAACAAGCAATTTCTCCTTTTGCCAAAATGTTTTCCACTTTTAGTCATAGGTTATCCATTGAATTATAGAGGTTTTGTATCATTTGACAAAATCTGTTCAAAGTCGTCTGCTGCAGAATTGTCGTATAAGGGAAATGGTTAAGACTCTGGAAGCGGCACTTTTAGCTTGAGCATGCTGAAACTTTGTCAGAATGATTGTTTTTATTATATTTATTTTGAATATGGGTAATGTTTGTTAAACAAGAGGGCCATGATGGCCCTGGAATCGCTCACCTGATTTTTTTTTTTTCACTTTAGCCATATAAGCCTCGCCCCCTGGCAGCCATAGTTTCCGACCAATGAACTTGGCTTGAAGGAATCTGATAGAGGGCCACCCTAGGATCATTTCTACAATTTTTTTTGAAAATCGGCCAGACACTTTTGGAGGAGAAGATTTTTTAAGTTTTCACTATAGCCATATAATGCAAAATAGCCCTGCCCACTGGCGGCCATGTTTTTTGACCAATCAACATGGCTTGAAGGAATCTGAAATTGGGTCATCCAAAGAACATTTCTACAAAATTATTTGAAAATCGGCCGAACACTTTCGGAGAAGAAGATTTTTTAAGTTTTCACTATAAGGCAAAATAGCCCCGCACCCCCTGGCGGCCATATTTTTCGACCAATCAACTTGGATTGAAGGAATCTGATAGAGGGTCATCCAAGGCGCATTTCTACAAAATTATTTGAAAATCTGCCAACCAGTTTGGGAGAAGAAGATTTTTTTAAGTTTTCACTATAGCCATATAAGGCAAAATAGCCCTGCCCACTGGCGGCCATATTTTTTGACCAATCAACATGGCTTGAAGGAATCTGATAGTGGGTCACTTAAGGAACATTTCTACAAAATTATTTGAAAATCGGCCAGACACTTTCGGAGGAGAAGATTTTTTAAGTTTTCACTATAGCCATATTAGGCAAAATAGCCCTGCCCCCCTGGCGGCCATGTTTTTAGACCAATCAACATGGCTTGAAGGAATCTGATAGAGGGTCATCCAAGGAACATTTCCACAAAATTATTTGAAAATAGGCCTGACACTTTCGGAGGAGAAGATTTTTTAAGTTTTCACTATAGCCATATTAGGCAAAATAGCCCCGCCCCCCCTGGCGGCCATGTTTTTCGACCAATCAACATGGCTTGAAGGAATCTCATAGAGGGTCATCCAAGGAACATTTCTACAAAATTATTTGAAAATCTGCCAACCAGTTTGGGAGAAGAAGAATTTTGAAGTTTTTTTCATTTCGTTGCCATGGAAACCAGAATTCTGCATGGATCCCAAAAATTTGAAGGAAATCTGGTGAGGTCATTGAGAGGATGCTTTCTGTGAAGTTTCATCCCAATTGACCCACTGGTTACTGAGGAGAAGAAGTTGACGGACGACGCACGACGCACGATGGACGACGGACGCCGGACAAAAGGCGATCACAATAACTCAGCTTGAGCAAAGCTCAGGTGAGCTAAAAATTAGGTCACTATGCCAAGTTGAAGGACAATCTTGATTTAACACTTAAGAGACCACACTTTTGACTTTAGCGGCTTGAAACCTTGTCAGACAGTTTTTCTTGATGATATACAGGCCAATTTAGACATTGGTCATGTTGAGTCAAAAATTAGGTCCCTTGATCAAATTTAAGAAAAATCTTGTTAATGCTCTGGAAGCCATGTTTTTAACTCTAGTATGATGAAACTTTACCAGAATGTTTATCTTGATGATATTTAGGCTAACTTCGAATATGGTCTGGCTAAAATCGTGGTCACTAGACCAATATTGAGAATTATTTTGTAAACACTCTAGTCACCACATTTCTCTCAAATGTTCCTTGCTTGACTCTTTACTAAGATTGTTAATATTAAGTTGATTCTTTAGATACTATAGATAATAAATAGCTTTGCTACAGGTACTATTTTACCCTTTCTACACTACAGACACATGTTGTCTAATCTTCAACAGATGGATGGTATGAGACGTAGAGTTTATCCATGTGATAAATTACCTATCACAAATGTGTTTGTTTATCTAACTGTATCTACTGTCTACAGTTCAAGAGTTTAACTATAGATCTCTGGAAATAAGGTTAACCCTGTCTTAAATAAATGTTTGAACTGTATGCATTTCTGCTTTTTTGATTACATTTCTTTAAATTATGTGACTTGTGTTGTAACTTTCCAAAAAATGGAACAGTTGACCATCTTTTTTCCCCTCATACAATGGGTACCGTCCCACAGCACTTTCAGTGCTTTGATTTGTCTTATTTACGAAGACAAAAGTGGTCCCTTCAAGACGTGAACCAACACCCCCTAATGCAGACTCTTATGTGTCATCATTGAGGTCAATTTCGGATTCTCCTTTTAATAGCAATTTTAACTTATTAAATGTTGTTTTCATGTTCAAAGAGATGTCTTGATTTGTGTAGAATTCATTTAATAATGTTAATCCATGAATATCTAAAGTAGGAACTGTTTCTAAGCTAAATATAGACCCTATTCTGTTGTGTAGTTTCGTGACCTTTAACATCGATTTTCGCGCATGCGCATTTCGATATGAAAAAGCGAGTGATATTATTTTATTTTAGACAAGTACAAGACGAATGTTTGACGCAAAGCGTCAAAGAGAAGCCGCAATATTTCGTTGTACATGTAGAAATAAGAAAAAAAGAACATTTTTAAATCCACAAACAATAGAACAATTTAAACTGTAGACGGTAATGCTGATATATTTCTCCTTTTGAAGACTTTTGTTTACTTCAAATTACCTCCCTTTAAAGCAATACCAGGATATTTACCTTGTGATTTGAATAAGATTGACAAACATTGAAATTATATGAATGAATACTATTATTTAAATAAGTAACAACAGCAAAATTAAATTTAAGCCAAGATAAATGTGTACACATTTCGTTAATTTTTTATAGATACCCTAATGTATAGGTATGAATATAACATTTATAAGCAAATGTTTTCATTTCAACGTTCCTAATGTTTGAATAGACTAAGGATATTCAAGAATACATAATTAAATCAATGCAGTCTTTTCCGGCGACATTGATGCCTTGCATCAACTTTCTCTTGTGTGTTATATATATAGTTAATTTAGAACAAAGAAATATACCGGAACAATAAAAAATGATAGTTTAAAAGAAAGGAGGAACTACACTGGCTTTAGACGTGCCAACCGGTTTCGTTTATTCTACTCATCAGGGCAACGCTAATAATAATCCGGTATATTTCTTCGTTTTAAATTATATATATCTGTTATGTATTTAACGAAGTCGGGTGAACAACGTTCGAAACGAAATCAGGGTATACCAAATATTTCAAAATGCTCCCCCTCCTGATGTGAGGAACACATACCAAAGGAAAATAATCGTATTACCCAGAAAATAACCGTGATATGAGTGACAAGTTAAGAGAGGAAAAGTCAAACACACCCAATAAACCCCGACAAGGAACAAAACCATCAGGTAAATATTAACGATTAATTATATAAAATCGAAGGAACATAAAAGCAATACGTAGTTAATAATAATTATTAAATGCATTGTCGTTTTACCAACACATAAGTCGTCCCGCGAGAAAACCAACATTGTGGACTCTGCGTAAAGTATCGACCCGGATCAGCATAAGCATGCCGCGCAGGCTTAACAGGATAGACACGTTTCCCCTCCTGTGGGTTTTCTGTTTTAGAAATCATTACTCTATACCTCTATACCCCTGAGTCGGAATGTGTCGACCCAGATCAGTCTGCGCGGACTGCGCAGGCTGATCTGAGTCGGTACATTACGCAGAGGCACTAATGTTGGTTTTCTCGCGGGACGGCTCAATTATTAAGTAATTTAATAAGTACATTACACAGAGAACAACCAAATGATTAATTTTAAAAACTTTACTTTTAAAAGTAAATAGCATGTACTCGAATTCCTATTATCATAACCCGTACTCGGACGTCCAATCGGGTACCCGGTCAAATCCCCAACTGGATATGTATCATATCATATGGGTGTGTTTACCCTCGCCTTTCGGCATAAAGCCATTAGGCGAGATGCCATTGTTTTCTCCTTTCAATTTTTAAGGGGGACTATGATTTTATAATTTCTATGTTTTATTTATTAATTTGTTCTATTATTGACTTACAGTTATTAATTTCCAATTGCTTTACATTTCTCCCCTATTCTGTAATAATACTTGTACATAAGACAAATTGTTTAGAACTATTGATTTTGTTAAAATTGTTATCACTTATTTGCTTAAAAAATAAATATGTCTATATAGTCCTAAGTGTAGTTACAATGTTTTATATGATAGTCAATGGTTCAACAATCGTTATTAGGGGTCCTCTGATTGGCTCAATTTCGATCCGTTTTGTTTTGTTCAAGTTCGCCTTTTCCCTCTCAAGCTTGATTGAAAGGCAAGAGCCGAGCCAAACCAAGTGTTTTGTGATAAGCCATTCATTAGCCCCCTCGCATTGAGTAAGTCGAAGTAAACCCTTCGCCCGTAAAGTTGTATAAGGTTATATATATACCTCAACTGGTATAAATGGACAAAGGGTGGATCGTAATAGTTTGTACAACAATTGATTATTGAGTATATTTATAGCACGTGTAGGAAACAAGTCAATAACCCTCTCTCGGAAATTCTTGGGTATTGAGGGGAGTGCTACTCAGCGCCCCGTCATCCGACCTGTTAACTGAGGGGCTATTGTCAGATGACGCGGTCCAGCTGCCCGATTCTTTTGTTGAAAGTGGGCAAAAGGATCTATCTGAGGATGGATTTGGGTTCGAGTCCGGATTTTGGATTATGTTGACCTTTGGGTAACTTGAGTTTGTGGGGCTCGAACCCAGAGTCGATCATAGCTAGTTCAGGACTACTTACTTTTTGACTGAGTTAACTGTTTTGTGGCTTTATCAGACGGACATGGGGGTTTCAAGTAGGTAGGTCTGGGATGTAATGAGTGACGGGCAGCTGGTCTGAGAGTTCTTTATTCGGCGGTCGGAGGTTTAGGCGGGGAGGGGGCCTTAGACATTAGACTTAGTCTGTTACCAATAACAGCCGTGGCTGTTCTTATATTCTTGAATGGTTGCGGTCTGTATATAGACCGGGCATAGTCTATATCTGGAGGTGTGGCCCATTTGCAGTTTAGACAGCAGGCACTGTCAGTGAAACAGTGTCTGCTATTATGTCTACCGGAACATCGGACATTGAATTTTTATGAAGATAATGTTCACAGCACCGATGGGCCTACATTGTTCATAGAAAGTCGCTTTTAAGCAGATGGAAAAGTATGGGAATTATATGACGTAGCGACGGAAATGAAGTCACGATGTCCTGACGACTCGCTGTTTTTACGGGACTCGCATTTTTGCATCTGTACTTTAGGTTATTGGCACTGTACTGTGAAACTATCGTTGGACCGAGTTCTTGGGTTGACGTTGCCGAGAAATTGTCCACGATCTGTATATGAGAATTTAACGTCACGTGAAGAATAATAATGCTATTTATGTAAGCTATGTTTGTTTACATAAAAAAAGTAGTCCCTAGCATGTTATTATGCGGAATTTTCGTTGCATACTTTCATATTTCCCGTTCACTTTGCATTGCAGAAATGATTTTCCGATCATGACCGGTGTCAAGGAGTGATCATGACCGTAGATAAGGGCGTGCGAAAATTCCGCACACATTAACATGCTAGGGACTATTTTTTTATGTAAAACAAACATAGCTGACATAAATATCATTATGTTTCCTAACGTGACTTGGTAATGTTAAATTCTCATATACTGATGCACAATTTCTTACTGTCTCATGCTAACATTAAGTTTTTGACCGAATAACAGTCTGAAACGCGCGTCTAAAATGTTGGTTATGCACGTGCATGACGTCATTTAAAAAGATTACTCCACCGTTATAATTCAACTTTCCTAATGGCATTTGCAACAAAAAGACTACATTTGTAAACAAACAGTCTGTTTCGATTTCGGAAGCAGATTTATCAACTCTAGCTATATAAAAAAAATCCACAGTGTAAACTAAATAGTTAACAATATGAAAGTATGCACTATAAAGGTTATTGACCCTGTACTGTGAAATCATCGTTGGACCTCGTTCTTTCGCGTACGTACCCTCGCAAGCTCGGCAACGTCAACCCAAGAACTCGGTCCAACGATGATTTCACAGTACAGGGTCAATAACCTATATTATTGCATCTGTATTTTAGTTTATTGCATCTGTATTACATATTATTGCATCTGTATTTTAGTTTATTGCATCTGTATTATATATTATTGCATCTGCTTTATAGAGTATGCATCTGGATTATAGGTTATTGCATCTGTTTTCTAGGCCATTGCATCTACATTATTGCACCAGCATTATAGGTTATTGCATACTTTCATATTGTTCCGTTCACTTTGCATTGAATAAAGTGGTCATGATTTATTGATCATGACCGCTGTCAAGAAGTGATCATGTCCGTAGATAAGGACGTGCGAAAGTTCTGCATAATTAACATGATAGGGACTATTTTTTTTATATAAACAAACATAGCTGACCTAAATATCATTTTTAAACCTCACGGGACTTTGTACAGTACGTTTTTGACCGGATAACAGTCTAAAACGCGCGTCTAAAATGTTGGTTATGCACGTGCATGACGTCATTTAAAAGAAAATACGTCACCGTCATAATTCAACTTTTCGAAGGGCATTTTCAACAAAATGACTTCATATGTAAACAAACAGTTTGTTTCGATTTTCGAAGCAGATTTGTAAACTCTAGATATAAAAAAAATCCACAGTGTTAACTAAATAGTTTACGATATGAAACGGTATGTAATAAAAAGGTTATTGCCCCTGTACTGTGAAATCATCGTTGGACCTCGTTCTTTGGCGAACGTAGCCTCGCAAGCTCGGCAACGTCAACCCAAGAACTCGGTCCAACGATGATTTCACAGTACAGGGTCAATAACCTATATTATTGAATCAGTTATATAGGTTATTGCATTTTATCTCATTGCATCAGTATTATAGGTTATTGTATTCCTATGGGGAAGTATTGTGTTGGACGAGTTCCACTGGAATAGTTTCCCATATTCATACAATAACCTGTTTATTGTATAATTTGGTATTGTCTCTTTAAGACGTGTTGTTTTTATGTGCTGTTAACACTTTTGTGTTTTGAATTGTTCCTTCGGCGGGGTTCTGTCCACGGAAGAGTGTGTGTGGTTAAATCTTGCCGCAGTGATATAACCGAAAACTGTAGTAAACCTAGGATTAATTATTTATAACTGAATCCAAGCGACCAAGAATGAATATGGACTACGCCGACTTGGTTTGAATCGAGAATGTCGTTAATACTCTAGGCATAGGGAATTATTCAATAACAGCAACACAACATGCTTGTATATAGGTAAAATTCGCTTTTGCTTGCATTATCAAAATATGAAGATAAACAGCTGAGACCAATCATGCGTGAAATGTCAACTTAATGAAAACAAAATGGTAAAAGGAGCACGAGTACAATTCGATGCACTCGTTTAAACAATCGTACTGCAAATAGTCTTTGAGTTAGGCTGAATATGATGCGTTTGGATAATGTAATATACTTATGTTGTTGTTTATCAAACTACGTTTTAGATATTTTAAATCTTTTAATTCAGAAAAGTAAACCTGAGACTTTAACCCTTACCTACATACAGACGCCTTATGACGTCTCTGAAGCAGATGACTTTTTTCACAATATGTTCAACTTTATTCAATAATTGTTCTTTTATTGATAGACAGTTTCCATATTTTGTAATAAGAAGTTTCAAGGTCGTCTGCTGCAGATTTAATTTTATGGGAAAGGGCCTTAACTCTTTCAGACAAAGGCAATATTTTGGTTTTTGCAAACAATACTGATTCAGGTGAGTCAGCTCGTCAAGCATTGTTTGCCTTTTAGTTATCAAACTAGCCCAATGCTGTTATTACATTAGAAATGGAGACACCCGATTTTGAACATGGAAGAGTCTACTTTAAATAATTTGGCGCTGAAAGAGGTAAAGGTCAACCATGCCCTATGTTGATCTAGGTAGAATTCCGATCAGTTACGCTATTTATTTTCTATTGAAGTAAGACCACATAATAAATGGACTATTGACATATGACCAAATAACACGTCAACCAAATAATATTTAATATATGTGGGAAAGGGCTTAAAAGGAAAATATTCTCACCCAACCCATTCCCGATTGCTGGCTTTATCTCTTGCTACAATGCCGTTACCACGGGCCGATCAATTGTCATTCTGGAATGTTGATAAAGAACAGAACCACAAGGTGTACGAAAGAGAATAGCGTATACGTTTAGTAAAGACTAAAACGGAATTACATAACGACACAGTTTCACCACACTATTCCGAGTCAAGTTAAATATTCTTTGCATCTTGGTTGTCAGTAAATACTGAAACGGGTTTGCTGAACCACACCTGTCTACACCGGCCTTATAAAAACGAAACAACTTATACCTGGTTAAAACTTCTGAAACAACCAGCTAACTCTTGGCGCGTATTCACTAACACGTCACCTATGTGTGTGAGCCTTAGCTTTAAAAAAAATAAAAAAAACGCTCGCGAGGACTAAATGAATCTGAAAACATCCGAAAATATTTCAACTTTTGCTAGTTTAGAGTCATCTGAGAATTACGCAAAAAACATACGATACTCCCGTAGTTACCAGAAGACTCTGCAATATAATAGGCTCGAGAGTGTATCTTCTGGAGAGACCGCCTCAGTGGTGTAGTGATAGAGCGCCACGGTTTCGGGTGCGGGAGGTCACGGGTTTGATTCCCGGTCGGGTCATACCAAAGACTTCAGAAATGGTTGTAATGGCTGTCCTCCATCGCGCTCAGGGTTGCGAGGTTAGCATTACATAACTAGCCTACCCATGAAACGCCTAGATATAACTGATTTTTTGTTACAATAGTTATACCACAACAGATAACTATACTGTTACAATAGTTATACCACAACAGTGTACTTTACTGTTACAATAGTTATACCACAACAGTGTAATATACTGTAACACGAGTTATACCACAACAGTGTACTATACTGTTACTATAGTTATACCACAACAGTGTACTTTACTGTTACAATAGTTATACCACAACAGTGTACTATACTGTTACAATAGTTATACCGCAAAAGTGTACTATACTGTTACAATAGTTATACCACAACAGTGTACTATACTATAACAATAGTTATACCACAACAGTGTACTATACTATTACAATAGTTATACCACAACAGTGTACTATACTGTTACAATAGTTATACCGCAACAGTGTACTATACTCTTACAATAGTTATACCAGAACAGTGTATTTTACTGTTACACTAGTTATACCGCAACAGTGTAATATATTGTAACACGAGTAATACCGCAATAGTGTACTTTACTGTTACAATAGTTATACCAGAACAGTGTAATATACTGTTACAATAGTTATACCACAACAGTGTACTATACTGTTACAATAGTTATACCACAACAGTGTACGATAGTTAAAAATAATTATACCACAACAGTGTACTATACTGTAACATTAGTAATACCACAACATTGTACGATACTGTAACAATAGTTATACCACAACAGTGTACGGTACTGTAACACTAGTTATACCACAACAGTGTACGATACTGTAACAATAGTTATACCACAACAGTGTACGATACTTTAACAATAGTTTTACCGCAACAGTGTACGATACTGTAACAATAGTTATGCCACAACAGTGTACGATACTGTAACAATAGTTATACCACAACAGTGTACTTTACTGTTACACTTATCTCATTTAAACCTTAACTTTGCTTGCTCGTATATAGATTTGATAACTGCTACATACAGGTCGGCTCAGATTGACCTTTGCGTCAGCCATTCAAATTCTCGCTTACCAATTCGTTCGGTATAAAACTGGTTATAACCTATATAAATAAACGAGATATATAAGGTTTAATTGTCGAGTCGATTGACAAAAGTCAATGCGACATGCGTCATTCGTCTTCCTTCAATGGGCTAAGTCTATCTGGAAAATAAGCCAGTTGCTTCGGAAGATTGTTGTGTGGAGTACTGGTGTGAGAAAACCAGGAAATGCATGAATAGGTAAACTGGCCGCCGTGATATAACTGAGAAATTGTTAAAAACGGCCTTAAACCCCAATCAATCAATCAATCAATCAATCATTGATTGTCGAGTGTTCCGATTGTAAAGCACAGGCGTTTGATGTATCTGGAAAATCTCTATAAATAAAAATATGATGCTTGCATGAGAGAATTCTTCTCTTGCTCCAGTGTGTTCGAACGTCGTATGATTGCAGACAGGCTTAAAAGGATCTCCGTGTAAGAAAGGGCTACGAAAGAGCGAAAATGTTTATCCATTGTGTTCGAACGTCGTATGATTGCAGACAGGTTAAAAAGAAAGAGCTACGAAAGAGCGAAAATGTTTATCCATTGTGCAAGTTAAACGGATTCAAACCCATGTTTGATCAATTGGTAAAAAAGGCAAAAGAGCCGCGTCGGGTGATTTTGGGCCTTATTTCATATCTGTTTTGGAATTATGTAATGTTATTACTATAACAATAACTTGGCCACACTTCCAGCTGTCGGGCGATTTTAGGCCTTATTATATATCTGCTTTTGTATTATGTTATGTTATAAATATAACAATAGCTTGGCCACACTTTTAGCTATCGGGCGATTTTATGCCTTATTACATATCTGCGGAACTGACTGTCGGGTTGGTGTCAGGATAAATGGACCACTAGTACTGGTAACTTGCCCAATATACGCCGTGAACTGACTGTCTGGTTGGTGTCAGGATAAATGGACCACTAGTACTGGTAACTTTCCCAATATACGCCGTGAACTGACTGTCTGGTTGGTGTCAGAATAAATGGACCACTAGTACTGGTAACTTTCCCAATATACGCCGTGAACTGACTGTCTGGTTGGTGTCAGGATAAATGGACCACTAGTACCGGTAACTTTCCCAATATACGCCGTGAATTGACTGTCTGGTTGGTGTCAGAATAAATGAACCACTAGTACTGGTAACTTTCCCAATATACGCCGTGAACTGACTGGCTGATTAGTGTCAGGATAAATGGACCATTAGTACTGGTAACTTTCCCAATATACGCCGTGGACTGACTGGCTGGTTGGTGTCAGGATAAATGGACCACTAGTACTGGTAACTTTCCCAATATACGCCGTGAACTGACTGGCTGGTTGGTGTCAGCATAAATGGATCACTAGTACTGGTAACTTTCCCAATATACGCCGTGGACTGACTGGCTGGGTGGTGTCAGGATAAATGGACCACTAGTACTGGTAACTTTCCCAATATACGCCGTGAACTGAAGGTCTGGCTGGTGTCAGGATAAATGGACCACTAGAACTGGTAACTTTCCCAAGCCGTGATCTGACTGGCTGGTTGGTGTCAGGATAAATGGACCACTAGTACTGGTAACTTTCCCAATATACGCCGTGAACTGACTGTCTGGTTGGTGTCAGGATAAATGGAACACTAGTACTGGTAACTTTCCCAATATACGCCGTGAACTGACTGGTTTTTTTTAAAGCGGCGTAAAACAAAAAACAATCTATCAATCAATCATATTTTAGTATATCCTAGTTATCCCCCTTTATCAGTTTTTCTGTGCAATTGCGAATAGTTCAGACCCTGATCAGCTTGAGCATCCGCGTAGTCTGATTTGATTATGTATGTTTCGCTAATTGTTCATATAATGCTTCAATAATATACACATGTAGAACAGAACCCATTTGGTTCCTAAGCATGGAGGCACCGCGTGGTCTCTTTCCATACGGGCAGTTATTATTAGTTATTTGATTGTTTGGTGTTTTACGCCACTTTAAAAACAAATGTTCAGTTATATCACGGCGTTTCCTTGGTTGGTTACCAGTACTACTGGTCCATTTATCCTGACACGAGCCAGTCAGTCGTAATAGTAAGCCCACAACCCAGAGCGCCAAAGGGGGCAGTCATCACTGCCAGTTTTAAGTCCTGTGTTTGACCCGATCGGGGATCGAACCCGCGATCTCCCGCACCCAAGGCGGAAGCTCTACCACTACACCACAGAGGTGGTCCAATAATTACGTTTAAGTTGGTTTCCCCGGAGCACAGCTCATATATTCCTGAAACCGACAATCTTTGGTTGTTTCAAGAGATTCCACTTTTAGTAAAATTTATAGATATATTGACTATGGTATTTTCATCCAGGTACCGTCGTCATATAACTAACATACTGTTAAAAACGATGTAAAACACCATTAAAATAAACAATTAAACAAACTCCTTTTCTCCTGCGTGTCAAGTTACCCCCAGCTCGGCCAATGTTCTTTCGGACGTTTAACAAAAGTCTATGTGACAAGCGTCATTTGATTTTAAGATAAGTGTCTATGTGGAAAAGGAGCATGTTGTGTAGAGTACTGGTGTGAGACAAGGAAACACAGAAATAAGTGAACTTGCCGTTGTGATAAGACTGAATAATGGTTGAAAACAGCGTTAAATAACAACCAATCGATCACTTATCACATATGAGTCAAATTCGCTTCTGCTTGCATTAATTATGAAGATAAATAGCTGAGGCCAATAGTTTAAAAAATCTTACTACAAATAGTCTTTGAGTTATGCTGATTACAATGATTTTAAATTATGTAAATATTATCGAATGTCATTTAATATACTTATGTTGTTATTTATTAAACTACGGTTTAGTTATTTTAACTCTTTCCCGCGTACAGGCCCTTTCTGTAGACTCTGCAGCAGATAACCATATGTTCAACTTTATTCAATAATTCTTTCATTTAAGGTCTTCTGCTGAAGAATTATTATATGTGGGAGCTTACAAGTGTCCATTCCTGTATTTCCAGTAGTTCATTTCAGACCATTCCGGTATTAACCTATCTCGATTTGTGTCCATTCCTGTATTTCCAGTAGTCTATTCCGTTCTATTCCGGTATTTCCATTGTCCAATCCGGTCCATAACAGTAATAGGTCCATTCCGGTATGTCCGTGCAGTCCCAGATGTTCGAACTATCGTAAGATCTCGTCCATCATATGACGGGACTTATTTTTCGCGCCCTGATGATGTTTATTAACCCGTTACCCTACGGGCTGTCATCAAATTTTTTGTTTCAATTTAAAACACATGTAAAAAAATATATTATTTCGAGTTTAAATCTAGACAAAAAGGATAATACAAATACAAATGTTTTATCAGTGATTTTACATATGTGGGTCTACATTATGTCATAAAACATTCTTGTAGTTGATTATGAATTGGTCCAGTCTTCTTGGAATAAAAAAAAGCCGAAGTTCATTGTAAACTGGACATACTAACACAAAGTGAAATTCATCCTCAACAACATAGCAAGACAAATATTTTGGTGTCTAACCTTTTCTTTATTTAAACAATGACTAAAACATCTAAAATTTTACAATATGCGACGAATATAATATGAAATATCCATAGAAAGATACATTTCTACATTTAAAAGAGATTTAAAGTGTTGATAACATTTTGACTTAGGTGAATCTCTAATCTTTTGATGAAGATTTTGGAGAGAGCAATTTTTAAGACGTTGTTTAAAGCACTTTATACATACTCATATAACACATGTTTGATTTAAGATGCCCATGTCTTTCTGTCATTTTCATCTAGCCTTCTAATCATATTGTAGCACTGTTTAGGATATATTGTAGTACACTGTGTCATATATGTAACCGAAAGAGGGTATCTACCGCATTTACCTAATGCGAAAAAAAATCGACGGTATTTTGATTAAGACAACATATGCGTTTACAAAAATCAATGTGCACTTTTTCTATGGCGTGACTACATTCATAACCCCAAATATCAGAATTAAAACAGAATAGGTTTTTATCATAGAATCAAATAATTTAAAAGGATCTTTCGGATTAAAATATCCAAATTTGTTTTGCGATCTATATATATATGCTAAAACAAGTTGTTTTTTTTAGCTTGGTTTGCTTGGTTTGATTTACTTGTTGTCCAATAAAGCCGAGGAGTTAACATGGAACCTAAATATGTGTAATATGATACAGTTTCAACTTTACTGCCATCATTATACCATTTTTCGTTATTTTTTAAAACACCACCATTTCAGAAAACTATGATTTTCGTTTTATCTAGATTTAATTTCATTCCAACTGATAAACAATATTTACGCATCACATTTTATTATGTCTGCAACTGAAATATAGTGTCTGAGACACAAGAAACGTCGTCTGCAAATAGGAGTGCTAACATATCATCATTGTCGTTTGAAACAAATACACCGTCGTAAATATTCGATCAAGTCGTTTATAAACAGAGTAAACAGCATCGGGGAACTCCCACAACCTTGTTTCGTGTCTCTTTCACATTTATTATGATTATGATGAATTTAACCTTTTGCCTCAATGTTTCAAAAGTCGTCTGTTGCATATGAGTCAGAAAGCATCTGTATGATGGAAATGTTAAACCAAAGGCGATCGCCAATGTTAAAATGGTGTTGTCACTTCTTCGTACTAGCCAAAACCGCCTCGGTGTTGAACTGGTTGAGCTTCCGCCTCGGATGTAGGGGCTTTAATTCCCGACCGGGTCATAACAAAATAAGAATATAAGTAATGGCTTTCCTTCCTTGTCGCCCACGATTGTGGGGTAAGCATTATCACTGACTCGGTGGTGTCAGGATAACTAGCCCAAATAGAAAGGGTAGCTTACTGATGAAACGTCCAGTTGTAATTGAAATATGTTGAAAGCAGCATACAAAACACACAAAACAAACCAATGAATGACGAACGTGATAATCTTTGCAACCAGCGAGTATATAAGGGATATAACTCTTGAAATAGGACAAACAATCATCACACTACATTTATTTCCCTCAGTCTATTTCTTGATCCGTTTCCAAATCCAGACGCTTTTTTGGTGCATCTGCTGAAGAAATCTTCTTGAAACATTATGGAAAAGAGGAGAAAATGGCCATGATTAGCAAATACTCATTTTGCTACAATGTTTTCAAGTATATTTAAATCAAGATAGTTTGCCTAGGTGTTCTCAAAGTTGTCCGCTGCAGTTTTATTAGATGTGGGCAAGATTTAAGGTGTTCGACAATGGACCTATTATTTCGAATATTATCCCGCTATTACAATGAACAATCTTTCATTGCATCCCATTACCGAAAATCAGTGCAATTTCCGTAACTTAAACGTCAATTGGAACGCTCCGGCCTAAACGCTAAATCCCGATTTAGGCCTTATATATGTCCAGTTCCAGTTCATTGAATATCCGAAACAGCGAGTATGTCATACATTATTTTTGGGGTGGCCTCAATCTCATTGAAAAAGGAATCCGCCGTTGTCGAGTGTTCAGCGACGTGGATTTAGAACCGGGCGTCCCGGAACGTGTCCGATCCCCCGTCGCGACACGACGGTCGTGGTGGAGTGCCCTTGTGAAAATCACATTTCTGGCACTGGTAGGCCTAGTACTGGTTTGTTTACCCAGGAATCATGAATGAGCGAACTGTCTCCGTGATATAACTGGACATTTTTTGAAAACGGCGTAAACTGCCATTAAAACATACAAACAAACAATCTCATTAAAACCAGACCTTAACATCTCTAGCTCGTATATAGATCTGATAACATACAGGACATCTCAGATTCACATTTTTACCAGCCAATCAAATTGTTGTCAACAAAACCGTTTTGTTTAAAACAGTTGAGATAACCAATGTAAATAAACGAGATCGAGAACCGGTGATTGTCGAGTGTTCCGATTGTATAGGACAGAGCGTTAGTTGTATCGTGCGATTTAATTGGATAATTATACAAGCACCTGCTCATGAATATTTAAGTGCATAAGTTTCAATTCGAAACAACATTGTATGCAGTGTTGTCAGATCCAATATACGTACAGCGAAGTATAGTGGTCTGAATCTAATGTGAATGGAGCTTCTTCGACTTGAGTATGTTACTGAATTGAAACGCCCATATTTTCGAAAATAGTTAAATTGGGCCATATTGAGTCTAACTCGGGTTCAATCCGAGAGTTCCTTTTGGTTCCTGGCAAAGGTATTAATCGTTATCCAACCCTTTTCCACATATGACAAATCTGAAGCAGATATATTGGCAAAAATGTGAAAATCTCTATAAATGAAAGTACGATTATTGAAAAAGAGATGAAAACATTTTGACGCCTCTACAAGAACATTTTTTTTGCTTTGGGTTTAACGACGCTTTCAAGAGCTAAGGTTATATCATAGCGGACATGCTATATGAAATTGGTCCCACACCCTATATGTACATCGTGATAAAATATATATCGTATGAAACCAATACCACCCCTACTGCTGGTGCTTAAGAGTTGCATTGACTCCAATCGCTCAGATCCATATAGCCGTATGTTATGGTACACACCTATGGAGGGGATCACACTGTGGCTGCCATACCAGATTATTTTTTGTAACTAAAACGAACACAAAAGGATAAATAACATCAAAGTAGACTTGGTTTGATTGTAGCCTTACATGTTAACCGCGTCGGGCCTATTGGAGTCTTATCCCATCTACAAGCCCACAGTCTCGCCAGTCTTCACTCACCGCCTATATTATATATTATATAGATGTAAATGCATATTCTGACAAAACCGCTGGAACTATGGCCCCAGTTATTGTTACATTTATAACATTACATAATACCAAAGCAAATATTTAATAAGGCCTAAAATCGACCGACAGCTATAAGTGTGAACCCAGTTATTGTTACATTTATAACATTACATAATACCAAAGCAGATATTTAATAAGGCCTAAAATCGACCGACAGCTATAAGTGTGAACCCAGTTATTGTTACATTTATAACATTACATAATACCAAAGCAGATATTTAATAAGGCCTAAAATCGACCGACAGCTATAAGTGTGAACCCAGTTATTGTTACATTTATAACATATGTAATACCAAAGCAGATATTTAATAAGGCCTAAAATCGACCGACAGCTATAAGTGTGACCCCAGTTATTGTTATATTTATAACATATGTAATACCAAAGCAGATATTTAATAAGGCCTAAAATCGAACGACAGCTATAAGTGTGACCCCAGTTATTGTTATATTTATAACATATGTAATAAATCAAAGCACTGCAAGTGCTCACAGCAAGGGGCTAACTGCAGATAACATTTGGACATGGATTTACCGATCCCAAAAGTCTAACTTGAACACTTTACACTAGCAATTTGTTAGTTAGCACTTTATATCCATATATTAAATGATAAAGGAGTAAAGAAAAACACTGTAAACACAGTATGATGGTCTATCGATATACTCAAAGTTGGCATACACATGCGCATCTGCTATCTGGATAGTTTCTGCTTAGCACACCTCCTGGTTTACAATGGATTTTAGTCGTGTCTTTTTTTAATGCAATTAACACATATACATTTCATATCAAAATCCAAAATCACAATAACCTAACAATGATAATTATATTGAGAGTCCAATTTTACTTTCAAACCAGAAATAAAATCCTGTGTTATCTACATTTTCTTCAGCGTGCAATGACTGAAATATTGTTAAAAGCGACGTAAAACATCATACACACGATTTAATCATTTCTTAGTGTTTCACACCGCATAGGTGAATAGTTTTAAATGCATTGCTTTTGAATTCATTTTAAATCCCAACATTTTGAAAGAGTTTATTGCAGCGGTGTTAAATGACAATTGCACCACTGATATCGGCAATTTATAAGACAAAAAATATTATATTTTTCTTACAAAAAAATATCTGCCCAGAGCGGGAATCGAACTCAAGTCTCCCGTTTCACGGACAGACATTCTAACCACTACGTTACGCGGCCACTTCGATGTATCTCATTTATAACATAATTATAAACCAATACACGAGTTAGCGAAGTATTTAGTATGAAATGTTTTATCTTGATAAAAAACAAATGTCATTTAAATCATTTGTTTTATAACTGGGACCTGACTATCTTATTCCGTCTGCTGAGGTTGTTCAGGTTAATTTTGGTTGAACATTTGATGTATTTACCTAGGAATCTAAAATGAAATACTCTAGTACTTAGATTCCAGATTAACGTTTCCGCTGATAATACATTTTATTCGAAAGGATTTTTGGAAATTACGACGCCTAGGCTCACTTGCACATTTATCGTATATATGTTATATTTTGTCATCTGTTTATTTTATTATCATTTAAATAATTTGAATGTTTGAGTATATAATTTATGTTATCATTGGAACTCATTTATCTTAATTTGTTTTTGAGTCGGAGTCGAAAAGTTACCTTTACTCCATTCGATTTACAATATTTAGGAATTACCAATGAACGCGCGATCAAGTATGTTGAAAGCGTAGAAATACATTTTAATTATTAATCATGTAATTCATATGTTTTAACATAAAAATTATTTCGAGTTATTCCTTTTGGGTTAGTGATGTCGAATCAAATCAATTTTCGGCTTCATATCTCAACAAGTTACCGCATTTTGATTTTTAGACAGGAACTATTGGCAGTTCAAGATGACCAACATGGAAATTAGCTGGCAACAGTCATTTCATTTTTAACAAAATATTCCACAAATCATCCACTTTCATTGACATAATGTACGATCTGCAACCACTAATACATCTATATGAAGTCGAGATGGTGTTCAGAAACGGAGAGCTGATGTAGAAAGACAGATGTGAAGTAATTCCATGCCGATACCGTAAAACCTCTGTCTAGATTCCAGTCTCAAAATGATGCGTCGTTTCGAAAATTAGCTACTATAGCAATTGGCTCTAAAGAGCCCCTTGCTAAAAACCAAAGCAGATATTTAATAAGGCCTAAAATCACCCGACAGCTATAAGTGTGAACCCAGTTATTGTTATATTTATAACATATGTAATACCAAAGCAGATATTTAATAAGGCCTAAAATCACCCGACAGCTATAAGTGTGAACCCAGTTATTGTTACATTTATAACATATGTAATACCAAAGCAGATATTTAATAAGGCCTAAAATCACCCGACAGCTATAAGTGTGAACCCAGTTATTGTTATATTTATAACATATGTAATACCAAAGCAGATATTTAATAAGGCCTAAAATCACCCGACAGCTATAAGTGTGAACCCAGTTATTGTTATATTTATAACATATGTAATACCAAAGCAGATATTTAATAAGGCCTAAAATCACCCGACAGCTATAAGTGTGAACCCAGTTATTGTTATATTTATAACATATGTAATACCAAAGCAGATATTTAATAAGGCCTAAAATCACCCGACAGCTATAAGTGTGAACCCAGTTATTGTTATATTTATAACATATGTAATACCAAAGCAGATATTTAATAAGGCCTAAAATCGACCGACAGCTATAAGTGTGACCCCAGTTATTGTTATATTTATAACATATGTAATACCAAAGCAGATATTTAATAAGGCCTAAAATCGACCGTCAGCTATAAGTGTGACCCCAGTTATTGTTATATTTATAACATATGTAATACCAAAGCAGATATTTAATAAGGCCTAAAATCACCCGACAGCTATAAGTGTGAACCCAGTTATTGTTATATTTATAACATATGTAATACCAAAGCAGATATTTAATAAGGCCTAAAATCGACCGACAGCTATAAGTGTGACCCCAGTTATTGTTATATTTATAACGTATGTAATACCAAAGCAGATATTTAATAAGGCCTAAAGTCGACCGACAGCTATAAGTGTGACCCCAGTTAGTGTTACATTTATAACATATGTAATACCAAAGCAGATATTTAATAAGGCCTAAAGTCGACCGACAGCTATAAGTGTGAACCCAGTTATTGTTATATTTATAACATATGTAATAAGGCCCAAAATTGCCCGACGCGGCTCATTTACCTTTTTTTATCAATTGATCAAACATGGGTTTGAATCCGTTTAATTTGCACAATGAATAAACATCTTCGCTCTTCCGTAGCCCTTTCGCACACGGAGATTCTTTTAAACCTGTCTTCAATCATACGACTTTCGACCACAGTGGATAAACATCTTCGCTCTTTCGTAGCCCTTTCGCACACGTAGATTATTTTAAACCTGTCTTCAATCATACGACTTTCGAACATAGTGGATAAACATCTTCGCTCTTTTGTAGCCCTTTCTTACACGTAGATTCTTTTAAACCTGTCTTCAATCATACGACTTTCGAACACAGTGGATAAACATCTTCGCTCTTTTGTAGCCCTTTCTTACACGTAGATTCTTTTAAACCTGTCTTCAATCATCTTCGCTCTTTTGTAGCCCTTTCTCACACGGAGATTGTTTTAAATCTGTCTGCAAGCATACGACTTTCAAACACATTGTAGCACAGTCTTATTTATAGAGATTTTCCAGATATTTGCCCAGATTTTGTTCAAATCCGTCTGCTGCAGATTGTATGTTGTATTGGGGAATTAGTGTTGAATTAATATATATAAATATAATAATTAAAAACAGCTGTGGTATAACTATTGTTACAGTATCGTACACTGTTGTGGTATACCTATTGTTACAGTATCGTACACTGTTGTCGTATAACTCTTGTTACATTATCGTTCAATTATATGGTATAACTATTGTTACAGTATCGTACACTGTTGTGGTATAACTATTGTTACAGTATTGTACACTGTTGTGGCATAACTATTGTTACAGTATCGTACACTGTTGTGGTATAACTATTGTTACAACATCGTACACTGTTATGGTATAACTATTGTTACAGTATCGTACACTGTTGTGGTATAACTATTGTTAAGGCATCGTACATAGTTGTGGTATAACTATTGTTACAGTATCGTACACTGTTGTGGTATAACTATTGTTACAGCATCGTACACTGTTGTGGTATAAATATTGTTAATGTATCGTACATAGTTGTGGTACAACTATTGTTACAGTATCGTACACTGTTGTGGTATAACTATTGTTAATGTATCGTACATAGTTGTGGTATAACTATTGTTACAGTATCGTACACTGTTGTGGTATAACTATTGTTAATGTATCGTACATAGTTGTGGTATAACTATTGTTACAGCATCGTACACTGTTGTGGTATAACTATTGTTAATGTATCGTACATAGTTGTGGTATAACTATTGTTACAGTATCGTACATAGTTGTGGTATAACTATTGTTACAGCATCGTACATAGTTGTGGTATAACTATTGTTACAGTATCGTACACTGTTGTGGTATAACTATTGTTACAGTATCGTACATAGTTGTGGTATAACTATGGTTACAGTATCGTACACTGTTGTGGTATAACTATTGTTACAGTATCGTACATAGTTGTGGTATAACTATTGCTACAGTATCGTACACTGTTGTGGTATAACTATTGTTACAGTATCGTACACTGTTGCGGTATAACTATTGTTACAGCATCGTACATAGTTGTGGTATAACTATTGTTACAGTATCGCACACTGTTGTGGTATAACTATTGTTACAGTATCGTACATAGGTGTGGTATAACTATTGTTACAGTATCGTACACTGTTGTGGTATAACTATTGTTACAGCATCGTACACTGTAATGGTATAACTATTGTTACAGTAGCGTACACTGTTGTGGTATAACTAGTTTACAGTATCGTACATAGTTGTGGTATAACTCTTCAATAGAGTACACTGTTGTGGTATAACTATTGTTAGAGTATCGTACATAGTTGTGATATAACTATTGTAACAGTATCGTACACTGTTGTGGTATAACTATTGTTACAGCATCGTACACTGTTATGGTATAACTATTGTTACAGTATCGTACACTGTTGTGGTATAACTATTGTTACAGTATCGTACATAGTTGTGGTATAACTATTGTTACAGTATCGTACGTTTTTGTGGTATAACTATTGTTACAGTATAGTACACTGCTGTGGTATAACTATTGTTACAGTATCGTACATAGTTGTGGTATAACTAGTGTTACGGTATCGTACACTGTTGTGGTATAACTATTGTTACAGCATCGTACACTGTTATGGTATAACTATTGTTACAGTATCGTACAATGTTGTGGTATAACTATTGTTACAGTATCGTTCAATTATATGGTATAACTAGTGTTACAGTATCGTACACTGTTGTTGTATAACTATTTTTACAGTATCGTACACTGTTGTGGTATAACTATTGTTACAGTATCGTACATAGTTGTGGTATAACTATTGTTACAGTATCGTACATCGTTGTGGTATAACTATTGTTACAGTATCGTACACTGTTGTGGTATAACTATTGTTACAGTATCGTTCAATTATATGGTATAACTATTGTTACAGTGTCGTACAAATATATGGTATAACTATTGTAACAGCATCGTACACTGTTGTGGTATAACTATTGTTACAGTATAGTAAACTGTTTTGGTATAACTATTGTTACAGTATCGTACACTGTTGTGGTATAACTATTGTTACAGTATCGTACACTGTTGTGGTATAACTATTGTTACAGTATCGTATACTGTTGTGATATAACTATTGTTACAGTATCGTATACTGTTGTGGAAAGCTATTGTTACAGTATCGTTCAATTATATGGTATAACTATTGTTACAGTATCATACTCTGTTGTGGTATAACTCTTGTTACAGTATCGTACACAGTTGTGGTATAACTATTGTTACAGTATCGTACACAGTTGTGGTATAACTATTGTTACAGTATCGTATACTGTTGTGATATAACTCTTGTTACAGTATCGTGTACTGTTGTGGTATAGCTATTGTTACAGTATCGTTCAATTATATGTTATAACTATTGTTATAGTATCGTTTACTGTTGTGGTATACCTATTGTTACAGTAACGTTCAATTATATGTTCTAACTATTGTTTTACAGTATCGTACACTGTTGTGGTATAACTCGTGTTACTGTATTGTACAAACATATGGTATAACTCGTGTTACTGTATTGTACACTTCTATGGTATAATTCGTGTTATGGTATTGTACACTTATATGGTTTAACTCGTGTTATGGTATCATTATGTACAGTAGCAAAATCACTGAAGCACCAAACACTACATAAATTAAGATCTTCGAACAATAATAGTGAATTGCGAGAGTACTTGAAGTAAAGAAACACTTTTAAAAACGTATGTAGGGCTAAGCTTCTACAGCTAGAGAAGAGCGTCGTAGAGAACGTGTTGATTGCCGAAGAAACCCGCAACAGTTTTGGAAACAATTAAAAAGTACAGTTAGCTCTAGCAACACTAATTCCTCGGTTATACCAGATGTTCAGGGCATAAGTTAATAATTGAAAAGGGTCGGCATTTACAAACGACAGAAACCTACGGCATTGCCAATTTAGTCTGAGAAATAATATCTATGCTATTGAAGACGAAAAACACTTTCTGCTTTGGTGTCCGTTATATGAAGAATTGAGAAATGCTCTTTTCTTACAAGAACAGTTAAATTACAATACATGTGATAATTTATTCGTGATTATTATGTCTGTCGGACACTCGTTACCAGGGCATCATTGCACTTGCAAAGTACTTCAACCTGGCATTCGACAAAAGGAAAAATATTTAAGCACTGAACTGTTTATTTAGTCTCATATGTACACTTCAACGAATTTCTAATTGGCCACCTAGTTTTTATCATATTTTAGGAAAAGATTTCGGAGAAAAATACAAATAACCAAATATAAGTTTAATACAATTTATTCCTAATATGTAAAACAAAACTTCATTGAAATTTGACCACGGGAACAAACTTAACAGAGAGTGTTCACATGGACACCCTTAAAACATAAACTGCAAGATCAAATCACGTCGTATTTGATTTCGTTTCAATACTTTGTATGTCCACCTGCTGCGGCAATTTCAGCAAGGCACCTTGTCCTCATTGATATAATATATCTGTGAAGATACTCTTGTGGAATGGCTGCCCACATTTGATGAATAACACACGTGAGCTCCCTGAGATTTGGATGCAGCGGCTGGGCACGCACCTTGCGCTTCAATAGGTCCCACACATGCTAAATCGTATTTAAATCCGGACTTTTTGCAGGCCATTGGAGTGTTCGCACGTTGTTTGCTGCTAGCATTAGATGTGTGCTTCTAGCGTGACATGGTGCGTTTTATAACGACGCGTAACATACCTGTCTGATGGGGGTGCCTGTGTAACGTTGTAAACTGACCCCCATAGAATAATGACTCCCGGTCATTATTTTATATAAAATAATGACCCCTTTCTATAAAATACTGACACCCCTTATAAAATAATGACCCCTTTCTATAAAATACTGACACCCCTTATAAAATAATGACCCCTTTTTATAAAATACTGACACCCCTTATAACATAATGACCCCTTTCTATAAAATACTGACACCCCTTATAAAATAATGACACCTTTCTATAAAATACTGACACCCCTTATAAAATAATGACCCCTTTCTATAAAATACTGACACCCCTTATAAAGTAATGACCCCTTTCTATAAAATACTGACACCCCTTATAAAATAATAACACCTTTCTATAAAATACTGACACCCCTTATAAAATAATGACCCCTTTCTATAAAATACTGACACCCCTTATAAAATAATGACCCCTTTCTATAAAATACTGACACCCCTTATAAAATAATGACACCTTTCTATAAAATACTGACACCCCTTATAAAATAATGACCCCTTTCTATAAAATACTGACACCCCTTATAAAATAATGACCCCTTTCTATAAAATACTGACACCCCTTATAAAATAATGACCCCCCGATTTTATCTATAAAATATTGACCCCCACCTAACCTATTACTAACATACTCTATATCAATTCAAGTCACTGTCGTGTTTCTATTGCTTATATGTGTTGTTGTTGTTGTTGTTGTTACTGCTGCTGCTGCTGCTGCTGCGTCTACAGCTGACACAACAGCAGTATAACTTAGAGGCCCCTCTAAGAAATGGTTTTCATTTGAATTATCAGTATTGTACTTAAAGAGAAGTATTACAATAATAGAAGATATACCTAAGTCGTTTTAAGGTTACAATAGAAATAGAGAGAACCGATATTTAGGCTGGAGAATAATTTGGTTTTGTTTACAAACAGTGTATTATCATCTTTTATTAGTCATCGGAAATGATTCTGGTCATGTTTTCTTGATAGAAATTGAGATCATCCTTTAGAAATAAAGCGTTTACGAAAATAGAAACATTTGGAAATATATTTTATATGCTGGTTCGTCATCGATTTTGGGCCTTTATATAGCCTATTTGACGGAGAAGATTTGTTTCTTTGCTTCTCCAGATATGGCATTTGATAAACACTGAAACCCGAAGAAAACCAGACTAGAAAGATTCACATAATGTGCTATCAGCGATCTGACGCCAATCACATTTTTACTGGTCACTCATTCTAATTGTTTGTTATGTATATTCGATTTCTGTCGTTACAAACATTATTGCATATCAGCTAAAATATTTGTTGATAAAGTTTCATTCTTCTGGTTTTGTTTTCAACTTAAAAGGCAACATTTTTCTAATGAGTGACGTCAGATAACCTTTGTTCATACCGCGGTGGCATTGTTCAAAGTCACCGCTTAAATCGAAGAAAGCCAGGCCTTTGGGTAGCTCTTTAATCAAGGGTTAGATTAGGCATAAGTTTTATTTTTCCAAGATTTTTCCCAGATTTGTTGAGAAAGTACCTTATTATGTTACGAATACATGTATATAATTATTAATTTACCTTCTGTACAATGTAGTGTAAGTATTCTGGAAATTATGGTAACGGTGATTTTGTCCGAAATTTTAGAAGAAACATCATTTTGTTATTGCATCCTCCATGTTGCACTAATTTCGTAATAGCATGGGCTCGCGGGCTCATTACGAAAGAATGCTATTGACGGTAAAATAGTTCATTTTCTGGAGTGCAAGATTGTAAAAAAGGCAAATCATACGTGGAAAAGCACAATGTTTTATGCCACCCCTGAAAGTGATGTCAAATACCCTTAACCTTCTTTATGTCACCTATATGTCACTCATATATACCTCCAAAAATAGGCGAAACGGGTGTGGGGTAGCCCAGTGGTTTTATTACCTGTGACGCTCCTCGTCGTTAGAAATTATTTAAATTTCAGTATATTGTTGAAGAGACATCCTTCTTTGGATTTGGGGTATTTGTGTCAATTTTCAGGCGTTTTTAAGTAGAAAAAGTAAACAAATATATCAATATAAGGCATACAATATGCAAATCGGTTGTGGGGAAGTCCCATGTTTTATTACCTGTGACGCCCATGACAATAAGATGTTGTTCGAATTTAAGGGCCATAACTCCCGAACAGGTGGAGCAAATCCATTTTTTTCTTTCTGCACAATTAGGCATCGGTAGTAGTAATCCCTGAACGTTTGAATTAATTCCGTCCAATAATGAATGAAGAGTTGCGGTCACAAAAAAAATGTTGCACGTACGCACGCTCGGACGCACGCACGGACGGGTGCCATTACCATATTCTCCTCCAATGCCTATCGGTGGGGGTAATTATGTTGTAAGTGTACCTTAGATGGGTTAGGGTTAGGGTTTGGGTTAGGGGGTCGTTATTCTATAGGGGGTCACAATTCTATGTGAGGGTCATTTTTCTACGTGTGGGGGAGTCATAATAGTATGACCCCCCCCCCCCCCGGTCATAATATTATGACCGGGGAGTCACTATTCTATATAAAATAATGACCGGGGGGTCATTATTCTATGGGGGTCAGTTTACAACGTTACACCGGCACGAATCATTCCGACGGCTTGAGCGGGTTCTGGAATGCTCATTCTCGTCATATTTAATGTTTTTCATAAAAGACAATCCACGAAGAATACATTCCTACGAAATACGACAACTACCATGCCGTGCACGAGGAACGCGAGCACATAGGATAATTTCGCATCTACTGTTCCGCATGGATGATTTTGTACACGAATACGTGTTTTCTTTCTGTACATCGATATATTGGTGTGTACAATACAAGAACAAGACGAATTTTGATGCTAAGCATCAAAGACGCCGCGCATGATTTTAAAGCACGACTTAAAGGGAAGCAGATGCAGTTCAATACATTTAAATAACCTGTGCAAACGGACAGGATGTAAATATTTTGAACAAAAATGCCAAATGTACCTTTATCTTAAACAAGAAAGCCAATGTGTTCCTTTATTGCTCACCTGGATACCATAGTTTATAATAAAATGTTATCAAGAGCAAAAACGGTCCATTTTGACGTAGGGATTATACACGTTATATGCTAGGATTTATGTGATATTCAGCATGTAAAGTTTAGTCTTCAAACCATTTGTATAGTCAACATATAGCAAGAATACAATGGTCTGAATGAACAAGTGTATGGGGAGGAACGTTTTAAGTTTAGTAATACAACTGAAATAAATAGGAAAAAACATCACCCGAATCTTTTTTCTGAGCTTTGATGAATCGAGTCGTCAGAGCAGTAAACCAAACAATTTTAAAAAGCGTGGCCTAGTGAACTCCGTAAACCAACTCATAAAAAAAGCTTAGCCTAGTTAGTTGGGGAACAGTTATTAAAAACAATTTAAATGTGTCTAACGTTTTGTAATAACGGTAAACGATGTACATATTTTGTATCTTGTTGTTTCTTAAATCAGTTAATACAATTTATTCAATCATAAAGGCTGTTTTTTCAAACATATTACAGAGTTTTTCTTTACAATTATATTTGTTGGTTGCTCCCTTTTCGATTACGTCACCCCATGGTACAAAATTAAAACCTATCCCATACTGACGCCGCGCTTCCACGCGGCGTCAATAACCAAACTTTAGATTTATTGATTAAATATGTCGCATAGTATCATATTTTATATGGTGGCCAAGTAGAAATTCGTCGAAGTGTATTTACTATTTAGTAAATGGATCTTGTATAACACATTGATCCACCAAGTACAGTGATTTGTTCAGAACATTCCACCAACACTGCCATGGAAAAATACTTTTGTAATGTTAACTATAATCATTTCCACAACTACTTTCATCTTCTTTGGTAAAATCAAAGTGTATTTTTAGGACAGAGGCCTTGTATTACTGAATAAACTATTTGTATTTGTATTGTATTTGTATAATTCTATTATACAACTCGTGTAACGGCATCGTACATATCTATTGAAAAACTCTTGTTTACAATATTAGGAAAGGGTAAATGTGGATGTTCGTATGTCGTGGCTCAAATAACAATAAGTTCTCAAAACAGCACCTCTACAGAGCGTAAATCCCTACATAACGACATGCTTAGGTTTGCTACATACGGCAATTACTCCCTTTCCTACAATGATTTACAACGTTGTATGCATTCAAGTGCGACAAAATGTGTTTCTATCAGGAGAAGGTATTTAAAACCTCTAAAGAGTATCAGACAGATGCATTACTTTGCCTCCGCATGCATGTTGCTCTGCAGAGGTTGCACTGTGTAGCTTAGAGTGTGCACGAGTTCGTAATTAATTAAGCGGGTAAAATCACGAGGGATGGGAAATCTCGTATTTATCTTTCAATGGTATATATACATTATTTCTTACATATAATATGCAAACGATGGAAAGTAATGTCGTTTCTCGTAACTGACCCGAATGTTTATGTGACGTATGTGGTGACGTAATATACATGTACGTGACGTCATTTCACAGCATCCAGGCGACTGATAATAATCGATGTGAATGATTTTTCCCTAGATATTCATAAAGGGAACATTACGTGCTTGACTTTAGATATAAACTTTGTCTGACGAGGTTGATAATTGTCGAGCCTTTGGCGAGACAATTAAGACTTCTCCCAGCCGAAGCAGATACAGTTAATCTAAAACATGTTTTCAGGTTCATTCATTTTAATTGGTTTTAAGAAATTACATACAAATTACAACAGTCCATTCATAAGCGACTCCGCAAAAAATAGAATAACGACTTGCGCACGCTTTAATACGCGCCGAACTACTTTGTGAACATATGACATACGGAAGCGTAAAAGTTCCGATTTTAATTCAATATTTCCTGATTTTTACTTCTTAATTTGTGTATGCTGGTGTGACAAAATACCTTTACACGGCAATTTTAACTCGAACATATACTTTAAGAAGTGTAAGTATTGCGGATTGGCCGTCACTTCAGAACACACGAAAGGTCAACTTGTTTGTCGACCGCCGTGTTTTGAAAATGCATTTTTGTGTTTGATTTGAAAGTCTTTGTTTAAGTTAGTTCTGGCTACAGAAATTTAAATAACACTCAAGTTTAAATGCAGAAGACTATTCAAGACAATTGTGATGTTTAAACGTCGCTTAGTGTGGAAATATTCGTTTTTGGAAAAGGATAACTTCACTGTTGTGGGTAGACGAAGACACGAAATTAAACTTTTAGTTTTAAGAATGATCATAAACACTTGCTGTACGTCAATTATAAAATTATATATTAAATATATGTCTCTGGTATAAATAGATCTACTGTCCGAAAGACAACTTGCTATTTTCAAGAAATTAAATGAATCTGTTAAAAACCATGAAAATAATTTAGTTGTAGATCTAATCTAAAGTCTCGAGTTATACTCTGGTTTCAGAGGACCAGATAAGGTAAATAGGTCTTTCTTATATAATATCTCCCTTAGCACTCATTAAAACCTATTTTGTGGGAACTCAAATGATTATCGTCTTACTGAGGTTTTGGAAGTCAAACAAGGATTTTAGAGCATGAAAAACGCTCCTCATCTAGAGCTCTGTGGTTTGTTTTCAGATTATTGATATTATTGCCAAAGGAGCATATGGTAATGTTGTAAAGGTGAGACGAGAAGATGACAAATTAACAGTATTATGCCATGAAGGTAAGTTTATTTTGTCTCTGGAACTTTTGACTTTAGATACCTGAACTCCCTTTTCCATTAAGGGATACTTACTGATGCCTCTGCAGCAGATGACTTTTGAAAACATAATGGCAAAAGGAGAAATTATGAGCAATTTATCCTTTAGCAACTATGTTTTCAATTCTTTGCAACAATTATACTTTCATTTATAGAACTATTTTATGTTTTTAATTTAAGCGTTCAAACTCGCCTCCTGCAGATTTGTTGTATGGCGGTAGAGATTTTTTTGTTGTCTGTAATTTTGGCTTAACCCTTTCCCATATGTGTATGTATACTTTAACCCTTTCCCTCAAACAGCCTCTGCAGCAGTTGAATTTTAAAAACTCCAGGACAAAAGGAGAAATTGCTCAAACGAACAATTTCTCCTTTTGTCACAATGTTTTCAACTCTATTCCATTATCATAATTCCATGAAAAGAGAATTTTCATATTTTTGCCAAGACGTTTTTCAGGTCATCTGCCACAGATTTGTTGTATTAAAGTGGTAAAAGGTTTAAGCATCTGCAGCAGATTATTTTAAGGACTTAGTTTGATAAATCTACTAGTTGTTTTTTACTTGGGATGGTATTTACATTTCTATGAATTAAATATTCATCACTCATTAAAGTAAGCTAGGTTACATTGATAAGCATGAAGTGTTCTAGATATTGGTGTTATTCATTTGTGTTATTTTTCAGGTTTTAGACAAAAAACAAATTATTGTAGAAAGCGCAATACAGCAGTGTAAAGATGAGGCTGATATTCAGGTATATGTTCTAAGACTATGTGCATACTCTTACCTTGAAGTGTGGGCAAAAGTAACCACCTTATTTAGTTTACATTGATTGTGACACAAACTTTCAGCTTAAATTAATCAGGCCCGATGTCTGCTTCCTGGAAGCTTAACCTTTTGTGCGGAAAAATCCCAAAGGCAAAACACGCTGATCACGGATTTGAACCCGGAACCTTTGGTACAAGCGGTTGACCCTCTACATTGCACCTCTGTCTACCACCTTATTTACATTAACCTTTGGTACAAGAGGTTGACCCTCTACATTGCACCACTGTCTACCACCTTATTTACATTAACCTTTAGTACAAGAGGTAGACCCTCTACATTGCACCACTGTCTACCACCTTATTTACATTAACCTTTGGTACAAGAGGTTGACCCTCTACATTGCACCACTGTCTACCACCTTATTTACATTAACCTTTGGTACAAGAGGTTGACCCTCTACATTGCACCACTGTCTACCACCTTATTTACATTAACCTTTGGTACAAGAGGTAAACCCTCTACATTGCACCACTGTCTACCACCTTATTTACATTAACCTTTGGTACAAGAGGTAGACCCTCTACATTGCACCACTGTCTACCACCTTATTTACATTAACCTTTGGTACAAGAGGTTGACCCTCTACACTGCACCACTGTCTACCACCTTATTTACATTAACCTTTAGTACAAGAGGTAGACCATCTACATTGCACCACTGTCTACCACCTTATTTACATTAACCTTTGGTACAAGAGGTTGACCATCTACATTGCACCACTGTCTACCACCTTATTTACATCATCCTTTGGAACAAGAGGTTGACCCTCTACATTGCACCACTGTCTACCACCTTATTTATATTAACCTTTAGTACAAGAGGTTGACCATCTACATTGCACCACTATCTACCACCTTATTTACATTAACCTTTGGTACAAGAGGTTGACCCGCTTCATTGCACCACTGTCTACCACCTTATTTACATTAACCTTTGGTACAAGAGGTTGACCCTCTACATTGCACCACTGTCTACCACCTTATTTATATTAACATTTGGTACAAGAGGTTGACCCTCTACATTGCACCACTGTCTACCACCTTATTTATATTAACATTTGGTACGAGGGGTTGACCCTCTACATTGCACCACTGTCTACCACCTTATTAAATTAACCTTTGGTACAAGAGGTTGACCCTCTACATTGCACCACTGTCTACCACCTTATTTACATTAACCTTTGGTACAAGAGGTTGACCCTCTACATTGCACCACTGTCTACCACCTTATTTACATTAACCGTTGGTACAAGAGGTTGACCCTCTACATTGCATCACTGTCTACCACCTTATTTACATTAACCGTTGGTACAAGAGGTTGACCCTCTACATTGCACCACTGTCTACCACCTTATTTACATTAACCTTTAGTACAAGAGGTTGACCCTCTACACTGCACCACTGTCTACCACCTAATTAACATTCAATCAATAATGATTCTTACTTATTTTCCTCCTTGCTCCTCTTTGAGCATAGATTGTGCTCTACTGCAGAGTAAGCCCCTCACCATGGCACTGTCTACCACCTTATTTACATTAACCCTTTCCCTCATATAGACGCTTTCTGACGCCTCGGCAGCAGACAGCTTTTTAGCTCGACTATTTGAAGAATATGAGAGCTTTACTACTCGCCCCGGCAAGTTGGCATTTACATTCATAAGTATTTGTGCTAGGGCTTTCATATTTGGAATATAGTTACATCTTATACCTTTCTTCACATTGAATGCTAAAGGTGCTGAGTGTGACCTTCTTTATGTAGTAAAAAACATGATTTTGGGTGGTTAAAGTTTTAGGGCAAGTTGGCATTTTCATTTAATTTTTTAATTTTTCTCAATAAATATTTGTGCTAGGGCTTTCATATTTGGAATATAGTTACATCTTATACCTTTCTTTACATTGAATGCTGAAGATGCTGAGTGTGACCTTCTTTTTGGGGTAAAAAACATGATTTTGGGTTAAAGTTTTAGGGCAAGTAGGAATTTTCATTATTTTTTAACTTTTTCTCAATAAGTACTTGTGCTAGGTCTTTAATATTTGGAATATAATTACATGTAATACCTTTCTTCACATTGTATGTTGAAGATGCTGAGTGTGACCTTCTTTTTGCGGTAAAAGACATGATTTTAGGTGGTTAAAGTTTTTAGGGCAAGTTGGATTATTTTTTAATTTTCCCAATAAGTACTTGTGTTAGGGCTTTCATATTTGGAATATAATTACATGTAATACCTTTCTTCACATTGTATGTTGAAGATGCTGAGTGTGACTTTTTTGAGTAAAACACATGATTTTTGTTGATTTTGAGAATTTGAGATAAATTCATAATTTTTGGTTACATTCCTTTCTAATTGTGATCATTCATTTATCAAATATAATTCTTCAACATATTAAACAGGTTTTGGTGTCAAACATTTGGAAAATCTTTTTTTAATGTTTGCTATTTTTGGACTCGGTCAGTTTTAACATTTGCATTTATGTCAACTTTAAAGTTTCATCATTCAAATCACTTCCAACTTCACACATTTGTTAAGGACCATCGTACAATTAGGTTAGATAGCTCCATTGTATCCTAAATATGGAGTTATGGCCCTTGATTGACTTAGGAAATTTGATTTTTAAATTATATATATTTAAAATATATGTATATATTCAGTTGCTTTTACATACACAGTATATAATATGATTTAATAGTGCTTTAATATGTGAATAAGCGGCATATAGTCGAGCGCGCTGTCCTCCGACAGCTCTTGTTTAAAACATAGTGACAAAAGAAGAAATTCCTTTTGCCATAATGCTTTTCACTTTGAGTCGTAGGTTATCCATTCAATTAAAGAGATTTTCTATTTTTTTGACAAAATATGTTCAAAGTCGTCTGCTGCAGAATTGTCATATGAAAGGGTTAAATCAATAATGTTTCTTACTTATTTAGTGCTCTACTGCAGAGTAAGCCTCTCACCATGGCATTCTGGCCTCCATGTGGTCAATGGTACGTAAACCACACTCTGTGGTGCCTTACAAGTTTTCAGTTTACGGATTGACTTCTGGTGTATGGTTGGTCTTTCTCGAGAGAACGACCATTTATAAACCCCCTTATTGGACCTGTAATCCTGTAATAAAGACCACCTTTGTAAATTCCCTTTCTAAAGCAACAACCCAATTAGGTTCCAAATTACTAACTTTCTGCAGAAATGTAATTGCAAATAAAGACCACCTGTGGACAAGACCGGTCTTACCATGCTTAGTCTTGATACACATGTCCAACTGTACTTTATTTTATTTTCAGTCTATATTGGGGATCATGCATTCGTTGTAAAATGTCTAGAATACTTGCAAACCAGAAAACATTTGTATATATTATTATTATTTAATGCCGTTTAGTTTAGGTAATATAGTTATTCTACTCAAATTTTGAACTCTTACCCTGCTGATTATATATATAGATTACAGGCATTGAAGATAGATGAAATATTGCACAAATGTGCAGGCTGATCTCGGAATACATTGGTAATAGGACATTATATAAATAACACATTGCTTTGAATTGGACAGTATTCTCCTCAGGCTGACAATATTACTGTCCAATTCAAAGCAATGTGTTATTTATATAATGTCCTATTACCAAAAAATAATAAAATAATAAATAATAAAATATAAATAATAAAATGTCGATAACGGATGTTTGCAAATTTTCATCACGCATGCGCTAGATTATAACTCACTGTACCGAATCGTAAAATACTCCGCCGTGCTCAATCGTGACGCCTACATATTTATATTAAATAAATATAAAACGACTGAATTAAATTATTTTATGATCCGTTAAATGTTTCATAACACACAAGTACAACATAGAGTGCTCTACATTTCTAGTTTTAATGAGTTTCATTAACATCCTACCTGCCAGTAAACAAATTTGCATACGGTCGTGAGACAGTAAAAAATTTGCATACCACCGTGAGACAGTACAAAAACTGTTGCATGGTCACGTGCTACATTTGTCTTGACAGTAAAAATAGCAACTTTTTGTCAATGGGAGCTTTATATGGACAATGAAATTGAGGTGTAATAATTTGAAATACCAGTGGCAAGTGAGGTGTTAACTACTTCTCTCATACAGACGTTTCTAACGCCTCGGCAGCAGACAACTTTTGAAAACATTGTGACCACCGTGACCAAAGTAGAAATAAATTGCTCATGATGAACAATTTCTCCTTTTGCCACTATGTTTTCAACTTTATTCAATAATTGTTCTTTCATTTACAAAGAGCTATTTTTGACTAATTGTTTTGAAAATCGTCTGCTGCTGATTTGTTGTTAGTGGGAAAGGGTTATTGTTAAATAAAAGAATAGAGTTTGTTTAAGTAATACTCCTTCAGTATTTCCCCACATATCTTTTTAAACCCATCTGTGATTAAACCTATGGTGGGCTTCATTTTAACCCTATTTCACATACAAAATATATGACGCAGACGACTTTGAAATCATCTCAAGTGACAAAAATGTAAGAAAAATCTGTAAATGAATGTTTAAGTATTGAATAGTATTGAAATCATTGTGGCAAAAGGAGAGTTATACTATTTTCAATTTCAGTCTAAGAATACATTACATATGGTGATATGTTCACATTGTGGACATTTCATGGATTCTTTCCAGAAAGTTTAGTCAAGCTTTATGTCGCTGAGTTATCTATGGTCGTAGGTGAATCAACATTTCAGTAAACCTTTCTCATCATGAATGTTTTCATGCACATTTATAAGTTCATAATCCTTGGATGTAAACAGGTTTGTTTAACTCCTTAGTAACATGTCATAACAAAGGTTTGACAGAAAAAAATACATACTATTTCTAACCTAGGTCTACTTTTTTTTGTCTCATGACTATCAATGGTTGGAAGAATATGTTTTAACCCTTTCCCTAATACGACAATTCTGCAGTAGACGACTTTGAACATATTTTGTCAAAAAATAGAAAATCTCTATAATTGAACGGATAGTTATGATTTAAAGGGGAAAACATTGTGGCAAAAGAAGAAATTGCTCGTTTTGAGCAATTTCTTCTTTTGTCACTATGTTTTCAAAAATCTGTCTGCTGCAGATGCGTCAGAAAGCGTCTCTATGAGGGAAAGGGTTAAACCTTGTGAGAAAGTATTCTCCTCATAATAGAAATTTCTTCACTGAATATGTTAGTTCTTTGTGATAAAGAAATTTCTATTTTTATGAAATAAAATTCTATAAATGTCTATTTTTATGAGATAAATTTCTATAAATTTCTATTTTTATGAGATAAATTTCTATAAATTTTTATTTTTATGAGATAAATTTCTATTTTTACGAGTCTTCATTAGAATGCCGAGCCCAGTTAGATGAGTTGGTAACGAAGTGGGCTGTCAATCTAGGGGTTGTAAATGTAAAATCCAGCTTGGCTTACATTCTTTCTGACGTTTAACAAAAGTTAATGCGACATTGCATTATTTGTCTTTCACAAAAGGGCTTATAGTCTATGTGGAAAAGCAGCCAGTTGCTTGGAAAAATTGTTGTGTCGAGTACTGGTGTGAGAAAGCCAGGAATTACATTCAGGGTTCAACATTAACTTATTTAGTTACTTGACCAGTGGTCCAGTATGTTTTGGAATGCACTTTAGACCTGACCTTATCTCAACTGGACCAGCAAATGAATGTTATAAATGATGCAATATAGCAAGAAAGGATGAATTTTGTAAATCTTCAGTTTGTAGAGTATATTTGGAATAATATTCAAATTAACAGTAACACGCAAATTATACAGTACTTTTTCTGATTCTTATAGTTTTTCTGAAGTTAGAACATCATATAGTAATAAATATTAACCCACATACAGACGCTTTCTGACACCTCTGCAGGACTGCAGCAGACGACTTTTGAAAACATTGTGGCAAAAGAAGAAATTGCTCAATTTGTCATTTTGCCACAATGGCAATGTTTTCAATTCTTTTCAATAATTATACTTTCATTTATGGAGAGTTTCTCTGCTTTAGATTTGTTGTTTGTGGGAAAAGGTTAATATGCTGTATAATTACAGTACATAACAGTTTTTTTGCCTTCATATTCGAGCCATTTAACTCATCTTTCCATTTACAACAACAATTTCTGTTTTGTCTTGGTCATACAGCTTCTTGGACTCGTCCTTTCCCTTTCTTTTATCATTACTACTGCTGTCATCCTTTTTATTGGAAGAAAATCCGAATTGAAACAGTTTATTTGACATGATTTTATTATCGGTTGCTACGGTAAAAAACAATGTAAACATACCGGAAATTGGTCTAAACTATTATCGTCAATCGGCTAAATATAAAGCTAGCATTCGTGTGTATACTTGAATCAAACATTATATTTTACTCAGTGATAAATAAGACTAATATGCAGAGAAAAAGTATGATTAAAAGTTGAAATTTTTAAATCGAATTCGTAACTTTTCGGACATTTCAATATCGGCTGTTAAGGGGTCGGTCACGTAAAGCATTAGACGTAAAGCATGAGTTTGAATATTGCCATCTGGCCCCCCCTATTCTCTTTGAGTCTACTTGATGCGAAATGATGCCTTGTGAGCTAGGAGCATTTTGTTGCATATAAAGAAAGGATTTTTTTCAGTTGGAAAGGGTGCGAAAAGGAGCTGGAAACGTGGTATTTTCCTAATGCATCCACAGATTGCATACAGGTTTTGGTCCCAAAGTAACTCATCATGTGTAGGCTAAACCTATGGAACTCCTTAACTGCCTTATTTGACGTTACAACTTGATGTTCAGTTGCAACATCATTACATATGACGCTTTCACCTTGATATGTGACCCTTTTATATATACATGCGACGACAAATCTAATACATGTGCCTGTTTTATAATTACATGAGACTGAATAATCATTTTGTGTGGTGAAATCAACATTGCGTGTGGCAATTTCCCCTTTATATGGGACACATTAATCCATCCATGTGACAACATTTCTAATACATGTGCCTGTGTTATAATTACATAAGACTGAATAATCATTTTTTGTGGTGGAGTCAACATTGCTTGTGGCAACATTTCTAATACATGTGACGGTTTTATCAGTATACGCTCTATGTAATGCTCTTGTCATTACGTGTGACCAAATGTTCTATACGTGTGACCAAATGTTCTATACGTGTGACCAAATGTTCTTTACGTGTGACCAAATGTTCTATACGTGTGACCAAATGTTCTATACGTGTGACGAAATGTTCTATACGTGTGACCAAATGTTCTATACGTGTGACGAAATGTTCTTTACGTGTGACCAAATGTTCTCTACGTGTGACCAAATGTTCTCTACGTGTGACCAAACGTTCTATACGTGTGACCAAATGTTCTATACGTGTGACCAAATTTTCTATACGTGTGATCACATGTTCTTTACGTGTGACTAAATGTTCTCTACGTGTGACCAAACGTTATATACGTTCTATACGTGTGACCAAACGTTCTATACGTGTGACCAAATGTTCTATACGTGTGACCAAATGTTCTATACGTGTGACCAAATGTTCTTTACGTGTGACGAAATGTTCTATACGTGAGACTAAATGTTCTTTACGTGTGACCAAATGTTCTTTACGTGGGATAGTTTCACCCTGATGTGTGGCTTTTTTATTTATACATGTGACGACAATTATTATATATGTGACGATTTTATCATTATATGTGACATAATCGTCATTCCATGTGGTAGTTTTACCTTGATATGTGACATATTTATTCATACATGTGACGACATTTCTAATACATGTAACGGTTTCATCATTATGTGTGACAGAATCGTCATTCCATGAGGTGGAGTCAACATTACGTGTGGTAGTTTCATCTTGACATGTGAAACTGTTATTAATACATACGACGATACCATTAATACATGTGCCGGTTTGATCATTATATGTGACAAAATGCAGTGCTTCAATCCATCTGCCCCTCGTGGTTCCACTTTTGTTAGGAACTCACGAGCTCCGTTCCTAACTCTTACACGATCTCCAATAGTCGTAACTCGTATGTTGATTAGTTGTGTGTCAGTAAGCGATAGAATAGTCTCCAATTCAATCTTTTGTTCATAAAACTTCTCGATTAAACCATGTACACATAATGATTCTAACAATGTTGCTATATTTGCCGCCATCTTGTTCGTTAAAGTACCCAAAGAGACTGGACCAACCGAAATCGACCTAAGACCGAAATCGACCACCGACCATGGGACCGAAATCGACCTCAAATTCAACTTTATCGACATTTTTTTTTATTGTTTCGATGTATTATAAACAATTATGTAGTTATGATATACTTTAGTCAATACAATACATAAAAAAATACTTTGTTCTCAACGAAATCGACTTTTCATTCTCCGAGACAGAAATCAACCTCCGAAATCGACGACCCCGAGACCGAAAAGTATTTTTCTATATATTCTATTGATTAAGGTATATCATAACAAATATATTGTTTATTATATATCAAAGAATTAAAAAATATTTGTCGATTTAGGTAAATTTGAGGTCGATTTCGGTCTCATGTCGAATTCGGTCTCAAGTCGATCTCGGTCTCAGGTTGATTTCGGAGAGTGAAAAGTCGATTGCGTTAAAAACAAAGTATTTTTTTTATATATTTTATTGACTAAAATATATCTACATACTTATTTATTATATACCAAATAAATAATATATGTCGCTTTCGGTGCATTTGAGGTCGATTTCGGTCACGAGACGATTTCGAAGAGTGAAAAGTCGAATTCGTTGAGAACGAACTATTTTTTTTTATATATTTTATTGACTAAAGTATATCATAACTACATAATTGTTTATAATATATCGAAAAAATAATTAATAAATGTCGATTAAGGTGAATTTGAGGTCGATTTCGGTCTCAGGGTCGATTTCGGTCATCTTGGTCGATTTCGGTCTTAGGTCCAGGGACTCACGGAAAGGTGTTCACATAGGGCGAGTTCATATGGGATCCGAGAACAGCCCAAGTGCACTCGGAATCCATTTGAACGGTGATACTTTTAACCTTAGAGACGTCATTTTGATTTCAAAATGGCGACGAACGATGTTTACTACTCATTCGGAATATCTCGGTGATGAATGCTTCATCAATGGATGATGAAGGATTACGGAATTACCCGAGAGTTCCGAATGGTTTACTACTAAGACGAGGAAACACCGTTCAGATGGAAAGCATTAGTGCGCATGTTTTTCTGAATTTATTTTTAGACATGACGTCATTTCTCTGAACTCGCCCATATATAGATCGAACCGCCACACGTATAGAACATTTGGTCACACGTAAAGATTATTTCGTCACACGTAAAGATTATTTCGTCACACGTATAGAACATTTGGTCAAACGTATAGAACATTTGGTCACACGTAAAGAACATTTGGTCACACGTAAAGAACATTTGGTCACACGTAAAGAACATTTCGTCAAACGTATAGAACATTTCGTCACATGTATGGATTAATGTGTCCCATATAAAGGTGAAATTGCCACACGCAATGTTGATTTCACCACACAAAATGATTATTCTGTCTCATGTAATTATAAAACAGGCACATGTATTAGATTTGTTGTCGCATGTATATATAAAAGGGTCACATATCAAGGTGAAAGCGTCATATGGAATGATGTTGCAACTGAACATCAAGTTGTAACGTCAAATAAGGCAGTTAAGGCGTTCCATATAAACCCCTGCGTTTTTTTGTTGTGATTCTTTCGAGTTATTGTAAAAAAAATCTGCAGTTTTGGCGACCGTGCAAGCCGTTTGTAAGTGTTAAACATTTCCAAAATCCGACTTGATACATTGATTTTCTGTTATTTTTTAGCTCACCTGAGCTTTGCTCAAGGTGAGTTATTGTGATCGCGTTTTGTCCGTCGTCCGTCGTCCGTCGTGCGTCGTCCGTCAACTTCTTCTCCTCAGTAACCAGTCAATTGGGTCAATTGGGATGAAATTTCACAGAAAGCATCCTCTCAATGACCTCACCAGATTTCCTTCATTTTTTGGGGATCCATGCAGAATTCTGGTTTCCATGGCAACGAAATGAAAAAAACTTCAAAATTCTTCTTCTCCCAAACTGGTTGGCAGATTTTCAAATAATTTTGTAGAAATGTTCCTTGGATGACACTCTGTCAGATTCCTTCAAGTCATGTTGATTGGTCGAAAAACATGGCCGCCAGGGGGGTGGGGCTATCTTGGCTTATATGGCTATAGTGAAAATTTAAAAAATCTTCTCCTCCGAAAGTGTCTGGCCGATTTTCAAATAATTTTGTAGAAATGTTTCTTGGATGACCCTCTATCAGATTCCTTCAAGCTAAGTTGATTGGTCGAAAAAACATGGCCGCCAGATGGGCTGGGCTATTTTGCTTTATATAGCTATAGTGAAAACTTAAAAAATCTTCTTCTCCGACAGTGTCAGGCCGATTTTCAAATAATTTTGTAGAAATGTTCCTTAAGTGTCCCACTTTCAGATTCCTTCAAGCCATGTTGATTGGTGAAAAAACATGGCCGCCAGTGGGCAGGGCTACTTTGCATTATATGGCCCTGATCTTGAGCTACTCATATTCCAAGTCTGGGGCTTGTAACACATAGGGGCAACTGTTTTTAGCTCCAATTTTAAAAAACGAGAGCTATTGTCATGACCATGGAGTCGTTGTCGGCGGCGGTGGCGGCGTGGTCGTCCGGTTAAGGCTTTTTTTTATACGCCCGTTTTGAAAAAACGGATCGTATTATAGTTTTACCTGCGGCGTACGGGCGGGCGGGTTGGCGGGCGGCGTCCAGTATGTTGTCAGCTCAATAACTTTAGAAGCCTTTGTCCAATCATCACCAAATTTTGTCAGAATGTGTATTGGGATAATATCTCAGACAAGTTTGATAACTAGCCATATCGCTTTAGTCAATCAAGAGTTATCGCCCTTTAATTATAGAAATTACCCAAAATTGGTCTTGTCAGCTCAATAACTTAAGAAGCCTTTGTCCAATCATCCCCAAATTTTGTCAGAATGTGTATTGGGATAATATATCGGACAAGTTCGATAACTAGCCATATCGCTTTAGTCAATCAAGAGTTATCACCCTTTAATTATAGAAATTATCCAAAATTGGTCTTGTCAGCTCAATAACTTTAGAAACCTTTGTCCAATCATCACCAAATTGTGTCAGAATGTGTATTGGCATAATATCTCAGACAAGTTAGATAACTAGTCATATCCCTTTAGTCAATCAAGAGTTATCGCCCTTTAATTATAGAAATTACCTAAAATTGGTATTGTCAGCTCCATAACAATTATCACTATACAGGACGGGCGTATTTTGTGACATTTGGCGCTCTTGTTTTCTTTTCTATCAGTCGAGCGTCTTTGCCGTACTAGGTGCTCTTGTTTTTATAGAAGGATAAGTATCACAAACATATAAGTCGTACATTACAATATCATGTAGATTGGTTATTACACAAATATGTATTTCTCATGGATAGCTTAATGTGTTTGACAAATGAACAATTTAGCTTCAATTTCATGGTAAAATATGTCACAAACTCACGATTAACCCTTTCCCACACACAACAAATATGCAGCAGACGACTTCAAAAATATCAAGGCAAAAATAGGGAATATCTCTTTAAATGCAAGAATAATTATTGTATAGATTTGAAAACATTGTGGTAAATGGAGAAATTGCTTATTATGTGCATTTCTCCATTTGCTACAATGTTTTTAAAAGTCGTCTGCTACAGAGATGTCAGAAAGCATCGTTATGTTGGAAAGGGGTGTTAAAGTTTTTAGGGGCTGTTCAATTATGGAAATACTAACACAAGTTTTTTTGCTTTTCAGATGGAGAATTTTAAATTTGATTCAGATGGTAAGTATTTTCTTTGTTCCAAATTTATATAATTAATACAATGTGCCTTTTTCTTAGACCGGTCTATTCTGCCTTTGGTGAGTCGTGCTTAAGACCCAACAATGCAGAAGAGTTAACCGTCTTTATTGAACTAGATAAAAGACTGAAATACAGCAAATGAATGAAATACAGCAAATGAATATACATTTAAAAGAAAAAGAAAATGCACATCATGTCAAAGTGTAATGCTTTATACATTTACAGTATTAATTAAACTTTTAGAAACCTAAACTTGCTTTAGTAATGATTTACGAGACATCCCATAGACTATAAACACTGTTATACTGCCTTTACATGTGAATTGAATGAAAAACAAAAATGAATCCTTAGTACGAGACGACCCGAGTACGAATAGACCTTTCATGGAAAAATCGAGCGTAGCTCGTCTACAAGAATGAAATCTTTAAACCAAATCATTTATAATATACATCTGACACCTTTGAAAAAAGCTCAACAATCTTTTTGAAAATGTCTGAATGAAAGCATGATAATTACATTTAGTTGACAACAATATGGCAAACGGAGAACTTAATCATAATGAATAATTTCTGCTTTTGCCATAACGTTTTGAAAAGTTGTCTGCTGCTGATATATCAAAATATGTCTGTATTTTGGAAAAGGTTGACATTAAAAGTAAATATTTTACTTTGATACGTGTGTGCAATTATATTTTGACCTATACATTCTGGTCATTATTCTCAGAACTTAAAGAAGGTAATATGTCCTGTGTTATATAATCTACAGACAATCCATTCTGATGCCTCTGAAACACACATCATAGGAAAACATTTGATTATCCCCTAAATGTTAAGCTTTTCGACAGTGATAATGATGTCATGAATCCCACAATGTTGTGTACACCGTCATCCAATCAGGCTGTCACTTGTCTAGAATTTTCTGTTTTCACACTAGAAAACTGTTAAAGTGGCATGTGGGGGAAACAGAGTTTGTTTTAAACTTATTTTTGTTACATCGATTGCGAAACAAGCTTTCAGCTTATAGTAATCACATTCGATGTCTGCTTCCGGGAGACTTAGCCATTACTGACCCTGTTTGTGTGGACGAATCCAAAAGGCCAAACCTGCTCATGATGGGAATCAAATCTTGGACCTTTAGTACCAGAGGCCAATGCTCTACAACTGCCCCACTTTCATTCAAAATTATTCCCCTTATACCTGCCAAATTGTTTTATCATCCATGAATGTCGGTACAGTTTTGCCGTTAAGCTCACTAAATGTTTTAAATTTTGTTTTGTGTACATTATTACGTTAATCTTTAAGGTTCATAATTTGCACTGCCATTAACCCCATTCCTTTGTTAGACCTTTGACCTTGGCCAAGGTCATACTTTGCCATGCACCACCTACTTGTATGAATTTACCTGAAGTTGCAGAGCTCTGTTGTTAATTGAACATATTTTGGATGAAGATAAATAAATGAGAAGGTTTGACCCTCTCGCTGCCAAAGATAATTAAAGTCTTTTGCAAGCGATGCAGATTCAGGTGAGACAGCTCATAACAAGCTGTTTTTCCTGAAATCTACATTGTTTGCCACTTAAACAAAAAGTTTTACCAAATTTCTTGTTTGACGAAAAATGGAGTGGTCCAATTTTCAACATGGAAGAGTCAACTTGGTGAAATTCAGCAGAGAAAGAGTTAAAAGTGTTATCCATATTATAGAGGTCAGATACAGCTGACAGATTTCGGTTTAGCCAAATGGTTATCTAGAGGGGAGAAGACTCGGACAGTGTGTGGGACATTACAATACATGGGTGAGACTGCCGTTTGTATTCATCATTTTCTCCATTGCCACAGTGTTTTCAAAGATACGTCAGAAAGCGTCTATATGTGGAAACTTAGTGTTAAAAAACCTTTCCCATAGAAAACAAACCTGCAGCAGGCAACAATGTGGGAACTCTCTATAATTTAAAGTTTGAATATTGCCACAGTGTTCTCAAAAGTCATATGCTGCAAATGCATGAAAAGGCGCCTGTATGTTGGGAAGGGTTAACATACCATTCTGTATTGGAAGCAACTTAAACATAAAGTAAAATGGAATAATAACAAAGAGATAGGAAAGAAAAACGTAAAATGAGACGAACAAATTATCATCATTAACAATATAATTTCATTCAAATGTCATCTACTAAGTTATTTAAAAACACTACTTATATGAAAAGGTAAAATATGTTCTTGATAGTAAAGCAAGTTTTCAGTTAATTCTATTAGCAAAGAATTAGCTTGTGGTAAAATCATTTAAAAACTCAGCTTTCATAATCAATATATAACTTTCTACCAGGTTTCGCAGTGGTCATAATGACGTTAAATATGTTTCTATTTGCATTTTGATTTATTTCACAAACTGCATAAATTTAGCTTGAAATATCCTTTAATAGTAAAGAACAAACAAGGTAGAAAAAAAATAACAATAAACAATGGTTTAACCCTTTCCCTCATATAGACGCTTTCTGACAAGTTTTAGTCTGATTTTAATGAGATTGAATGTATACATGTTTATATATTTCAGCCCCAGAAGTCCTGGCTGTCTACCCGTATGGTCACACAGCAGATTGGTGGTCATTGGGTATACTGATGTAAGCAATGCTTGTCGGAAAAGTAAGCCTTTGTCTTTAAGATTTTCTATTTAAGTTAAAAGGAACAAAAGTCATTTCATCTATTGAGCTATATTGATTTTAAAGTTTTGCAGATTGACAAATCAATAAAGAATCAATGATTTATAAAATGCATAATTTATGGAAACCTTGAAACTGATAATATATCCAGAGATCTAGATAAGGTGCGTATTACACATTCAAAAATCCTCATTTGACACTCAGTGAGACGATTATTTTGAGTACCCACAACATATGGATTGGTTGAGTAATAAGAGAATAATTGGTGGGAAAAGATCAGTTTACTCATCCTTATCTAGTACATGTACTCTGTATATCTGAACCCTAAAATAGAGATAACTGATTTGAATCCAGTTGATTTTATATTTTTAGAATTGTCTGCTTTAAAAATTCCCCAGGATAAAAAATTTACCTTTTGAACATAGGGGGTATACTTTTGAGATACAATTAAAATAATTATTGGAAAAGCAGAAATTTTTCATAATAGGTTCTTAATTCTTTTTCAATGTATTTGTACATTTACTTTTTTGCAAAGGGATCTAAAATTCAGTTGTAGTAGAGAATATTTTAAATGGTGCTATAATTGATCTTAATACAAACACATTTCATATTCTGAGTAAGCGTGTTTTGCTAGTGTTTACGCATATTTGCAATGCCAAATTTATCTTGCAATATCCATTGCAGAAATCTCATAACTTAATAATGAACACATGTAACAGAATCATTATCTTATCAGTTTACTAAAATAAAACCTGTTTATAAATGCATACAGAATATATTAAGGCTAAGATTCAAATCATAGAAATTTGCAATAAATAAAAGATTTTCCCAATTGTATTCTTCACTCATATCTCCTGCTAAGCTGTGTATTTCATGTTCTTAAATCTATTTTTGACATAAAAACCTTATGTCGTTGGTACTTAAAATAATTGGCTGTTTTAATAACCACTTTGGAATAGCAATTCCCTGACTACAATTACCATACTTTTAGTTTCCCAAATACTTTTTTTGTGTATAAATGACCCTTCAATTAAAGACAACCTGTGATAAAAGACCAGGTCATTATGTTCCCATGGGTGGTCTTTAAATACAAGTTTGACTGTATTTTGTTTGTATGTTTTTTAGTACCCGGTGGATGGTGCCAAAGATCATATTGAGATGGCCCAGCGGGTCTTGGACTCAGACTATCTCTGTCCAAACTGTGTCTCAGATAGTGCCCAGGATGTTGTAAATAAGGTAAAATACTCCATTCCCACATACAACAAATCTGCAGCAGACGACTTTGAAACTCAAGATACGGAAAATTTCTAGAAATGAATGTATAATTACTGAATTTTTTTATTAAAACAATGTGGCAAAATGAGAAATTGCTTGTTTTGAGCATTTTTTTCTTTTGTCACAATGTCTGCTGCGAATGCGTCTATAGGAGGGAAAGGGATACTAGACCGGGAATATATACTGCTTTCAAACCTCAGTGTCCAATCTAGGATTCAAAATCAAGGGGGAGGGGATTGATTTTATGAACAAATTGAGGCATTTTTCCTTCTTTGTCTATGTAAAAAAAATACCCCCCCCCCCCCCCCTTCCATACAAATTTGAATATTCAAATTAGTAATCTTGGCCAAAAATGCATTTGTGAATGATGGAAAGCCAGAATTGCAACCCAATTGGTTCCACATCCAAACTCATTATATGCTTTGCCTGACATGGGATCCAATAAAAGGCAACCTTGCCAGAATCTGTATTAATTTACTGCATATATATGACCAGTAGTCAACACAATAGTTTTACCAGGAAAGATGAATAACACCGTAGTCACAATGACTTTTTTCAATCATCTTAAATAGTGCGTGACAGAGTCTGGATTTGACTTCACAACCCCTCCGTTGATAGCCCTTGTGGTTACCAATGGAGTTATTGTAGAGTTATTGCAGCTGACAAAGGAAGATGAGATTGTAGATTAAAAGGACATGCTGATATTTGTCATTTAATTGAAATTACTCTGTTTATCAGGTTGCCCATAATTGCATGGTGACACATAGGGATCACTACTCCGTCAGATGTCAGTATGCTTGTCAAGCTTTCTTTAACCAACTCATTGGCTGGCAACACATTTGGTCTTTCCAACACTCTTGTATATTGTATAATATGGATAATATTTATTTTTTATTTTTCAGTTATTAATGAAAAGTCCACTGAAACGCTTTAATAGTTGATATCTACTCCTCATAGAATATTCATCATTTTCAAAATTTTACGATGTGAACTGTGATAGAAAGAAAGGTAAACATAGAATATTTTTTTATTATTCTTACTGTTATTAAAAAGTCATAATTTCCCAAACCATTTATAATCTTGAAGCTTAATTGGAATGTTGTTCACCACTGAAAGAGTCTAAAATAAGGGGAGTAAACTGAAAAGTATCTTTAACACTTTCCCTCATACGACAATTCTGCAGCAGACGACTTTAAACATATTTTGTCAAAAAATAGAAAATCTCTATAATCGAATGGATAACCTATGACTCGAAATGGAAAACATTGTGGCAAAAGAAGAAATTGCTCGTTTTGAGCAATTTCTTCTGTTGTCACTATGTTTTCAAAAAGCCGTCTTCTTCTGAGGCATCAGAAAGAGTCTATATGAGGGAAAGGGTTAAGGAACTCTAGAAAATGGGTGTTTTGCATGTTCTAAAATCCTTACACACCATAGTGTTTGGTTGGATAATAGGAAGGACTTTGTTATGAAAAGAGCTGTTGGTATACCCATCTTTATCTGGACTCTGTCCTTATAATAAATTATCCAACGAATCACTATATTCTCAGCGAAACAATTCTTTTGAGTTTTAATGAATTTAAATATTCCAATAGGGATTTGATTCATGAAATATGCTCTTTATCTAGAGCTCTGATTTATGTCATGACTCTTGACACTAAATAGCCAAGCAGTGTGGAAGACAGTGGTTCAGTGCTACAGTGTCAGCCTCTTTGTACCGAAGGTCTCTTGATGAGCGGGTTCTGTCTTTGACATTACTCCACACAAACAGCACGAGTACTGGTAAAGTCTCTAGGATGCCAACATCTAGGGTGATTAATATAAGCTGAAAGCTTTTCTCGCAATTGATGTAAATTATATATCTGTATCATATGGAAAATTTCTAAATGTACATGTATCCCTGGTCTAAAAACATCAAATATCAATTTGCAATAGTTTTTTGTTTTAAATGGGAACTAATAATTTCGATTTTTGTCTGCTACATGTTTAAATCTTTCCCACATATAGACACTTTCTGACACCTATGCAGCAGACGATGTTTTAAAACATTGTGGGCAAACAGAGTAATTGCTAATCACTAGCAATTTCTCTGCATGCCTTGTTTTCAACTTTATTCAGAATTTATTCTTTCATTTATAGAGTTTCCATACAGGTTTTTTATGTGTGAAAGAGTTATTGCTTACTTTTTCAGAGAAATGTGAAATTAAGCGCTACAGTAAAACCAGCCATTTGTGACCAGTGTATATCCATATCACCCTAAATGTTAACCTTTTCCCTTATATAGACGCTTTCTGATGCCTCTGCAGCAGACGGCTTTTTGAAAACATAGTGAAAAAAGAAGAAATTGCTCGAAACAAGCAATTCATCCTTTTGCCACAATGTGTTCCACTTTTAGTCATAGGTTATCCATTCAATTATAGAGATTTCAATTTTTTGACAACATATGTTCAAAGTCGTCTGCTGCAGAATTGTCGTATGAGGGAAAGGGTTAAGCAGTTGGATCTAAACAGTTTGCTTTTAAGTCATAGACGTATTCACAAAGGAACCGCCATACAATGTATGTTAAGCAGTTAGATATACACTGTTCGCTTTTAAGTCATATAAGTATTCACAAAGGAACCGCCATACAATGTATGTTAAGCAGTTAGATATACAATGTTCGCTTTTAAGTCATGGAAGTATTCACAAAGGAACCGCCATACAATGTATGTTAAGCAGTTAGATATACACTGTTCGCTTTTAAGTCATAGAAGTATTCACAAAGGAACCGCCATACAATGTATGTTAAGCAGTTAGATATACAATGTTCGCTTTTAAGTCATAGAAGTATTCACAAAGGAACCACCATACAATGTAAGTTAAGCAGTTAGATATACAATGTTCGCTTTTAAGTCATAGAAGTATTCACAAAGGAACCGCCATCCAATGTAAGTTAAGCAGTTAGATATACAATGTTCGCTTTTAAGTCATAGAAGTATTCACAAAGGAACCGCCATACAATGTAAGTTAAGCAGTTATATATACAATGTTCGCTTTTAAGTCATAGAAGTATTCACAAAGGAACCGCCATACAATATATGTTAAGCAGTTAGATATACACTGTTCGCTTTTAAGTCATAGAAATATTCACAAAGCAGCCGACATACAATGTATGTTTAGATCACATCATTTGGATGTGCAAATTTATCACATTCTATGTACACATGTCACATAAATGCTATGTTTGGTTTTCGTAGAATACAGCCCTATGAAGGATACAGTCATGTCTTCTCTAAAATTTCTCAAATTAATCCCAGGCATGTTTATTGAGTAGTTTTACTCTGTCCAAATCGAAATATTTTGACTTACAGTGGAACCTATGTATAAAGACCACCCATTGGAACACAACAATATGGTCTTTGTTCACTGGTGGTCTTTAATTGCAGGGAAATATATGCAGAAAACGACTAATTGGGAATACAATATATAAAAGTGTGGTTGACAGGGAATTGCTATTCCAGGGTGGTCTTTAGCACAGGTTTGACTGTATTTCAGATAAATCCCAACAAAGTAGTTCCATATAATATTTACCCAATCCAAGGCATGTATATTGAGTAGTTATACACTGTCCAAATCTAAATATTTTGATTTGTTTCAGACAAGTCCTCACAAAGTAGTTCCACAAGATTGTTTCCCAATGACCGGTGAAAGTTACAGCTTTTGCACTAGGATCCAATCACTCGGATGAAAGTTTTAATGATGTAAGTAAAGTATTTGTACTGTAATCAGAGGTCCAGATAAAGAGGGGGTACAGTCAGCTCCATTTCCCACAATATCTCCTTATTATCCAACATAACCCAACGATGTAGGTACTCTAAAGAATCGTCTCATTGAGATGATTCTTTTGACTACCCACAACATAGGGTTAGAGGGTCAAATAAGGATATTAGAACTTTCAAAACGCCCCTTATCTTAGGAGCTCTGCTGTTAATATGTTGATTTGCCAACAGTTGAAAAGTTATACCTAGAGGGTAAATATGGAAGAGTAAATGAATATTTTTTCTCTACAATTTGTCCTTTGACCCACAAGGTAGAAAGGTTTGTGTTACATTAAATAGTTTTTCGTTGAAAACAAATCTATGGTAATCATTGATTTTAACCCTTTCCAACATACAACAAATCTCCAGCAGACGACTTTGAATGTTTTTCGCAAAAATATGAATATTAGCTCTGTAAATGAAAATTTATAATAACATTAATTAATATGATATGAAAAATGAAATAGTTAACCATTTCCTACATACAAAAATATTTCACCTATGATAATAAGAAATATAGTTAAACAAATAGAAGTGGTTTGTACATTCAGTTTATTAATTAATCACATATATAGAAGAGGAAGGGCCGCATTCATAAAAAAGAAAACCTAGATCTCACAATTGTTTATAATTAATGCTTTCCCATTTCATTCGAATAGGTGAGAATAATAGAAGATAGTTATAATAATTTGACGATCAAGTTCTTATTCAATAATTGTAACGTGTATTTCTTACAACTACCCTATTAAAATGTGATTACAATTGAAATCACAATTACGACAAAGGTGTGAAATTTTGACATATTATTTCAAATTGACTGGAGATAACATTTAAATCGCTACCTATTAGTCACGTTGATCTTCATTGACTCGTGATTGCAATCAAATTGCCATGTAAAACGGATTACAATGGATTAGAGAGAGAACAACAAATTCATTAAATTTTAAGTTTTAATTAACTTACTTTTATCAGATGAAAAACAGACAAATGGCGAAATTATAACCGAGTACTCAAGTACCTTTTTTGATAACCGGTACTCATATGTCTGATCGAGAAATCGGCCACTCGGGTACCCTGCCCCATCCCTAGTTTCAACTCTTTTCAATAATTGTACTTTCATTTGTAGAGATTTCCTACATTGTGTTTTTATATGACCAATTCTTAAAAATGGTACGTATTATGGTATGGTCATGTCCCTCCCTCCGTCCCTCCGTCCGTCCGTCTGTTTGGGTTTTCCGAAATTTTGTATAAGGCTTTGTAGTGATGTGTCACAGATCAAGTTCATATTTCCTGGGATTTCGTCAATTTTTGAATGAGTTATGCCCCTTTTTGGACTTAGAATATTTGTTTTCGGCACTTTTTTTCTACATGCTTTGATGTATTGAGCTGAAATTATGTCTATGGCTTTGTAATTAAGTGTCACAGATCAAGATCACATTTCCTCGAATTTCGTCAATTTTTGAATGAGTTATGCCCCTTTTTGGACTTAGAATATTGGTTTTCCGCACTTTTTTCCTACATACATACTTACAAAGAAGTTCCTGACGGGCGTAATATGTACCGTTTGCGGTACTCTTGTTTGCATATTTTCTTGTCTTTTATTTTAGTTTTAAATTCAGTTTAATGGGTAAGAAAATGGCAACCATTTACCTTATCAAACCTCTGTGCTGACTTCTGTCTTAACACTTTTTCACATACAAAACATCTGCAGCAGACAACTTTGAAAACATTTATACAAACATGTGAAAAAATCTCCATAAATGAGAGATTAATCATTAAAAAGAGTTGAAAACATTGTGACAAAAGGAAAAATTAGTCGTTTTTAGCAATTTCTTCTTTTGTCACAATGTTTTCAAAAGACGTCTGCTACAGAGGCGTCAGAAAGCTTCTATATGAGGGAAAGGGTTAAACCCATTACCTTATATGCCCTTGTGAACCCTTTCCCACATAGAACAAAATTCAAGCAGGCGACCATGTTAACATCTTGGCAAATATGTGAATCTCTGTAAATGAAAGTATATTAACTGAACAGAGGTGAAAACATTGTGACAAAAGAGGAAATTGCTCATCATGTTACAATGTTGTCAAAAGTTGTCTCCAGTAGAGACGTCAAAATGCGTTTGTATATAAAGGAAAGTGTTTATTTTTTCTGAATTGAAAACATCTAAAGAAAATAATTGAAAATCAGTATGAAATATATACAGTGTAGAAAATGTGGGGGGAAAAATAAGTTAATAAAAGTGAGTTACTCCTTATTTTACTGCATTATATACAAAACATTTCTGTAAATTATCAATAAAAACCTTAATTATCCTTGTATCATCAATCTGCTAACTGATCTGTCATTTACTATAATATCATCATGGTTACGGATTGACTAATGTATGAAAAATGTATATTAGTATATATATATGTATTACCATAATCAGTACTTAATGCATTACTGTATATATTCCATACATGTTTGAATATGGTACAGTTTTGAACCCTTTCCCACATACAACAAATCTGCAGCAGTCGACTTTGAAAACGCCTTGGCAAAACCACAGAAATCCCTTTTAATGGAAGAACAATAATTGAATAGAGTTGAAAACATGGTGACAAAATGAGAAATTGCTCGTTTTGAGCAATTTCTTCTTTTGTGGCCATGTTTTCAAAAAGCCGTCTGCTGCAGAGGCGTCAGAAAGAGTCTATATGAGGGAAAGGGTTAAAGACTTCCTTATAATAAGGAACTATAGAAAGCAATTCCCCTTTATACTTCAACAGAGAAATTATTAATGCTTTTGAAAAATAACTGTTAAAGAAAATTCTTTCCAGTTAGATCAACCAAGCTACATGTTCACCACAGCGACAGCCTTTAAAGTTATGGCCACTTGAAGGGCATACCTTATTACAGTTTGACTTTAACAATAACTTGTACTTCTTTTTTTTACACTGATTCAAAATTTTCCTCATTCTCCGATATATATATATATATATGTGATATATTTTTTTCCTTTACCCTTTCCCACATACAACACATCTGCAGCAGACAACTTTGGAAATATCTAAAAGTATAATATATAGAAAATTTCTGCTAATGAAAGTAATAATTGGATAGCAAATATGAGTTGAAAACATTTTGGCAAAAGGGGAAATTGTTCAAACATGAGCAATTTTCTCCTTAAGCCACAATGTTTTGAAAAGTTGTCTCCTGCAGAGGCACAAGTGTCTGTTACATATGGGAAAGGGTATAAGTAGACAGCTCTAAAAATGCTGTATCGGGGAAATGATGCAAATATCAGTTAATGTAAGTAAGACTCTTGAAACAAAATTGATGGACTTTGTGGGAAAAAAACAAAGAATTGAGCAATTTCTCCTTTTGTTACAATGTTTTCAAAAGTCTTATGCTGCAGAGCCGTCTATGTAGAAAAGGGTTAAACCTTTCCAACATCTACATTTGAAAAATAAAAGGATAATGTAATAATACAATATAAATCAACTATATTCTTTACATCATTTCAAAAGTTTTCACTATTAACTAGGTAAGTTTGAAAAATAACTCAATTTGTAAATTTGATTCAATTTAAACTCATATAGCAACTTTTAAATACATTTACTAAATTTAGAAATCATATTGTGATTGGTATATAATTGTGTGTCATAAATATGTAAATACATTGTATTTTGTTAGTTTATAGATTTACATCTAAAATCCGTATGTCTTTTTTTAAAAAGTAAAGAATATTAAATCTGTATAAAACTGAAGATTCTTGGTTGTTTTCAATGGTTCAACCCAGTTGAATGGCAGTACATTTCTATATATACATGTACATTAATTTATGCATTTAGTTCAAAAGATAAAGCTGTATAGACAATTGGGCCAAATCACATGAAAAATGATTGAAGATGGTTTAGAAATTAATTGCAATTTTATTAACCCTTTCCCACATGAGCAATTTCTCCTTTTTCCACATTGTTTTCATCTCTATTCAATTATTATATTTTCATTTCAAAAGATATTCCAAAGTTTTGCCTAGATGTTTTCAAAGTCGTCTACTGCAAGTTTGTGTATGTTGGAAAGGGTTAAATTGTATTTATAATTGTTCTCGTTCTCCAGAGGCTACCAGGGCGCTTCAATGCATGACTTATTGTAGAAGTGGAAGGACCAATATCCGAATGCACACACTCTGGCTCGGGCTGATCTCTGGAATTTTGGTGATTGCAAAGTTCTGAAGAATAGTTAACCCTTTCCCACATACTTCAAATCTGTAGCAGTCAACTTTGAAATCATCTAGGCAAAACCATGGTAAATCTCTATAACTTTTGAATAAAGTTGAAGGTCAAAGGAGAAATTGGTTGTTTTGAGCAATTTCTTCTTTTGTCTCAATGTTTTCAAAAGTCATCTGCTACAGAGGCGTTGGAATGTGTCAACAAGTCGGTTGAATTGTTACCCAAGTTCATAAACTCAATGTAGAGCCAAGATATCCTTCATGCTGATGATAAACACAGTTTTATGTTAACCCTTTCCCTCAAACAGGTAATTTGAAGCAGACTTTAAAAACATCTTGGCATAAATATGGAAACTTTCTATAAATGAAATCATAATTATTGAACAGAGTTGAAAACATTGTGGCAAAAGGAGAACATTGCTTGTTTAGAGCAATTTCTTCTTTTGTCACCATGTTTTCATTATTATTATTATTACGGGAAAGCCGTCTGCTGCAGAGGTGTCAGAAAGCAAGGTAAATTCAGGAGTACATGTTTTTTTTTAAATCGCTCGATCCGTCACTATCAAGAAAATACATATGGTCTAGTTAAATTCAACAAATTAGTGAAAATATGGATGAATTATTATTATTAATTGGTTTTATTTACCCTCGCCATGCAGAATTAACTATTTGGCGAGCAAAATATATGGATGAATACAACTGTTCCCCTTTATTACCCTTACTCATTTGTGTAATGTATATGCTATTCTGTATTCTGTATTCCTGGTCTTCTCCACCTTAATAGGTGAACCGTGTATCACACGTCAGTTGAATGTATGTCCCAGCACCTCAATGTTTATTTCATTTGTATATCCGGTATTACCACAGTTAACAGTTTCTATATATACGTATATGCTTCTCAAACAGTTTAGGCATTAGTATGTACGGCGGAAGCGGCTTTGCATTTAATAACCTTATTCTTATCTAGAAATTTTAAGTGCCTATATCGTTCGGTATGCAAGGCAAAGAGTAATCTTTTACACTGGAACTCAACACTCTGGAGCCACGTAGTCCCTCTGTTTTTGCCAATGCTCATATCACTTATATGTGTACAGTCTATAATAATCTTTAACTTACGTTCACTGCTGCACTGGTCCCAGCTGGATACCAGTATCTTCTCAGATTCATACCTTATGTCACTGATAATGGGAGCACGGATTCCCGACAGGATTTGGCAGTGAAGAACGAAATGAGCCAGTGTTTCGGGGGATTCTTCACACAGTCGACAGGTTTCATCAATCTTGTTCTGGTTAAACGCTGCACGATTACTCTGGAGCACATATGATCCACTCATGAACTTAAGCTTGATAATTTGCCTGTTTGCGTCGTAAGTTGAGCTCGTTGGAATTTGGAGTAGAGGATGGAGTTTCCCAGGAGTCACTGCTATCACATTTAAGTTGATCAAAGACTTTGAACGTTGAGATTTACTTAAGAAGTCTGACATCCACCAGGTATTAATAGTTTTATTAACAGTCCTTTTCCACCCGATTTTGCTGATTGGTTCCTTCAAAAGTTCATCAGGTTCACATAGGTCATATTTCCAGAACAGCCGCCTTATCTCAACAAACCAGCTGACACCTTTGTTGTTCTTAACTGTGAGCTGCCTAGCTGCAAGTCGTCTCTCAACTGAGTTCTCATTTTGATGACAGACGTTGTTAAACAAGATGATGGCTTTCTTGTGGATTTGAGCTTCAACTGGGAGGAATCCACTCAGGACATATACAGCAACATCAGAAGTATTCATTGGTAATGAGAAGAGTTGCTTTATCAATCGTTTTTGGAAAAGTTCTAGTTTGTCTATAAGAGTCTTTCTCGGCAACACAATTTCTAGTCCGTATAAAAGTACTGGGCTAACATAGTTTTGTAATAAATGTAAGGATGTCCTGATGTCAAGTCCACCTGCGCCATGAAGTCCTGCTGACATAAAGCTGTATACTGTTCTGCGCGCTTTCTGGATGTTATGTTCTACGTTCTCCTCCGCAGTAGCACTCAATGTTCCGGCTCTTTTTAGCCCCAAATGTGTGCTAACTTTTGAATTTGTAACCGGGTTGCCATATATTTCAAAGTTTTCAGTAAGTGTGTGCCTTCTTGTGTTCGGTAAGACTTTTAACGCCTCAGTTTTCTTGGGTTGAAGAACGTATCTCTCGCGGTTTGCAAAGTCTACTGCTATATCTATTAATGTGGAAGTTTCTAGACTATTCACAGAGTTAAGTGTTATATCGTCGGCACAAGCACTGGCATTACATCTGATGTTTCCAATAGTGCACCCCTTCCCAGTAAGTTCAAGTCGGTTCAGCAACGGGTTGACGTATGTTTTGTAGAGGTCTGTGCTCAATACTCCTCCCTGCCGTACTCCTTGATAAATATCAAATGGTTCCGAGTTTATATTGGCCCACTTAACTACACTTCTGGCTTCTGAATGAATACTCTGAATGATTAACCAATGTTTGTCTGTTACGCCCGCATGATATATTCTACGGAGGAGGCTGCTATGGTCAACAACATCGAAAGCCGCCTTTGCGTCTAAGAAAATTAGGTCAACTGGTTCCCTGTTATCCTTACATTCCCTGGTAACTTCTTCTACAATAAGAGCTGCGTGCAGTGGAGAGGTATTTGCAGTGAAACCCCTTTGGTAAACACTCTGCTGTTTCTCTAGGGTAGGTGTTATCCTATGTTTGATTACGGTTTCTAAAATCTTCTCGAGGACAGGTAGGACTGTAATTCCCCTGAAGTTTGTTGCCTCGGTGCGGGTACCTTTGTTTTTGAACACTGGGGTTAAAAGTCCAGTTTTCATACACTGAGGAACTTTTCCAGATTTTAAGATACTGTTCAGGATTCTGAGGATTGCAGCTTTAAGTGTAGGGCCTCCATTAATAAGACTTTCAATTGTTAACCCATAGTAATCCGCAGCCTTCCCTCTATTTATACTTGACATGGAGTTTTCGAGTTCATCTAATGTTACTGGTTTGAGTTCTTCATCACTAACTATATCACTGATATGATTAACTTCAATGTCTATAATATTCTTGTAGTTTTCGTCAAAGTTTTTGTTTACGGACTGTTTTGCTAGGCCGGCAAAATGTGTTTTAAATCCATTCACTACCTCCTCAGCACCAGAAAACACATTCCCGTTGACATTCAGATCGTCGGTCATGCAAGATTTCGCGTTTCTCTGCTTGTTGACAAGTTTGTAAAAAAGTTTTGAGTCTCGAACACGAGTGTTTATAATGTTTTCTCTGTCTTGGGCGGTTCTTCGTGCCTGTTCGCACCTGTAAGTGCTTCTGAAGGATCTTTTGGAGTCTTTCAACTTTACAAAAAGTGGGTTGTTGGGATCTTGTGGTTTTCCTTGCGTGGCCCATGATTTGAAAGCCTCTCTTATTACTTTCAACGCTATTGCGATATCCTGAGTCCACACTTTCAGTTTTGGTTTGGAGTTCATGACCTTAATTTTATTTGAGAAGGAGTCAATAACTTCTTTCACAACAGATATAACCTGCAAACAGTAGTGTTCGATGTGATCTACAGTGTCCAATTCTATAGGGTCCAATGTTAAAATTTTTATCCTAACTGCTTCTGAGTAAAGTTCCATATCAATTTTATCCCATTTAATTTTTCTTGTATGCGTGGGGCGGTCACCACTTTGCATTTTCTTACTGGCGGCAGCCGAGATCATTAACCTTATTGCATTTATCACGACTCCGCAATAAAATGGCGGGTAACATATATAAAATTGAAAACGAACAAAATCATGCCCATGGCACTGTCGACGTCGCAGGAATCCGATGATGATCAGTACCTTTTCTTGTCGAAGCTCGATAATGCTAAGAATGTTTCCAATATACTTAAAGCGATCAATTTCAAGGAGGTAAAGCCCTAGATGTAACTTTCTGGTTGACTCGCACATTCTCATTGGATTCGTTCATCTTACTTATTTTTAGTGAACTTCAGTTTTGCTCTTGTAATACTGATTTATTATGATTTTGAAAACTTGTTTGGAATTGTATTTTAGCCACCAAAAATGTTTATTCATCCGTAGCAGTGCTTAGTTTGCATGTTTACATAGTGAGCGTATTACAAACAACGCCTATGTTATTGCAATGAGCATCAATAGGCAGTGTTTAAGAATGCCCAGGCCGTTTAAACGCACGAGACTGAGGGTATTTCTTTGTTCACAAATTAAGAGGCCTAATGCAAGCTCAAGAAGAGAAAGAGGGGGGTAGGAGTTAAGTAAATGAGACAACTATTTCCATTCTATTGAACTGTCCTGACAAACATAGTTGCTGTCATTATTTTAGGTTTAAGAGATATCCTTTATAGTTATATAGGTAATTCAGTGCCACTGTAAGAAGCCCATGACAAGGACGTTTCATGATACAATGCGATTACTGTGCCGAATAGTATCATGACGCTTGCATGGATATTACAGCTACGGATGCACTGGATATTGCCAAAGCAAATGAAATAATGATGGTAATCAAAAGAAGTTGAAATGATCAATGCCAACTGTTCCAGTCTTCATTTTCCAAGTGCAGTGTGACAAGGGCTCAAAGTATCTACCATTAACTTGTGGATTGGTGGTCATGGGGACCCGTGTTAATATGACGGGATGACTATGACTATTAACCACTTGTTAACTGACGGGAAAGAATTCCGAGAGATTTTACAGTGATGATACAACGCATCTACCATTAACTCGTGGATTGGTGATCATGGGGACCCGTTATAAAAAGACGGGATGACTATTAACCACTTGTAAACTGACAGGAAAGAAATCTGACGGATTTTACCGTACTGGTACAACAATAAATTATGACACTGAAAACGATTCAAGCATGCCTCAATAGCAGGGGACTGTTCATTGCCGCTGGGAAAAAAGACGAGCCGGTAGTGAAGACAATTTAGAAGGGAGGTAACTCTGGTAACTGGTCTCTGTTCACTGGGGGACAACAAGACGAGCCGGTGGCAGAATACACAGTTCTAGGGGATACGGACCTGGGAAAGCAGAACCATAAGAGGAGGTAGAAGGGAAGTAACTCTGGTAACTGGTCTCTGTTCACTGGGGGACAACAAGACGAGCCGGTGGCAGAAGACACAGTTCTAGGGGATACGGACCTGGGAAAGCAGAACCATAAGAGGAAGTAGAAGGGAAGTAACTCCGATAACTGGTCTCTGTTCACTGGGGGACAACAAGACGAGCCGGTGGCAGAATACAGTTCTAGGAGATACTGACCTGGGAATGGATTGAGGTAATGTTTATCCTGACTATGAAGAACCACGGTGCAGTTAGCAAGATGGCTGGAAGAATTATCACAGTACAAAATGATTCTTAGATACTGACCTGAAAAAGTGCATGGGAAAGCCGACGCATTATCAAGGAAGCCTATGGCAGAGATGTGCTCGCACTATTCCAGACATGTAAAGATTGATGATTACCGTGTGGTGGCTATACCTATTGTGAGCGAGTAGAGATTCAGTGGGCCACTTTTTCGCGAGAAGTGGATGATGCGATTCCATTGGCAGCTCCTAAGGCAGGGTCGTCCAAGGGAGGCTTGGTTTTGGATCAGCAATGCCCGTTGGGGGACAAAACGACGAGCCGACGGGTAGCTGAGAAAGACCCAAGATGCCCTGGGGTGTCCACGCTGGGGGACAAAACGACGAGCCGGCGTGGGGAGCACTCAAAACCGCTAGACGGATTACAGGATGACTCTACGTCCCAGCGGTTGGGGTGCGATGAGTGTCCTGGGATTTGGAATTAAGACCAATTTCGATCATTTCCCACTGAGATGTGGATAACCATGGACACGTTACAAAGGAGGTATAGTCCAGAGCCAGGATAAGATAACATTGGCAAGAGAATCTTTCAGTAGAATTGTAGTACCTGTGAGAGTTCGGGGAAAAACATCTGAGTACCTGTTTGATTCAGGGAATATCATGTTAGCCCAAGGAGAGGAGTGGTTTAAGTTGAAACAATATCCGGGGGCCATCTAAGGGATTCCACCTTGGGTCAGTGGGGTAGGATATGACACTGGCTCATGCGGGAATCTCGCCTTATGGATGGGAGACTGGTAATTGTTTCAAAACAGATCAACCGTCACACAAAAAGGAGTTTAGAATCATGAATGGGGTTGATTACATCGAAGAGGCAGTACTGTCATCTACAAGATCGTTGAGTGTGTGCCAGATAAACAGATTAAGTCTGCTTCGGATGTTTGTTTTAGTATTTCAAGAATGCTGTAACCGTCAGATTGTTAGACATGAGGCGCAACATTGTTCCAGGGCCCGGAATGGTGTTTGAAAGAAACTAATGTCGAAGTCGAGATCTGGCGAAGTATTGACTGAGAATGTACTTTACATCACAAGATCAAATAAGAAGGAAACTGAACATCCGGGGCGACTAACATGGACCTTCTGACACAGAAGTACAGAGATGACAGTGTAGCCTACAGAAAAGAGGGCATATTAAGTACAAAAATGACTAGCCGGTTACAAACTGACCATTTCGCTTGATATGCCAGATAATCAACCTGTATGGTAAATTAAATAGACCAAGAACCATGATGCGAGTAAGATACAAATTATCTGGCTTAAAACATGGGCTTGGTTTTTTTTTAGGAAGTCATTGGTGTGCTTCATAGCATTTTCACGAAGACAGGGATGCTATGCAGCAAAAATGGTGCAACTACTAAGAGGGCATGGTACAACACAAGTCATCGAAATGGTACAATAACCTGGTTTGGTGGTGCTGCAATGTAGGGCTGAGAGGCATTCTCCCGGGTTGGGTCTAATGATAAAACCGGGGGGAGTGTAGTGAAAGTCTACTTTGTCCTTTGTGTTTTAGACCATTCCTTTTGGTCAGTTGTTTAGGTCCAGAAAACTCTGGTTCCCAGTTTAGAGGAACCAGCCAACCATGTGACATTTACATGGCCCATTTGGACCAAGGCAGCTAAGCAGTACAGACGTGTGTTACTTAGACTGATGACTGAGACAGACAAGACTCTTTAAGACCAAGCGAATGATAATATAATGCAGGTTATAGTGTTACCTACGGGTGAGTGAACACAACAAAAATATTTTAAAAACAAATATAACGTTGTTGCACTATTTCATTGCAGTATCTTATGCAGTTAGCACACTCTAAGGGAATAATTGTATTCTAGAATTTAACAGAGTTTGCAGACTGTTTTGTGACAATATTTCATTCAAAACAAAGACAAATAAACTTATTATGTAGTGTATTTGTTCAAAAATAAGTTCTACTTTTTCACAATGTTTAATTTCTTATTATACCCCCAAAAAAACAATTTTTTTGGGGGGTATATAGGAGTCACTGTGTCGGTCGGTCGGAAGCCATATTAAAGGTCTTACAATTGCATGTTATTTTACAGAGTTATAGCCCTTTTACGTCTGTGTGTCTGTCAGGCCCCGCCCGTCCGGCCCGCATCTTAACCATGCATCATAGGATTTGAACGAAACTTGGCACAAATGTTCACCATGATGAGGCGGCGTGTCGCTCACAAGATCCAGGCCTGTACCTCAAATGTCAAGGTCACACTTAGAGGTCAAAGGTCAAAATGATTACTATTTGATAGAACTGTACCTTGTCCGGCCTGCATTTCAACCATGCATCATAGGATTTCAAAGCAACGTGGCACAAACGTTCACCATGATGAGGCGGCGTGTCGCGCACAAGACCCAGGCCTGTACCTCAAATGTCAAGGTCACACTTACATGTCAAAGGTTGAAATGAGTATTATTTGAAAGGACTGTACCTTGTCCGGCCCACATTTCAACCATGCATTATAGGATTTCAAAGAAACTTGACACAAACGTTCACCATGGTGAGGCGGCGTGTTGCGCACAAGGCCCAGGCCTGTACCTCAAAGATTAAGGTCACACTTAGAGGTCAAACGTCAAAATGAGTAAGTACTGTTTGATAGGACTACCTTGTCCGGCCCGCATCTCAACCATGCATCTTAGGATTCTCAAGTTACTGGACACACATGTTCACCATGATGAGATGGCTTGTACCTCAAAGGTGACGGTCACACTCAGAGGTCAAAGGGTTAAAGGTCAAAAGAGTTACTGGACACACATTGTCACCATTATGAGGTGGCTTGTACCTCAAAGGTTAAGGTCACACTCAGAGGTCAAAGGTCAAAATGAGTACTGTTTGATAGGCCTACCTTGTCCGGTCCACATCTCAACCATGCATCATAGGATTCTCAAATTACTGGGCACACATGTTCACCATGATGAGGTGGCTTGTACCTCAAATGTCAAGGTCAAAGGTCAATATGAGTACTGTTTGATAGGACTACCTATCGGTCGGTTGGTCGGAAGCCATATTTTGAGTCAAGGTGCTGTTTTGGGGGTATTTATCATCTTCAGTGAAAGTTCTAGTTTGACTCAAAATTGAAAACAGAAAATTGTTTTGAGCAATGTTTAAAGAGGTAACGGGTCAAAAAGGCCTTTCGCTTGCTCGTATTATCATGTTATTTTATGTGATGTCCGAAGGATTCTTTTTTGTCAGGGATTGAGGGAAAGTATTACTTCGTATTTCCTAGCATTTAAATTTATAAGCATGAATAATAGCAGATTCATGAATATTATTGCACCTGCTGACAACAATTTTGTTTTACTTCAGACCGCAACCATGTTTGTGAGTCCAATGGGTTTAAAAGTGTCAGTAGAAGATGCCAAATGTGTTCAAGCCAATGCCTTCATACAGGAAGGAATATTCCAGGAGTTTAGTATGAACAGGGTTGTCAAAATATTTTGTTGTAACAGATCAAATGAGAAAAGTAACCGATCAGGCTTGGGGTCGGGTCAAGGGCAAATACCTGGTAGGTGGCCCAGAAGAGCAAAACTAACAGATCCAAAAGTGATTTTAACAGATAATTTTGATCGGCGATCGGTTAATTTTGAAATCCCTGTAAGAAGGAAGATCAGGCAACCTTCAGGATTAATCTCACTGTATTATTGGTATAAAATCATGACCTCTTTATCTCAATATCTGTGAGCAGGAATTGGTCAAAAGGGTCAATCCCTGGCCGGGTCATACAAAATACATTAAAAATGGTAGTGATGACTGCCCTCCTTGGTGCTCAGGGTTGCGGGGGTTAGCAAATGGATATGACTGACTGGCTGGTGTCAGGATAGATGAACCAGAAGTACTGGTAACTTGCCCAGTAAATTCCCTGATATAACTGAAAAATTGTTAAAAGAGGCGTAAAGCACTAAACAATCAACTATCTGTTGGCTTCTTTAATTAAAAGAGCTTGTTAACACGATACAGTCTTCACTTTTGATTGTATCCGCCCATGCATGACTGGATTATGGCCCTTGAAATGGTCAAAATTGCTATAAAAGAGCTTGTTAACACGATACAGTCTTCACCTTTGATTGTATCTCTACTAAACTTATACAGTAGTTAGATATTCATGAGAGCTCGGTTCCTTTCGAAAACCAGCCAGATCCGCCCATGCATGACTGGATTATGGTCCTTGAATTGGTCAAAATTGCTATAAAAGAGCTTGTTAACACGATAGTCTTCACCTTTGATTGTATCTCAACCAAACTTATACAGTAGTTAGATATCCATGAGAGCTCAGTTCCTTTCGTAAACCAGCCAGATCCGCCCATGCATGACTGGATTATGGGCCTTGAAATTGTCCAAATTGCTATAATTGAGCATGTGAACACAATAGAGGCTCCATTTACTATCTGATCTTCACCAAACTTAGATAGTAGTTAAATATTGATGAGAGCTTGGTTCCTTTTGAAAACCAGCCAGATCCGCCCATGCAAGACTGGATTATGGCCCATGAAATTGTAAAAATTGCTATAATACAGCTTGTGAACACAAAAGAGACTCCATTTACTATCCGATCTTCACCATACATACATGCTCTGGATTGAAAATGACCCGAGAACCATACCAGTAGAGCATAGGCCCTCATGGGCCTCTTGTTTATTGTATCTCAACCAATCTTATACAGTAGTTAGATATCCATGAGATCTTGATTCCTTTTGAAAACAAGCCAGATCCGCCCCATGCATGACTGAATTATGGCCCTTGAAATTGTCAAAATTGCTATAATAGGGCATGTTAACATGATACAGTCCTTATTTTTGATTGTATCTCAATCAAACTTATACAGTAGTTAGATATCCAGGAGAGCTCGGTTCCTTTCGAAAACCAGCCAGATCCGCCCATGCATGACTGGATTATGGCCCTTGAAATGGTCAAAATTGCTATAATACAGCTTGTGAACACAATAGAGCTTCCATTTACTATCTTCACCAAACTTAGATGGTATTTGAATATTGATGACATATTGGTTCCTTTTGAAACAAGCCAGATCAATGCCAGTTAGTAGAGCATAGGCCCTCACGGGCCTCTTGTTTGTTTTTACTTTTCTAAATAAGTACTAGTCGTAGGGCTTTCAAATTTGGATCAAAGAAACATCTAGTACCCTTCTTCATATTTATAGTTAAATCAGATGACGGCATTACATTTAATTACGTGTAATTCTTTATGTGTGATGTGGCCTATATACATTTCCAAGAAAATTCATATTGCCTTGAAAGAAAAAAATCCCTACCATTTCTTTGTTTCTTGTGATATTGAGTTTCATGAAATTCAAATATTTTCAATCATCATATTTCATATACTTGTGCAAGTTTGAACAAACACTTCATTCTTTAATCCTTGATGTTTAAACTTGACATTTAGCTGAAAGCGAAACAGTATGCTCTAAATACAGAATGTCATTTACATTCATTAGCTTGTATTTTTATGCCCCGGCATACAAAGTATGAGGGGCATATAGTTTTCCGGTCTGTTAGTCCGTCCGTCCGTTCGTCCGTCCCGCTCAGGTTAAAGTTTTTGGTCAAGTTAGATTTTAGTGAACCTGATGTCCTATCATTATGAAACTTCACACAAATGACAATCAACATATCATTGTTTAAAAAATTGTATCAATTTGAGGTTGGACCAACTGTTCGTCCGTCCGTTCGTCTGTCTGTTCGTCCATTCCATTCTCAGGTTAAAGTTTTTGGTCAAGTTAGATTTTAGTGAACCTGATGTCCTATCATTATGAAACTTCACACAAATGACAATCAACATATCATTGTTTAAAAAATTGTATCAATTTGAGGTTGGACCAACTGTTCATCCGTCTGTTCGTCTGTCTGTTCGTCCATTCCATTCTCAGGTTAAAGTTTTTGGTCAAGTTAGATTTTAGTGAAGCTGATGTCCGATCATGATGAAACTTCACACTGTGTTTTTTATTTAGATAAAAGTTTTGTTTTAAAATATAGTTAACAACCGGGGCATCCGTGTTCCATGGACACATTTTCTTGTTTTTAATTAATTTTCAGTCTGAATGCCGGAAGAAAGCGTTCAATGAATTAGATATGACAAGTGATGTCTTACAGTTCATGCTATCTCCTGATAAACCTCATTTAAGACTCTACATTCGGAAATGCCGGTAGTATACATGTAAGGAATACAAAGGCCATTAACCCCCCTTTCCCACATATAGAGGCTTTCTTACGTCTTTTGAAAACATTGTAACACAAGGAAAAATTGCTCAAAACAAGTAATTTCTCCTTTTGCCACAATGTTTTCAACGTTTCCCCACATTCAACAAATCTGCAGCAGATAACTTTGTGAATAAAATCAAGGCAAAATTATTGAAAATCTGTTTAAATGAAAGTACATGTACACTTTTTGATGAGATGAAAAGATGTGTTAACAGTTGAAATTGTTTAGCAATTTTTCCATTTGCCAAAATGTTTTTAAAAGTTGTTTGGTGCAGGCATGTCAAAATATATCTCCATGCATAAGTGGTCAAATTACATGAAATTGTTTGTTTAGATGCAGAAATTACACAAAATTATTAGTTTTACTTAAAATATTTGTCTTAAAGCTTGTATGCTTCAAATTTCAAGTACAGATTGCATACTTGCAAGCTAAGAATTAATAAGCAAACAATATGTTCAAAGTATTTTTAGTTGAATAATAAATAATGTCTTCATTCGGAAAATAAAGTAGTATAGCTCTTACAAAATAGTGCATGAAGATATTTTAAATGCATATGATAGGATTGAAAAATGACATGTTGAAAGTTAAGACGGTGAGTTGTATGATACTTGTAGTAAAAATGGAAATGGTTTGATATACCTAGATAACAATGTAAGAATCTCATTATTTAAGTCTGATTTTCCGAAAGACTCGGATTTAATGGAATCATTCCAGTGTACCCAAACTCAGACCAACAGGTAGATTTTGATTGTTTGTTGTTTTCTCCCCTTGCAGTATGCATAGGCGTTACCCCCTCACAGAACTGTGTGCCTTATTTAGCAAACACACTTTGAATCATTCAGGGGACTAGGGGGAGTAAACTGGTCTTTTCCACATAATAGCTCGCTTATTACTTAACTAAACCCTATGCGGTTGGTACTCAAAAGAATCGTCTCAGTGAGACGATCCTTTTGAGTACCCACAACATTTGGTTATAATGTCAAAAAAGCATTTTAGAACATGAAAAATGCCCCTTATCTTGAGCTCTGTTCATATTTAACAGATTACTTTTGATAAATTTGGCAAAAGGAGAAATTGCTGAAGATTTCTTTCTGCATAGTTATGAGCTGCTTGCCTGATATGCAATATTTAAATAAAATATCTTCTCTTAAAATTAAAAGTACTTATGATTCTAATAAAGCATTGAAAACAAAGTGGAAAAGGAAAAATTATTTCTTAATTGACCTTGTTTAAACAGAAGTCCAATACCAACTGTGTCAGGGAAATGGTTACAACAAATCAAGACAATCTAGGGGTTGTGAGTTCAAACCCCATCTCTGCCAACATTGTTTCCGACGTTTGATGAAAGTCACTGTGACCAGCGTCATTTGCTTCCACCAATGGCCTAACAGTCTATGTGGACAAGCAGCCAGTTGCTTGGAAAGTCTGTTGTGTGGAGAATGGTGTGAGAAAACCAGGAAACATATGGGTAGATGAACTGGCCGACGTGATATGACGGATATTTTTTTTTAAAACGGCGTTAAACCCAAATAAATCAAACTACAACAAATCGACAAGAAGCATATTTGTGCCAAAGCACAAGGACACTAGTTTTGATGTAATACCCACAGCATTCATATAATTATAGATGTAAAGGTGATATTTGGTCATAAAAACTCTTCAGAGGCTGGCAGGATATTTTTACGAGCAAACCGTGAAGAACACTTGTTATTTATAATCTTACAGATATAAGATCTGGCTGTTTAAGCCGTCTGTTAAAGCCTTTGGGCTGTTCAAGGAAAATACGTCTGTGGGGGAGGAACGACCAGCAATTTTAAGGGTACCACCTATGAAATTTTAATTATTTTTGGGACATTTATTTAAATTTAAATTAAAAAAATACCCCCAACCAATCAATTAAAAGTAGCCTGTTGTTCCTCCCCATAGACATTTGTTTCCTGGAGCAGTCTTTAAGTCTATCTATCGGTCGAAAACCGGTTTGGGGACTATAGGTTTGGTCGATTCGTCTGTCTGTCATGGTGATTATGAAATCGAGAGAAAAGAATTTGTGAGTATTAGGGAAAATAAATCTTAATGCGAATAAAAACTGTTTTAATACTGAGATTTGTCTCTTTTTCAGGAATGTTTGACAATATTTGGTAGTAGTCCAGTATCCAGTGGTTTTACAAGTTTGAGAATGTGCTATGCTGGCTATGGATGTCCTTTATTACTTATGTAAGTTAGTGTTTTGTACCTTCTTACCATTTAGCTGCGATATGATATAGTTTGAGACATCTGCATACTTTGAAACCATCACTGTGACGGTGACTTCATAAAAAATATGTAACAACAGTTCTGGAAAATTATAAGTTTTATTAGCTCGCCTGTTTTTCGAAGAAATAATTATTCAGTAATGCCCCTTTTTATACGCCTGTTTTGAAAAAACGGAACATATTATAATTTTACCTGCGGCGTATGGGCGGGAGGGCGGCCAGGTGGCGTCCAGTTTGTTGTCAGCTAAATAAATTTAGAAGCCTTTGTCCAATCATCACCATAGAAGCCATTGTCACCAAATTTGGTCAGAATGTGTATTGGCATAATATCTCGGACAAGTTTGATAACTAGCCATATCGCTTAAGGCAATCGAGAGTTATTACCCTTTAATTATAGAAATTACCTAAAATTGGCCTTGTCAGCTCAATTACTTTGTCCAATCATCACCAAATTTAATCAGAATGTGTATCAAATTGACATAATATCTCGGACAAGTTCGATAACTTGCCATATCACTTTAGTCAATCAAGAGTTATTGCCCTTTATAGAAATTACCTAAAATTGGTCTTGTCAGCTAAATAACTTTAAAAGCCTTTGTCCAATCGTCACCAAATTTGGTCAGAATGAGTATTGGCATAATATCTCGGACAAGTTTGATAACTAGCCATATCACTTAAGGCAATCAAGAGTTATTACCCTTTAATTATAGAAATTACCTAAAATTAATCTTGTCAGCTCAATTACTTAAGAAGCCTTTGTCCAATCACCACCAAATTTAATCAGAATGTGAATTGAGATAATATCTCGGACAAGTTCGATAACTTGCCATATCACTTTAGTCAATTAAGAGTTCTTGCCCTTTAATTATAGAAATGACCTTAAATTGGTCTTGTCAGCTAAATAACATTAGAAGCCTTTGTCCAATCATCACCAAATTTGGTCAGAATGTATATTGGCATAATATCTCAGACAAGTGCTATAATCAGCCATATCCCTCAATTCGTTTTATTTGATCATCACCAAATTTAGACAATATCGTTAACTAGCCATATCGCTTTAGTCAATCGACAGTTATCGCCCTTTAATTATAGAAATTACCTGAAATTGGTATTGTCAGATCAATAACTTTTAAAGCCTTTATCTTATCATCACCAAATTTGGTCAGAAAGTGTATGGGCATAATATCTCGGACAAGTGCTATAATCAGCCATATCCCTCAATTCGTTTTATTTGATCATCACCAAATTTAGACAATATGTTGATGGGCAGAATATCTTGGTCAGCTTCGATAACTAACCACGTTATCATAGTCACTCCACACTTATGTCCATTTAAATGGCCAAAACTGTATTAACAGTGTCCGCTCTCTAAATTTGCCTGATGTACAACCAATTGTCACTATACTTGGTCTCAAAAAAACAGGACAGGTGTATTTTGTGACAGTTGGCGCTCTTGTTCTCCTTTGGAAAAAAACCCAGACGAGGGTGAGCTTTGCTCTGTGCTGCTCTTGTTAGCTCACCTGTCACGTAGTGACAAGGTGAGCTTTTGTGATCGCCCGTCGTCTGTCCACAATTTCTTGTGAACACGATAAAGTCTTCATTTATTATCCGATGTTTACCAAACTTATTCAGTAGCTATATATCCATGAGAGCTCGGTTACTTTTGAAAACCAGATCTGTACATGCATGACGGGATTATGGCTCTTTAAAATTGGCAAAATTGCTATAATTGACCTTGTGAATAAGTTAAGAGTCATTATTTATTATCCAATGTTTACGAAACTTATACAGTAGCTAGATATACTTGAGAGCTTGGTTCCTCTTGAAAACCATCATGGCCCTCTTGTTTTGTTAATTTTATTTCAAAATATTTTAGATAAATATGAAAATGTTCAACTCAATTAATTTTCTTTTACCCCCATGTTTTTATAAGTTGTGGATCTTTGCAAAATTTCAGAAGGTACTGCTTTCTTGTAGCATGTCTCTATTTTATTTAGGCCTTTCCCACATACAAGGAATCTACAGCTGGTGACTAGATAACCCTTTCCCCTTAACAATGAGTCTACAGCTGACGACTAGATAACCCTTTCCCCCATACAATGAATCTACAGCTAGTGACTATATAACCCTTTCCCCCATACAATGAATCTACAGCTGGTGACTAGATAACCCTTTCCCCCATACAATGAATATACAGCTGGTGACTAGATAACCCTTTCCCACATACAATGAATCTACAGCTGGTGACTAGATAACCCTTTCCCACATACAATGAATCTACAGCTAGTGACTAGATAACGCTTTCCCACATACAATGAATCTACAGCTGGTGACTAGATAACCCTTCCCCCCATACAATGAATCTACAGCTGGTGACTAGATAACCCTTTCCCCCATACAATGAATATACAGCTGGTGACTAGATAACCCTTTCCCCCATACAATGAATATACAGCTGGTGACTAGATAACCCTTTCCCCCATACAATGAATATACAGCTGGTGACTATATAACCCTTTCCCCCATAAAAAAAATGAATCCACAGCTGACGGAGATAAGGAGTAGTAAACTGAACTGTTCCTAACAAGATCTCTTTTATAACTCAACTAACCTCTATGTTGTGGGTTCTCAAAAGATACCTCTCTTTGAGACAATTATTTTGAGTTCCCACAACAAAGGGTTTGAGGGTCATATAAGAATTTGTGAAATACTCTTCTTATCTAGAGATCTGTAACAGCAGACGACTTTAAAATCATTTGGAGAAAAATACCGACAATCTCTTTGAGTAAAGAGTTGATAACATGGAGCACTTTCTCTTTTTGCCACAAAGTTTTCTACTGGTAATGGTAATTTACCCAGGACACACCGTGATATAACTGAAAAATTGTTGAAAGTGGCGTAAAACACCAACCAATAAAATCACTTTGAATGTTTGTCTGAAATAATGCCTTGACAAATCAACTTAAACTCATTACTTATAGTTAAACCTTGCCCTCATGTAGACACTCCCTGACTCCTCTGCAGCAGATTACTTTTGAAAACAATGTGACTAAGGAAGAAATTACTCATAATGATTTTTGAATAATCTTGTTTGTTTTTATTTCATTGAGATTGGAAGAAGATGGAGTTTTAACTGATTGCAGTATTAAAACACTGAAACCTTATGAGATATTTGACTTCAACTTCTGCAGCACTGTCGTCATTAACAAAATTATTATGAAGGTTGGTGTGTTTCTCTAGTATACTATAAATCAGTAAGAAATAATTGTTTGTTTCATGTCAGCTCGAAATATGTTACATATGGGTCACTTAAAACCCTGCTTGTAAAGGTTAGGACATAAAAAGTATTGACTTCTATAAAATACTTAGTACGCAAGGTCTGGATTTCACGATTTTTGTCAGAAATCAACTTTTTAGCTCACCTATGCACGAAGTGCAAGGTGAGCTATTGTGATCACATTTTGTCGGGCGTCCGTCTTGCGCTGTCAACATTTCTTCATGAAAGTATCAGAACATTCATTTCCATCAAATCTTGGACAAGTTCGAAACTGGGCCATATGAGGTCAAAAACTAGGTCACAAGGTCAAATTGAAGGGAAATCTTGTTAACACTCTGGAGGCCACATGTTCAACTTGAGCATGTTGAAACTTTATCAGAATGTTTGTCTTGATGATATGTAAGTAGGTCACTAGGTCAAATTGAAGGAAGTTAACACTCCAGAGGCCGCAATTTTTTATTTACAGTTTGAAATTTTGTCAGAATGTTTGTCTTAAAAATATCTAGGTCAAGTTCGAATATTGGTCATATTGGGTTAGAAAGTAGGTCACTAGGCCAAATTGAAGGAAAGTCTTGTTAACTCTCTAGAAGTCGCTTTTTTGGCTACAGCAGCTTGAAATTTGGTCAGAATTTATATCTAAATGACATCTAGGCCAAGTTCGAATATAGGTCATGCCGGGCTAAAAACTAGGTCACTAGGCCAAATTGAAAGGTAATCTTGTTAACACTCTAGAGGCCACATTTTCAACTTGAGCATGTTGAAACTTTATCAGAATGTTTGTCTTGATAATATCTAGGTAAAGTTCGAATATGGGTCATATTGGGTCAGAATCTAGGTCACTAGTCCAAATTGAAGGATTTTTTTTTTAACTCTCTAGAAGCCGCTTTTTTGGCTACAGCAGCTTGAAATTTGGTCAGAATTTTTATCTAAAAGACATCTAGGCCAAGTTCGAATATGGGTCATGCCGGGTTAAAAACTAGGTCACTAGGCCAAATTGAAGGGAAATCTTGTTTACACTCTGGATACTGTATTTTTAACTTGAGTATGATGAAACTTTATTAGAATGTTTGTCTTGATGGTATGTAAGTTAAGTTCGAACATGGGTCATGTTGGGTCAAAAAGTAGGTCACGGGGTCAAATTGAAGGAAAATCTTGTTAACACTCTAGAGGCCGCATTTTTCACTTCAGAATTTTGAAATTTTGTCTGAATGTTTGTCTCAAAGATATCAAGGTCAAGTATGAATATCGGTCATATTGGGTCAGCAATTAGGTCACTAGGCCAAATTGAAGGAAAATCTTGTTAACTCTGTACAAGACACATTTTTGAAAATATTTATCTAAATGATATCAAAGCCAAGTTCTAATATGGGTCATGTAAGGTCAAAAACTAGGTCACTAAGCCAAATTGAAGGAAAATCTTGTTAACACTTTGGATGCCACATTTTTATCTTCAGCAGCTTTTGAAATTTTGTCAGAATGTTTGTCTGAATTATATCTAGGTCAAGTTCAAATACTTTGTTGAAACTATGTCAGAATGTTATCTTGACGATATCTAGTCCATGTTGGAATATGGGTCATATCAGGTAAAAAAATATAGATCACTAGGCCAAATGAAGGAAAATCTTGTTATCTTGTTTTGATGTGTTTTACATTGCAGTACATTGTATAATTAAGGTGAGCGAACTAGAGCCATCACGGCACTCTTGTTTTTAAAAATTCATGTATTCAAACAGCTTAATAAACTAGAGACTATGTATGAAAAACACTATTATAATGCGTTACTGGTTTATACCAAAGTGTCAACACTTAATATACTTTTAATCATCAAATCGGCTTAAGTAGCATATTTTCTGATATTTTAAAATTCCAGGCATTATTCATGGTGATTATGAAATTGTGAGAAAAGAATTTGTGAATATTAGGGAAAATAAATCTTAATGCAAATAAAAACTGTTTTACAGTATTAATTTACCTACTTGTATTATAGTAATTTTTTTTTGTCATAACTATTCTCTGGAAGCTTCAAGGATGCTTGTATGACTAGATGGGGAACTGAGAAGATCTTGTCTCGCAGGCTGATTTGTTGTTTTCCTGTTCACAAAACCCACAATTTCTGTTTTTGTGTTGCCTCGACAAAGTAGCGAAAGCAAGACTACGGTTTTGCCTTTCTCGTGGCGGCATCAAACATCAGCCTTAAAGTTTCGTTTTTTGTTTTCACTTTTCTAAATAAGTACTAGTCGTAGGGCTTTCAAATTTAGATCAAAGATACATCTAGTACCCTTTTTCATATTTATAGTTAAATCAGATGATGGCATTACATTTAATTACGCGTAATTCTTTATTGTGTGATGTGGCTTATATACATTTCCAAGAAAATTCATATTGTCTTGAAAGAAAAAATTCCCACCCATTTCTTTGTTTCTTGTGATATTGAGTTTCATGAAATTGGAATATTTTCAATCAACATATTTCATATCATCCTTGTGCAAGTTTGAACAAACATTTCATTCTTTAATCCTTGATGTTTAAACTTGACATTTAGCTGAAAGCGAAACAGTATGCTCTAAATACAGAATATCATTTACATTCATTTACTTGTATTTTTTAGATCACCTAGAGCCAAAGGCTCAAGGTGAGCTATTCTGATCACTTTTTGTCCGTCCGGCGTTGCCGTCATCCGGCGTTAACATTTAGACATTTAGGTCATCTCCTCCTTAACCACTTGACCAATTTCAACCAAACTTCACAGGAATGTTTCTTTGGTGGCCCTCTTTCAAAATTGTTCAAAGATTTAAATTCCATTGAGAACTTTGGTTGCTGTGTCAACAGAAAAGGGGAAAATTGCCAAAATTTTAAAAATCTTCTTGTCCAAAAGTACTGGCCCAATTTCAAAATTATTTTGCGCAAATTTTCCTTGGGGCACCCTTTACCAAGATTGTTCAAATATTTCCGATCCGTTGAAAAACATGGCCGCCAGGGGGCTGAGCTTGTTTTCCTTATATGTGCATTGTTAAAACTTTAAAAATCTTCTTGTCCAAGAGTACTGGCCCGATTTGAAAATTATTTTCCACAAATGTTCATTGGGGCACCCTTTACCAAGATTGTTAAAATATTTCCGATCGGTTGAAAAACATGGCCGCCAGGGGGCCGAGCCTGTTTTCCTTATATGTGCATTGTTAAAATTTTAAAAATCTTCTTGTCCAAAAGTACTAGCCAGATTTCAAAATTATTTTGCACAAATGTTCCTTGGGGCCCCCTTTACCAAGATTGTTCAAATATTTCCGATCCGTTGAAAAGCATGGCCGCCAGGGTGCGAAGCTTGTTTTCCTTATATGTGCATTGTTAAAACTTTAAAATTCTTCTTGTCCAAAAGTACTGGCCCGATTTGAAAATTATTTTCCACAAATGTTCATTGGGACACCTTACCAAGATTGTTCAAATATTCCCGATCGGTTGAAAAATATGGCCGCCAGGGGGCGGAGCCTTTTTTTTTTTTTTTTAAATTTTATAAATCTTCTTGTCCAAAAGTACTGGCCCGATTTGAAAATTATTTTGCACAAATGTTTCTTGGGGCACCCTTTACCAAGATTGTTCAAATATTTCCGATCCGTTGAAAAACATGGCCGCCAGAGGGCGGATCTTGTTTTCCTTATATATGCATTGTTTAAACTTTAAAAATCTTCTTGTCCAAAAGTACTGGCCTGATTTGACAATTATTTTTTCACAAATATACCTTGGGGCACTCCAAGATTGTTCAAATATTTCTGATCGGTTGAAAAACATGGCCGCCAGGGGGCGGAGCTTGTTCTCCTTATATGTGCATTGTTAAAACTTTGAAAATCTTCTTGTCCAAAAGTATAAGCCCAATTTGAAAATTATTTGCACAAATGTTCCTTTGGGCACCCTTTACCAAGACTATGCAAATATTTCCGATCCGTTGAAAAACATGGCCGCCAGGGGGTGGAGCCTGTTTTCCTTATATGTGCATTGTTAAAACTTTAAAAATCTTCTTGTCCAAAAGTACTGGCCCGATTTTAAAATTATTTTGCACACATGTTCATTGGGGCACCCTTTACCAAGATTGTTCAAATATTTCATCCAGGTGATCGATTTAGGGCCATCTTTGACCCTCTTCTTTAAATTAATTTTCAGTCTGAATGCCTGAAGGAAGCGTTCAATGAGTTAGATATGACAAGTGATGTCTTACAGTTCATGCTATCTCCTGATGAACTTCATTTTAGACTCTACATTCGGAAATGTCGGTAGTATACATGTAAGGAATACAAAGGCCATTAACCCCCCTTTCCCACATAAAGACACTTTCTGACGCCACTGAAGTAGACAACTTTTGAAAACCTTGTAACAAAAGGAAAATTGCTCAAAATAAGTAATTTCTCCTTTTGCCGCAATGTTTTCAACGTTTCCCACATTCAACAAATCTGCAGCAGATAACTTTGTGAAAAAAATCAAGGCAAAAATATTGAAAGTTTGTGTAAATGAAAGTACATGTACACTTTTTGATGAGATGAAAAGATGTGTTAACAGTTGAAATTGCTCATGTTTAGCAATTGTTCCATTGGCCAAAATGTTTTTAAAAGTTGTTTGCTGCAGGCATGTCAAAATATATCTCCATGCAGAAGTGGTAAAATTACATGAAATCGTTTGTTTAGATGCAGAAATTACATATTTTTTTTTTGTTTTACTTAAAAGATTTGTCTTAACCCTTTCGGCGCCAAATAAATAGCAGAAAGTTGTTCTCAGCGCCAAATAAAATCAGGCGTTTCTTAGAAATAATAAGTCTGATCTCAATTTTCTTTTTTGAAATAAGTTTTATTAACAGTCTATGAACATTTTATTTTTATTATACATTTTTCTTTTATTTTCGTTAACCCTTTTGGCGCTGAAGTCGCATATATGCGACAGCTTAGCTCAGCAGTAACTATACGAGGGGAGTTACAAAAGTCGCATACATGTGACTTTGGCGCTGAGCCAAGATGTCGCATATATGCGCCGAAAGGGTTAATTAACCCTTTCCCTCATATAGACGCTTTCTGACGCCTCTGTAGCAGACAACTTTTTGAAAACATAGTGACAAAAGAAGAAATTGCTCAAAACGAGCAATTTCTCCTTTTGACACAATATTTTCCACTTTTAGTCATAGGTTATCCATTAAATTATGAGCCGAGCCCCGGTAGCTCAGTCGGTAGCGACACGGGCTGTCAATCAAGGGGTTGTGAGTTCGAATCCCGGCTCGGCCAACTTTCTTTCCGACGATTGACAAAGTCAATGCGACATGCATCATTCGTCTACCACCAATGGGTTAAGTCTATGTGGAAAAGCAGCCAGTTGCTTGGGAAGATTGTTGTGTGGAGTACTGGTGTGAGAAAACCAGGAAATACATGAGTAGGTGAACTGGCCACCGTGATATAACTGAAAAAGTGTTAAAAACGGCGTTAAGCATCAATCAATCAATCAATCAATTAAATTATGAGATTTTTTATTTTTTGACAAAATATGTTCAAAGTCGTCTGCTTCAGAATTGTTGTATGAGGGAAAGGGTTAAAGCATGTATGCTTAATATTTCATGTACAGATTGCATACTTGCAAGCTAAGAATTAATAAGCAAACAATATGTTCTAAGTATTTCTAGTTGAATAATAAATAATGTCTTCATTCAGAAAATAAAGTAGTATAGCTCTTACAAAATAGTGCCTGACGCTTTTTTTCAAGCATATGATAGGATTGAAAAATGACTGTCGAAAGATTAAGACTGTGAGTTGTATGATACTTGTTGTAAAAATGGAAATGGTTTGATATACCTAGATAACAATGTAAGAATCTCATTATTTAAGTCTGATTTTCCGAAAGACTCGGATTTAATGGAATCATTCCAGTGTACCCAAACTCAGACCAACAGGTAGATTTTGATTGTTTGTTGTTTTCTCCCCTTGCAGTATGCATAGGCGTAACCCCTTCACTGAACTGTGTGCCTTATTTAGCAAACACACTTTGAATCATCCAGGGGACTAGGGGGAGTAAACTGGTCTTTTCCACATAATAGCTCGCTTATTACTTCACTAAACCCTATGCTGTTGGTACTCAAAAGAATCGTCTCAGTGAGACGATCATTTTGAGTACCCACAACATTTGGTTATAATGTCAAAAAAGCATTTTAGAACATGAAAAATGCCCCTTATCTAGAGCTCTGTTCATATTTAACAGATTACTTTTGATAAATTTGGCAAAAGGAGAAATTGCTGAAGATTTCTTTCTGCATAGTTATGAGCTGCTTGCCTGATATGCTATATTTTAATAAAATATCTTCTCTTGAAAATTAAAAGTTCTAATAAAGCATTGAAAACAAAGTTGAAAAGGAAGTATATTTTTGACTTTGGAAAAAAAATGATATCTTAATTGACCTTATTTAAACAGAAGTCCAATACCAACTGTGTCAGGGAAATGGTTACAACAAATCAAGACAATCTAGGGGTTGTGAGTTCAAACCCCAGCTCTGCCAACATTGTTTCCGACGTTTGGCGAAAGTCACTGTGACGTGCGTCATTCGTCTTCCACCAATGGCCTAACAGTCTATGTGGACAAGCAGCCAGTTGCTTGGAAAGTCTGTTGTGTGGAGAATGGTGTGAGAAAACCAGGAAACAGATGGGTAGGTGAACTGGCCGACGTGATATGACGGATATTTTTTTTAAACGGCGTTAAACCCAAATAAATCAAACCACAACAAATCGACAAGAAGCATATTTGTGCCAAAGCACAAGGACACTAGTTTTGATGTAATACCCACAGTATTCATATAATTATAGATGTAAAGGTGATATTTGGTCATAAAAACTCTTCAGAGGCTGGCAGGATATGTTTACGAGTAATTAGCAAACAGTGAAGAACACTTGTTATTTATAATCTTACAGATATAAGATCTGGCTGTTTAAGCCGTCCCTTAAAGCCTTAGGGCTGTTCAAGGAAAATATGTCTGTGAGGGAGGAACGACCAGCAATTTTAAGGGTACCACCTATGAAATTTTAATTATTTTTGGGACATTGATTTCAATTTAAATTAAAAAAATACTCCCAACCCATCAATTAAAAGTAGCCTGTTGTTCCTCAACATAGACATTTGTTTCCTGGAGCAGTCTTTAAGTCTATCTAAGGGAGTATCAACAAGAACAGATTTGTTATTAGTCCATAGACTATAGGTTTGGTCGATTCGTCTGTCTGTCTATCAGTCCCACCTAACCTTGTCCGGCCCGCATCTTACAAATGCATCATAGGATTTGAAAGAAACTTGGCACAAACGTTCACCATGATAAGGCGGCATGACGCGCATAAGACCCAGGCCTGTACCTTAAATATCAAGGTCACACTTAGAGGTCAAAGGTCGAAATGAGTACTGTTTGATAGGATTACCTTGTCCGGCCCGCAACTCAACCATGCATCATAGGATTTCCAAGAAACTTGGCACAAACATTCACCATGATCAGGCCGCATGTCAGGTACAAGACCCGGGTCTGTAACTCAAATGTCAAGGTCACACTTAGAGGTCAAAAATCAAAATGAGTACTGTTTGATAGGATTACATTGTCCAGCCTGCATCTCCACCATGCGTCATAGGATTTCCAAGAAACTTGTTTTTTATAACAAGATGATGTGTCATGAACATTATCTAGCCACCTACTCCAAAGGTCAAGGTCACAATTTGGGCTCAAGCAATGTTTGTTTGCTATATTGTGTCTGGGCTGTATCTTCCATATGCTTGAATATATTTTAATATTACTTCACACAATTATTCTACATAACAAGATGATGTGTCATGTACATCACCACGCCACCTACTCCTAAGGTCAAGGTCACAGTTTGGGCTTAAACATTGTCCGTTCGCAATATTGTGTCTGGGCTGTCTTCCACTTGCTGGAATGGATTATGGTAGTACTTCATACGATAAATCTCCATAATGTATCATGCACATCACCCAGCCTCCTACTCTCAAGGTCAAGGTCACACTTTTGGCTCAAACATTCTTAAGCTTTTATGTAATGTCCGGGCTGTGTCTTCCACATGCTTGAATGGATTTGTCATAACTTTACACAATTATTCTTCATAGGAAGATGATGTGTCATGCACAATAACCAGCCACTTACTCTCAAAGTCAAGGTCATACTTGGAAGACTTTTTCCGCAATATCATGTCTACAACTCCGGAACTTCACACATTTAATCAGGACCATTAGGAGACCATGTATGTCAAGGGGCATAACTTTAAAGTGAGGTTTAACAGAATAATGTGCCTGTTTCAACTTATCAATTTGTGTCCGATAGGGGACTTTTGTATTGCTTGCAATATTCCATTAACTAGTTTATAATCTTACAGATATAAGATCTCGCTGTTAAAGCCGTCAGTAAAAGCTTTAGGTTTATCTACACGAGTATCCATAAGGACTGATTTCCAGAGGTTTCTTGTCGCTCCACTATATGATAAAGAATGGGGATGGACAAGTTTGCTTTGTAGAATATTTTGTAAGTATGATTTTATTAATTGTTAGTAGACACATACTTCTAACAGTGATGCAGTGGTTCAGTGTCAGCCTCTCATTCCAAAGGTCACACATTCAAATTTGTCCATGTAATTGGTGCGAAAACTGGTTGAGTCTCCAGAAAGCATACATAGAGCATGATTAATATTATAAGCTGGAAGCTTGTTTCGCAATCAATGTAACTAGAATAATTTAAAAACTTATAGGAAGATACCTGGTAGACAACCTCTTATACCATATGGCAAGAGCTTACAAAAGTGCTCGTGATTACCAGCTTTTTGTCGACTGGGGGGACATTTCTGTATTCTGTCTGATACGCTTTTACTTATTTGCTTTGCAGGAATTTTCCCAGGAGAGCTTATGTTGTCCCCATATTGTTGATGTCACCGTCATAGTGGAAGATCGTCCGTCTAGGGTTTGGGAGGTCACAGGTTTGATCCCCGGTCTGGTCATACCAAAGACTTTGAAAATGGTAGTAATGTCAGTACTTTCTAAAAAAAAAACAATGTTGTAGTGCCCAAAAGTAGTATGAACAGCTGTTATGCTTTGTGAAAGGAATGGCCTACTAGTTAATGAGCACAAATTTATTTTATCCCTACAGCATCACATATAACCAATCAAAATTCCTTGTCATGATGAGCAAATTCTCCTTTCGCCACAATGTTTTCAAATCTATCTGTTAATTTGACTTTCATTAATACTGGTTTTTCATGATTATGCAATTTTAAGTTGTCTGGTGCATATCAATTGTATGTTTGAAAGGTTTAAGAATTTTGGCTTTTGAAAAAACTCAACTTATAGCACTGTGTTTCTTACTTGAAACACTATCAGGTGCAGGCCTTTTTCTAGGCATCTCACAGATCAGATATTCTGACCTAATGGTAAAATTCTTTCAAATCGTGCAGAATTCCCAATTTTGACATGTTAACCCAGGTTTTTTATTCCCAAATAAATTTAAAAAAAGCGAATAAAGGGCCAAATTCTTGTTCCCAAAATGCCTAGAAAAAGACCTGAGGTGAGATTACAGTACATGCACTGTAAGTATCCTATGTTTTACTTTTATCATAATTACAGTGTGCGCCAGATGAAGATGTTGAAGAACCAGATAATTAATGTTTGTAAGGTTAAGAGACAATAATTGATATCCCCAAAGTCAACACAAGACTTTAGATTGACTGTGAACAGCTTTCAGAGCTAACATGCTGCACGAAGGATTGTAGAAGTTTAACCCTTTCCCACTTGCAGACACATTTAGACCCAAGTGCAGCAAATGGCTTTTGTTACATTGTTTAACCCTTTCCCACATACAACAAATCTGCAGCAGACGACTTTGAAATCATATTGGCAAAAACGTTAAAAATCTCCATAAATAAGGGATTAATTATTGAAAACATTGTGGCAAAAGGAGAAATTGCTCGTCTTGGAACAATTTCACCTTTTGTCAGTATGTTTTCAAACGTCGTCTGCGGCAGAGGCTTCAGAAAGTGTCTATATGAGGGAAAGGGTTCAAACTCAATTTCATAATTATGTCTCCCCTTCTCCGAAAGGGGGGACATGCTGTATTTGTAGTTATTCTTATTCTTCTTATTAAGTCACCCAAACGGAGTTTGGGGGACTTATTGTTTTTGTTCAGTTTCTTATACTTCTTATTAAGTCACCCAAACGGAGTTTGGGGGACTTATTGTTTTTGTTCAGTTTCTTTTTTTCTTATTATTAAGTCACCCAAACGGAGTTTTGGGGACTTATTGTTTTTGTCCAGTTTCTTATTATTATTATTATTATTATTTTTTTGTTTTTTCTTAGTCCTGAACTTGTCCGCCAGTTTTCTCGGACATCGATGGTGCGATCTCTATCAAACTTCACACATACATAGATACTCACTCAAAGTGGTGCATCTAGCTTTTTTTTTTTTCAAAATGGCCGCCGTTTCAAAATGGCCGCCATTTCTAGATTTTAAGTTTTGATGGTCCGATCTCTATCAAACTTCACACATTAATAGATACTCACTCAAACGGGTGCATCCAACATTTTTTTTTTTCAAAATGGCCGCCGTTTCAAAATGGCCACCAATTCGTGATTTCAAGTTTCCTCGCGATTTCTCAGACATCGATGGTGTGATCTCTATCAAACTTCACACACGCATAGATACTCACTCAAAGTGGTGCACCCATTTTTTTTTTTTTTTCAAAATGGCCGCCGTTTTAAAATGGCCACCATTTCTTGATTTTTATGTTTCGATGGTCCGATCTCTATCAAACTTCACACATGAATAGATACTCACTCAAATGGGTGCATCCAACTTATTTTTTTTCAAAATGGCCGCATTTCTTGAATTCAAGTTTTTTTTTCAAAATGGCCGCCGTTTTAAAATGGCCACCATTTCTTGATTTTTATGTTTCGATGGTCCGATCTCTATCAAACTTCACACATGAATAGATACTCACTCAAAGGGGTGCATCCAACTTATTTTTTTTCAAAATGGCCGCATTTCTTGAATTCAAGTTTCCCTTGAATTTAAGTTTTAAAATGGCCACCGTTTCAAAACAAATGGCAGTGGGTGACTTTTTGTTTTTGCTTTAGCTAACACAGTATTACTTGTTATTCTTATTATTATTTTTTTGTTTTTTCTTAGTCCTGAACTTGTCCGCCAGTTTTCTCGGACATCGATGGTGCGATCTCTATCAAACTTCACACATACATAGATACTCACTCAAAGTGGTGCATCTAGCTTTTTTTTTTTTCAAAATGGCCGCTGTTTCAAAATGGCCGCCATTTCTAGATTTTAAGTTTTGATGGTCCGATCTCTATCAAACTTCACACATGAATAGATACTCACTCAAAGGGGTGTATCCAACTTTATTTTTTTTCAAAATGGCCGCCGTTTCAAAATAGCCACCATTTCGTGATTTCAAGTTTCCGCACGATTTCTCAGACATCGATGGTGCGATCTCTATCAAACTTCACACACACATAGATACTCACTCAAAGTGGTGCACCCAACTTTTTTTTTTTCAAAATGGCCGCCGTTTTAAAATGGCCACCATTTCTTGATTTTATGTTTCGATGGTGCGATCTCTATCAAACTTCACACATGAATAGATACTCACTCAAAGGGGTGCATCCAACTTATTTTTTTTCAAAATGGCCGTCATTTCTTGAATTCAAGTTTCCCTTGAATATAAGTTTCAAAATGGCCGTCATTTCTTGAATTCAAGTTTCCCTTGAATATAAGTTTCAAACTTCACACATGAATAGATACTCACTCAAAGGGGTGCATCCAACTTTTTTTTTTTTCAAAATTGCCGCCGTTTCAAAATGGCCACCATTTCGTGATTTCAAGTTTCCGCGCGATTTCTCAGACATCGATGGTGCGATCTCTATCAAACTTCACACACACATATATACTGACACAAAGTGGTGCACCCAATTTTTTTTTTTTAAAATGGCCGCCGTTTTAAAATGGCCACCATTTCTTGATTTCATGTTTCGATGGTGCGATCTCTATCAAACTTCACACATGAATAGATACACACTCAAAGGGGTGCATCCAACTTTTTTTTTTCTCAAAATTGCCGCCATAACTTGAATTCAAGTTATCCTTGAATTTAAGTTTTAAAATGGCCACCGTTTCAAAACAAATGGCAGTGGGTGACTTTTTGTTTTTGCTTTAGCTAACACAGTATTACTTGTTATTCTTATTATTATTTTTCTTCTTCTTCTTAACTTTTGTTTGTCCAGAGCAGAACTAGAATACTACTTGAAGTAATTGATTGAAACTTGAAACATAGATAGATGGCAATGTGAACTTGTGCACCTTGCAAGAATTATAACTCTGGGCCACTTTGTTGCAAAGTTATCTGCCCTTGTTCAATATTTTAATAGTGTAAACTTTGTCCAGAGCAGAACTCAGAAACTACTTGAAGGAATTAATTGAAACTTGGAACATAGATAGATGGCAATGTGGAGTTGTGCACCTTGCAATAATTATGAGTTATCTCCCCCTTGTTCAATATTTTAATAGTGTAAACTTTGTCTAGAGCAGAACTCAGAAACTACTTGAAGGAATTTATTGAAACTTGAAACATAGATAGATGGCAATGTGAAGTAGTGCACCTTGCAATAATTATGAGTTATCTCCCCATTGTTCAATATTTTAATAGTGTACACTTTGTCCAGAGCAGAACTCAGAAACTACTTGAAGGAATTTATTGAAACTTGGAATTTAGATAGATGGCAGTGTGAAGTTGTGCACCTTGCAATAATTATGAGTTATCTCCCCTTGTTCAATATTTTAATAGTGTAAACTTTCTCCAGAGCAGAACTAAGAAAGTACTTAAAGGAATTTATTGAAACTTGGAATATAGATAGATGGCAATGTGAAGTTGTGCACATTGCAAGAAATATAACTATGGGCTCCTTCGTTGCAAAGTTATCTCCCCTTGTTCAATATTTTAATAGTCATTGACAAACTGCAATGGTGAGACATATGTTTTTTCATAAAAACAACCTTTCTAGTTATTCTTATTATTCTTCTTCTTCTTAACTTTTGTTTGTCCAGAGCAGAACTCGGAAACTACTTGAAGTAATTGATTGAAACTTGGAACATAGATAGATGGCAATGTGAAGTTGTGCACCTTGCAAAAATTATAACTCTGGGCCACTTTGTTGCAAAGTTATCTGCCCTTGTTCAATATTTTAATAGTGTAAACTTTGTCCAGAGCAGAACTCAGAAACTACTTGAAGGAATTAATTGAAACTTGGAACATAGATAGATGGCAATGTGAAGTTGTGCACCTTGCAATAATTATGAGTTATCTCCCCCTTGTTCAATATTTTAATAGTGTAAACTTTGTCCAGAGCAGAACTCAGAAACTACTTGAAGGAATTTATTGAAACTTGGAATATAGATAGATGGCAATGTGAAGTTGTGCACCTTGCAAGAATTATGAGTTATCTCCCCCTTCTTCAATATTTTAATAGTGTAAACTTTGTCCAGAGCAGAACTCAGAAACTACTTGAAGGAATTTATTGAAACTTGGAATTTAGATGGATGGCAATGTGAAGTTGTGCACCTTGCAATAATTATGATTTATCGCCCCTTGTTCAATATTTGAATAGTGTAAACTTTCTCCAGAGCAGAACTAAGAAAGTACTTAAAGGAAATTATTGAAACCTGGAATATGGATATATGGCAATGTGAAGTTGTGCACCTTGCAAGAATTATATCTCTTGGCTACTTTGTTGCAAAGTTATCTCCCCTCGTTCAATATTTTAATAGTCATTGACAAACTGCAATGGGGAGACATATGTTTTTTCATAAAAACAACCTTTCTAGTTATATACTTATATTTATGTGTAAGGAAATTGTCCCTAGTTTTGCATAGATGTTTTTGAAGTCGTCTGCTGCATATATTGACTGCAAGGTAAGGATCTTTGATTTTGGCGAGAGTTTTAGTCTGGTGTTGTTCATTTAAAAAGAATTGCCAGGGTAATATCCTTAGGTACTAGTGCTTATTGTTTGTTACATTGTTAAAGAAAAAAGTTTTGTATTACTTCTGTTTTAAAATAATTGTAATGCCATTGAATGCCTTCTTTTGTTGGATGACTGCATCACATAATAAGTTTAACCCTTTCCCACATACAACAAATCTTCAGCAGACGCCTTTGAAAACATCAAGGCAAAAGCACAGAAAATCCCTTTAAATGAAAGAACAATCCTTGAATAGAATTGAAAACATGGTGACAAAAGTAGAAAAACCATGTTTTCAAAAAGCTGTATGCTGCAGAGGCGTCCGAAAGCGTCTATATGAGGGAAAAGGTTAATCATTTTGATTTACATTGATTGCAAATGAAGGTATCAGCTTATAATTATCAGGCTTTATGGCTGCTTCCTGGAGACCTTACCCGTATTCCAGCTGCGTGCCAGGAAAGATTCCAAAGGCAGAATCAACGCATCAAAGGATTCAAACTTCATTTTTAGCTCCTCCACTGGCTGAAAGCCAGTCGAGCTTATGTCATGGCGAATTGTCCGTTGTGTGTGCATGCGTGCGTTAACTTTTTCCTTTAAACGACTAATTCTCCCTAACCACTTGGCCAATTTGGTTGAAACTTCATGGGAAGCATCCTCTCAATGTCCTCTACTAAATTCCTTCAAATTTGTTTGATCCATTCGAAATTCTGGTTTCCATGGCAACCGAAAGAAAAAAATAGTGAGAACTTAAAAAATCTTCTTCTCCAAAAGTGTCAGGCCGATTTTCAAATAATTTTGTAGAAATGTTCCTTGGGTGACTCTTTATTAGATTCCTTCAAGAAATGTTGATTGGTTGAAAAACATGACCGCCAGGGGGGCGGGGCTATTTTGCCTTATATTGCAATAGTGAAAACTTACAAAATCTTCTTCTCCGAAAGTGTTCAGCCGATTTTCAAATGTTCCTTGGGTGACCCTTTATTAGATTCCCTCAAGAAATGTTGATTGGTTGAAAAACATGGCCGCTAGGGGGCGGGGCTATTTTGCCTTATATAGCTATAGTGAAAACTTAAAAAATCTTCTTCTCCGAAAGTGTCTGGCTGATATTCAAATAATTTTGTAGAAATGTTCCTAGGCTGACCCTTTATCAGATTCCTTCAAGCCATGTTGATTGGTTGAAAAACATGGCCGCCAGAGGGCGGGGCTATTTTGCCTATATGGCTAAAGAGAAAACTTTAAAAATCTTCTTCTCCGAAAGTGTTCAGCCGATTTTCAAATAATTTTGTAGAAATGTTACTTGGGTGACCCTCTATCAGATTCCTTCAAGCCATGTTGATTGGTAAAAAAACATGGCCGCCAGAGGGCGGGGCTATTTTGCCTCTATGGCTATAGTGAAAACTTAAAAAATCTCCTCCTCCGAAAGTATCCAGCCGATTTTCAAATAATTTTGTAGAAATGTTCCTTGGGTGACCCTTTATTAGATTCCTTCAAGAAATGTTGATTGGTTGAAAAACATGGCTGCTAGGGGGCGGGGCTATTTTGCATTATATAGCTATAGTGAAAACTTAAAAAATCTTCTCCGAAAGTGTCTGGCTGATATTCAAATAATTTTGTAGAAATGTTCCTAGGCTGACACTTTATCAGATTCCTTCAAGCCATGTTGATTGGTTGAAAAATATGGCTACCAGGGGGTGGGGCTATTTTGCCTTATATGGCTTAAGTGAAAACTTAAAATATCCTCTCCTGCAAAAGTGTCGGGCCAGTTTTCAAATAATTTTGAAGAAACATTCCTTGGCCGGTGACACTCTACACAATTCTTTTAAGCCATGGTGGTTGGTAAAAAACATGGCCACCAGGGGGCAGGGCTGTTTGGAGATTTGATTTTTGCCTTATGGCCGTGGAGCGATACTGGCCCTCTTGGGCCTCTTGTTCACTATTTGAATAGTGATTATATGTTGCTTTCAACATTTACATGACACTGTAATGCTACCCCTGCAGTTCTTAGAGCTGAGGATGGAAGCCACTGCAGTCGACTAAGCTGAAAATATTTGTGAAATGAGGAACAATTGCTAAAATACTTTCATTTCAAGAGAATTCGATTATTTTTGCTAAAGTGTTTTCAATGTTGTCTGCTGCATAGTTGTTGTATGTGTGAAAATGTTAACCTGAAACCAATCCATCGTGATAGGAGAGTATTTGGCCAAGATACCATTACATTATACCTGTATTCAGATTCAGCGGAGTAGATTTGTCTTTTTCCCACAATATCTCTCTCATAATTCAACCAAACCCTATGTTGTCTGAGACGATACTTTTGAGTACACACAACATAGGGTTTGAGTGTCAGATAAGGATTTTAGAACATGAAAAACGCCCCTTATCTAGAGCTCTGTACAGTATCTAATGGTGTTGTATGATAATATTCAGTTTCCAATTCACCAAGTTACAGCTTTATCACATCTTGTATAACCGTTACGAACCACAAAGCTACCAAACTGCTTCACTGATTGAAACGCTGATTTAAATGTTTGCTTTAAGGCCAATGTCAAACTTCAAGGTTGAAAGTAAGAAAAGGGCCTTTGTAGATAACCAGTATTGTCCGATAACTTGGGAAGCTGGTTTAACTGTTTGCTTAGAGGCCAATGTCAAACTTCAAGGTTGAAAGTTAGAAAAGAGCCTTTGTAGATAACCAGTATTGTTCGATAACTTGAAAAGCTGGTTTAACTGTTTGCTAAACCCTTTTCCACATACAAAAAATCTGCAGGAGACGACTTTGAAAACAGACCCGAAAAAAATTAGAAACTCACTTCAAATGAATGTACAATAATTGAACAGATTTGAAAACATGGTGACAAAAGGAGAAATTGCTTGTTTGGAGCAATTTCTTTTTTTGATGCCATGTTTTCAAAAAGCAATCTTCTGCAGCTCTAGGTGTCAGAATGCGTCTATATGAGGGAAAGGGTTAAAGCAAATGCCAAACTTCAAGGTTGAAAGTATTTTGTTAGAATAATTTCAAATTTCATAAATTAAGTACTTCAACATATCAAACAGGTTTCAGGGAAAAACGTTTGTATTTTGTTATTTTGTTTGAATTTCTTGTATTTTTAGCTCACCTGAGCTTTGCTCAAGGTGAGTTATTGTGATTGCCTTTTGTGCGTCGTCCGTCGTCCGTCAACTTCTGCTCCTCAGTAACCAGTGGGTCAATTGGGAAGAAACTTCACAGAAAGCATCCTCTCAATGACATCACTAGATTTCCTTCAAATTTTTGGGATCCATGCAGAATTCTGGTTTCCATCGCAGCAAAATGAAAAAACCTTCAAAATTCTTCTTCTCTCAAACTGGTTGGCAGATTTTCAAATAATTTTGTTGATTGGTCGAAAAACATGGCCGCCAGGGGGGCGGGGCTATTTTGCCTTATATGGCTATAGTGAAAACTTAAAAAATCATCTCCTCCTTAAAGTGTCAGGACGATTTTCAAATAATGTTGTAGAAATGTTCCTTAAGTGACCCACTATCAGATTCCTTCAAGCCATGTTGATTGGTTGAAAACATGGCCACCAGTGGGCAGGGCTATTTTGCCTTATATGGCTATAGTGAAAACGTAAAAAATCTTCTTCTCCCAAACTGGTTGGCAGATTTTCAAATAATTTTGTAGAAATGCTCCTTTGATGACCCTCTATCAGATTCCTTCAAGCCATGTTGATTGGTCAAAAAACATGACCGCAAGGGGGGGGGGGGGGGGCGGGGCTATTTTGCCTTATATGGCTATAGTGAAAACTTAAAAAATCTTCTCCTCCGAAAGTGTCAGGCCGATTTTCAAATAATTGTGTAGAAATGTTCCTTGGATGACCCTCTATCAGATTCCTTCAAGGCATGTTGATTGGTCGAAAAACATGGCGGCCAGGGGGGGGGGGGGGGGGGGCTATTTTGCCTTATATGGCTTTAGTGAAAACTTAAAAAATCTTCTCCTCCAAAAGTGTCAGGCCGATTTTCAAATAATTTTGTAGAAATGTTCCTTAAGTGACCCACTTTCAGATTCCTTCAAGCCATGTTGATTGGTCGAAAAACATGGCCGCCAGTGGGCAGGGCTATTTTGCATTATATGGCTATAGTGAAAATTTAAAAAATCTTCTCCTCCAAAAGTGTCAAGCCGATTTTCAAATAATTTTGTAGAAATGTTCCTTGGGTGACCCTCTATCAAGATTCCTTCAATCCAAGTGGATTGGTGGGAAACTATGGCCCCCAGGGGGCGGGGCTTATATAGCGAAAGTGGAAAAAAAAAATCAGGTGAGCGATTCCAGGACCATCATTTCTAATTTCTTGTATTTTTTAACTGCGTTCAGCTCAATTTTTATTTATTTTTAATTTCTTGTATTTTTAGCTCGCCTATGCACAAAGTGCAAGGTGAGCTTTTGTGATCGCTCACCGTCCGTTGTCCGTCATCGTCCGTCCATTCACATTTTCCTACAAACAAATTCTCCTCCTAAACCAATTAACCAAATTCAAAATAATTTTACAGGAATGTTCCTTGGTTCGATCTCTCTCAAGCTTGTTCGAAGAATTCTATTCCATGCAGAACTTTCATATAGGGAAAAAATTTGAAAATTTTTTTTGTCTAAAAGATATTTGGTATGTAGCATCATCTTTTGGACTTCTACCAAGCTTGATCCAATTAAAGCCCTGGGGTCAAAAATGACCCCTCTCCGGGGGTCACTTGTTTTACATACACTCATATACGGAAAAAATCCTTAAAAATCTTCTTGTCTAAAAGTAGAAGGCCCAGGCCTTTGATATTTGGTATGTAGCATCATTGTGGACCTCTACCAAGATTGTTCAAATAATAGCCCTGGGGTCAAAAATGACCCCTCCCTGGGGGTCACTTGTTCACCATAGACTCATAGAGATTTTTTTTTAAAAATCTTCTTGTCTAATAGAAGAGGGCCCAACCTTTCATATTTGGTATGTAGCATCATTTAGTGGACCTCTATCAAGAATGTTCAAATTATAGCCATGGGGTAAAAAATGACCCCTCCCCGGTGGTCATTTGTTTTACATAGATGGGGAAAAAACTTTAAAAATCTTCTTGTCTAAAAGATATTTGGTATGTAGCATAATCTAGTAAGTGGACCTCTACCAAGATTGTTCAAATTAGAGCACTGGGGTCAAAAATGACCCCTTCCCGGGGGTCACTTGTTTTTCATAGACTCATATAGGGGAAAGAACACTGAAAACTTTTTAAGTTTGATTAAATCAGGTGAGCGATATAGGACTATCATGGTCCTCTTGTTTTAGTAATTGTACCATTATTAATAGAGATTTTTTATATTTTTGCGTATAAGTTTTCGAAGTTTTCGGCTACAGATTTGTTGTATGTGGGAAAAGGGTTAAAAGTGAACAATCCTAAAGAGTGCATATATATTTTAGCCTAACACAGAACAATCTTAACCTTTTCGAAAACATTGTAGTCAATAAAAAATTTGCTCATAAAGAATTAGAGTGTCACGTATATTGGAGCATAATTTTGTTGGTTTTTGCCTATTTGAGATATTTTTAATTTGTTTATTTTCCCTGTAACAAGCTTAATATTTATTTGCTTTTGTTATTTATATAATTTGTAATATTATTTTCTATTTGTTATTTTATTTTTAGCTCACCTAAGCACGAAGTGCGATGTGAGCTTTAGTGATCACTCACCGTCCAGCGGCGTCGTCGTCTGTACGTCCGTCTGTTAACAATTTCCTACAACATGACTTCTCCCCTACTAAACCAATGGACTGATTTCAAAATAAATTCACAGGAATGTTCCTTAGGTGGTCCTCTTTTAAATTTGTTCAAAAAATTTAATTCCAAATAGAACTTTGGTTGCTGCGGCATCAGAAAAGGGGAAAATTGCCAAAACTTTAAAAAGCTTCTTGTCCAAAAGTACTAACCCGATTCGAAAATTAATTTACAGGAATGTTTATTGGGGGACCCTCTACCAAGATTGTTCAAATTATTCTGATCCGTTTAAAATCATGGCCGCCAGGGGGCGGAGCTTGTTTTCCTTATATGTGCATTGTAGTCTATTTAAAGATCTTCTTGTCCAAAAGTACCAGTTCAATTTAAAGATAGTTTGGCAAAAAGTTCCTTGGGGGACCTTCTACTCAGATTGTTCAAATTATTCTGATCTGTTGAAAAACATGGCCACCAGGGGGCGGAGCTTGTTTTTAGCTCACCAATGCACGAAGTGCAAGGTGAGCTTTTGTGATTGCTTGTCGTCGTCGTCCGTCCGTTCACATTTTCCTACAAACAACTTCTTCTCCTAAACCAATTAACCAAATTCAAAATAATTTTACAGGAATGTTTCTTGGGTGGATCTCTTTCAAACTTGTTCAAAGAAATCTATTCCATGCAGAACTTTGGTTGCCACAGCAACAAAAAAGGGAAAATTAACTTAAAAAATCTTCTTGTCTGAAAGTAGAAGGCCCATGCCTTTGATATTTGGTATGTATCATCATCTAGTGAACCTCTATCAAGATTGTTAATATTATAGCCCTGGGGTCAAAAATAACCCGTGCCCCGGGGGTCACTTGTTTTTCATAGACTCATATTGGGAAAACACTTAAAAAGTCTTCTTGTCTAAAAGATATTTGATATGTAGCATCATCTAGTGGACCTCTACCAAGCTTGTTCAAATTTCAGCCCTGGGGTCACTTGTTTTACATAGACTCATATACGGAAAAAACCTTAAAAATCATCATTGTGGACCTCTTCCAAGATTGTTCAAATTATAGACCTGGGGTCAAAAATGACCCCTCCCGGGGGTCACTTGTTCTCCATAGACTCATAGAGAATTTTTTTTAAAAATCTTCTTGTCTAAAAGAAGAAAGCTCGACCTTTGATATTTGGTATGTAGCATCATTTAGCGGAGCTCTACCAAGATTGTTCAAATTATAGCCATGGGGTCAAAAATGACCCCATCCCAGGGGTCCCTTGTTTTACATAGACTCATTTAGGGGAAAAACTTTAAAAATATTTTTGTCTAAAAGTAGAGGGCCCTGGCCTTTGCTATTTGGTATGTAGCATCATCTAGTGGACCTCTACCAAGATTGTTCAAATTATAGCCATGGGGTAAACAATGACGCCTCCCTGGGGGTCACTTGTTTTACATAGATAGGGAAAAACATTTAAAAATCTTCTTGTCTAAAAGATATTTGGTATGTAGCATCATCTAGTGGACCTCTACCAAGATTGTTCAAATTATAGCCCTGGGGTCAAAAATGACCCCTCCCCGGGAGTCACCTGTTTTTCATAGACTCATATAGGGGAAAAAACACAGAAAACTTTTTATTTATGATTAAATCAGGTGAGCGATTATAGGACCATCATGGTCCTCCTGTCCTTATATGTGCATTGTAAAAAGTTTAAAAATCTTCTTGTTTAAAAGTACCTGCCAGATTTAAAAATAATTTGGCACAAATGTGCCTTGTGTGACCCTTTACCAAGATTGTTGAAATTATTCCAATCTGATTAAAAACATGGCCGCCAGGGGACGGGGCTTGTTTTCCTTATATGTAATATAGTAAATAATTCTTCTTGTACTCAATCACTGGCACAATTTGAAAAATAATTTGGCACAAATGTTCCTTGTGTGACCCTCTGCCAAGGTTGTTCAATTTATTCTGATCCTTTGAAAAAAATGGCCACCAGCAAAGTTGCTTGTTTTCCTTATATGTATAGAGTAAAAACTTTGAAAACTATTGAAGTTCTATTAAATCAGGTGAGCGAAATAGGGCCATATCATGGCCCTTTTGTTTAACTTTTTGTTTAGCTCAAAGTTAAAGTTTTGTTATATTATTTGTTATATTACTTTTTTTCTTTTACTCTTGCATTGAAAGTCAAAGCAGAGGTCAGCGAGACATTTAATTACGCGTAATTCTTGTTTGTTATATTGATTTAAAATTTTACCCAAACAATAAAAACATAATGTCCTTCAACATATTATTATAGAGTTACTAAAAATAGGAAAATAGTAATATATTCAATATTTTTAGTTAAAGTTGACTTAATGTACCAATATCATTTGCCTGTCAATTGCATACACAAGTCTCAGGTTATGATCTTGACTGATTGTGACAGCCATCCAACGTGAAGATCTTCCATAATAAACGTAAAACAGGGAAAAAGAAAAAAAATCAAATATAATTATGCTGAAGAAGCTTTACAGAAATGTTTAATAGAAGTCAAGTACCAGTCAAGTACCAAATTAATTTTAGTCACTAAATTTACTGTATTATTATTATTTAGTTTATAAAATGATAATAATGATAAAAAACATACACAAAAGACAGAAACAGCAAAAAAAGAAAACAAAAAAAAACATCAAATACTATTCGAAAGAATCTTAACAGGGATGTTAATCACTAAATTCCTTTCTGTCACTAAATGTATTTTGAACGTTTCTTTTTAGATCACCTGAGCCAAAGGCTCAAGGTGAGCTATTCTGATCACTTTTTGTCCGTCCGTCCGTCCGTCCGGCGTTAACTTTTAGCTTTAAACATCATCTCCTCCCAGACTCCAAGGAAAATTTCCGTGAAACATCACAGGACTGTTCCTCTGGTTGGCCTCTTTCAAAGTTGTTCAAAGATTTAAATTCCATTGAGAACTTTGGTTGCTGCGGCATCAGAAAGGGGGCAAAATGTCCAAACTTTAAAAATCTTCTCCTCCGAATCTGCTTGTCAGATTCCAATATAATTTGGTAGTAATGTTCCTTGGGTGACCCTCTACCAAAATTGTTCAAGACATACTGATTGGTCGAAAAACATGGCAGTCAGGCCGCATCAGAAAAGGGGCAAAATTAGAAAATTCCATTTTTAGCTCTACTGGCCAAACGCCAGAAGGGCTTATGTCGTGGCGATTTGTCCGTCTTGCGTGTGTGCGTGCGTCCATCCGTAAACAATTTCTTGTTAACACGATACAGTCTTCACTTTCGAAAACCAGCCAGATCCTTGAAATTGACTGGATTATGGCCCTTGAAATGGTCAAAATTGCTATAAAAGAGCTTGTTAACACGATACAGTCTTCACTTTTGATTGTATCTCGACCAAACTTATACAGTAGTTAGATATTCATGAGAGCCCGGTTCCTTTCGAAAACCAGCCAGATCCTTGAAATTGTCCAAATTGCTATAATTGAGCATGTGAACACAATAGAGGCTCCATTTACTATCTGATCTTCACCAAACTTCGATAGTATTTAAATACTGATTACAGCTTGGTTCCTTTTGAAAACCAGCCAGATCCGCCCATGCAAGACTGGATTATGTCCTATGAAATTGTAAAAATAACTATAATACAGCTTGTGAAAACAAAAGAGCCTCCATTTACTATCCGATCTTCACCAAACATACATGCTCTGGATTGAAAATGACCAAAGAACCATACCAGTAGAGCATAGGCCCTCATGGGCCTCTTGTTATGAAAGTGTTTGTCTGATTTTAAGAAAATATAATACGAATCTTACTTTAATGATCCTCTCTTTAATTTGTTTAAGCCATTTTGATTGGTTACACAATCGTAGCAACCAGGCACCATCACAAAAGGGTAAATTGAACTTTAAGCTACAATTGACAACCAACTCCTACCATTCCAATAGACCAATTTCCACAAAACATCACAGGAATCTTCCTTTGGTGGTCCTCTTTCAAAATTGTTCAAAGATTGAAATTCCATTGAGATCTTTGGTTGCTGCGGCATCAGAAAGGGGGCAAAATGTCCAAACTTTAAAAATCTTCTCCGAATCTGCCTGTCAGATTCAAATATAATTTGGTAGAAATGTTCCTTGGGTGACCCTCTATAAAAATTGTTCAAGCCATACTGATTGGTCTAAAAACATGGCAGTCAGGCTGCATCAGAAAAGGGGCAAAATGACAAAATTTGAAAATTCCATTTTTATAAAAGTGTTTGTCTAATTTTTAGAAAATATAATACGAATCTTACTCTAATGATCCTCTATTCAATTTGTTTAAGCCGTTTTGATTGGTTACACAATCATATCAACCAGGCGTCATCACAAAAGGGATCTATTTAACTTTTAGCTACAAATGACAACCAAATGTTACCATTCCAATAGACCAATTTCCACAAAACATCACAGGAATGTTCCTTTGGTGGTCCTCATTCAAAATTGTTCAAAGATTTAAATTACATTGAGAACTTTGGTTGCTGCGGCATCAGAAAGTGAGAAAAAATACCCAAATTTTAAAATCCTTTTCCTCCATAATCTGCTTGTGCGATTACAAGATAATTTGGTAGAAATGTTCCTTAAGTGACCCTCTATAAAAAACTGTTGAAGCCATATTGATTTCGTGGAAAAACAGGGCAGCAAGGCGGCACCAGGAAAGGTGCAAAATTACAAAAACTTTATAATTCCATTCTTATTTAAGTTCTTGTTAAATTTCAAGATATAAATGGCCTTTACTGATAAGCTGTTTCTTGAGAAGTGTCCACTCCTTGCAGTTTCATTTGCACTCCTTGATCAAATTTTCCCAGATATTTGCAGTTAAATATTTTCTACTAATTTACTATCAATTAGGTGATCGATTTAGGGCGATCTTGGCCCTCTTGTTTTAAGTTTCAAATCTAACTAAGTTGTTCAACATTGAGAATCGTGATTAAGACCCCTGGGGATACAAAATTATTTTATGAGTGTCGTAAAACTTCGGATCGAATTGGGAGCATTTCTGAACTATCACTAATACATTTAAAACCATGCAGTTACAAATAAATCTTCAAAAAAGACCATCTAAATCTAAATTTATTTTGATGAAATAAAAATTTCATTGTAGATGAAGAAGTGCCGCATCCGAGACCGTTTGCACCTAAGCAATAGCTATAATAATATTTCATATACATCGATTATAAGTGAAGGGGTACGTTTATTTTGTTCTTTGTCTATATGATATTGACAACGTTTATTCAACCTAAAAAAAGACTATTTAAATCATCTTTTTTATATACATATTAAAGATAGATAATTATTTTTTGTGGAGCCGTTTGCACCTAATAACTTAATTAATTAAATCTTATCAAAACAGAAAGCACGATTATGGTGAACGGTCACTTATCCCTGTGGTTCCCTGTCAATCAAAGCATTAGGCAATGTGGTTCAAGTTCCGGACTTATGTATCTGGTATTCATAAACGAGCTTTAAGTTCAATTGCAACCTAGCAGCGAGAGTGGGCAATATTGACTCAGGGTGCCCAACGCTAGCAGACGACATCACAATTACAGCACTCAACCCACGCAATATGCAAGCCCTTCTAAACATAGCCGAACAATATGCAAGACAATGGGGTTTTCAATACAACACTGACAAAACTGTTGCAATCACATTCGATGCACATCCATTAAAAAGAGGCACACATAGACCTAATTTCCTGTTAAATGGCAAAGCAGTCAAAACCTGCGAGTCTGTTGTTCATTTGGGAACTACACTGACCAGCAACCGAAAACATGCAATCTCTATCAAAACAGCTATTCAAAAGGGGAGAGCAGCTTACTACGCATATACCAGTGTAGGGTTAAGACCAAAGGGAGTAAACCCCGTCATCTCCTGTAACTTATACAAAAAATACTCCATATTGAAAAACATTCAAGAGCACCCTAACAGAACCAGGTCGCATATAACAGAATCCATGCTAGGCATATATCCATTAAACTCAGTCATTCATATTCGAAAGTTAACATTTTTACAAAAGATGATTTCCAGTTCAACAAGCTCTATTGTTAAAGCTATATTTCTTATTCACGTTGTACATGCATACTATAAAGCCATCCCACGTTCGAAGTTTTGTGCCAGATATATACTGCCTCTTAAGAAAATATAACATTACCAACTTCATACAAATATACATGTGTAACAAAACTTTCCCCAGTAAAACATCATGGAAAAACACCATCCGTAATGTTATCAAAACGCATGAAGACCAATCCATGACAGAACAATTTACGCAAGAAAGAGATTACGCGCGTTTCCGCATAACTCATCCCTCCCGAAAGATAGCGACTGTCTGGAATATAGCATCCACAATCGATGAACTACGCTCTGCATATATCGTGTCAAACGTATGGGCCCGAACCCCAAGTAACCTCGAACACAGCATTTGTCCGCTCTGTGACCAAGTTACTCATTACGACTGTAAGTCATTACGTAGCATCCTGTCAAGACACATGCTCCTTACGTATCGCATTCCTTGATTCATTTAAACAACTCAACGGCCAATCATTATATAACGAGCGCATCAGCGACAGCAATGATGAGTCTGCCTTGAGAAAGGTTCTTGGAACTTGGAATGTACCCAACATTTTTACAGGTTATGCCACTCATATGTGGCAGCTGTTTGCAGGCATGTTGGCCTGTTCGACAGATATCCTTAAATGTCATTACCAATTACTATACATAAGAGAGGCATTTGATCGAATGTTTATTCCTATAACCAAGAAAATAATATGCCATGTATGAATTCGTGAATGAGTATGAGGGTGTGAGTGAATGAAAAATGTCAGCTTGAATGAAAGAAATATGTCTCCATTCTTTTCCTTTGTTGAATTTGTTATATTCATAACTTGTATTTATTTGTATGTAAAGAAATCTCCAAATACATGGGGAAAATAAAGGAAACAAAGAAACAAACAAACAGTCTAACTTAGCCTTGTTCTCAAAGACCAACATCAGAGGCCGGCGAATTGGGAAATATATAGACAAAACTATGGAAATTCTCTGTCATTGAAAGTGTATTGAAATAAAGTGGCAAGCGTTGTTACAATGGTTTCAAATGTATTCTGCTTAAGATCCACATAAAACAGGATAGCAGATAAGATCGCATCTACATTCCTGGTCAAAGTGCGGAAAATGCTAAAAGAAAATAGCTGTATAAAAGTGTGTTACATGTATCTAGAATATTGAAATAATCTTTTTGGTAGAGGGTTGACACATTCTGTAAAAAGAAGGAATAAGTCGTTTTGAGTAATTGTTATGTTTTCTAGAAAAAATTTAAAAATGTATCCCTTTCATTTGTGTCGTATTCTATCATGTAAAGGGTTAAACACTGAGAGTTCATTCATGAAAACGTACGAAACCTGTCATGTCAAAGTATTCTTCTGAGGCAACAGCAAATGAAGAAGATTATTACATAATAATCACCTTCCAATAATACCACATCCGAGTCGGACGCTCTATCATTACACCAAAGATTCGGTGAATTGTGAAACATCAGGTGTCGTAATATTAATCCTGTAACCCTCGGGATCAAGACGTAAAACCACTACTACCTTTTAAAAGATAACAGCTTGACAAGACCAGGGATAGAGTCACGCTTTCAAGTTCTCTAAAAGGGGTACTATAATCGCTACTCCACTCAGTTCAATTATATTATTACGAGCGCCGGTAGCTTAGTTGACCTGGGCTCTCAGCCATAGCTTCATGAGTTCGAATCCTGACTTGACCAACATTATTTCCCGCTGATTGAGAACAGTAAGTTCGGCCAGCGTTTTTCGTCTTTCACCAATGGGTTAAAAAGGTCTACCGGAAAAGGTAGCCATTTGTCTAGGACGATTTCAAATAATTTGAATTCTATCTAAAGCTAGTGTCTTCATTCTGTTTGATATTATATCTAAAGCTGGTCTTGATACTGTTTGGTGATTTACAACGCAACCCTGCGTCCTATTGTCCACATTGACCCAATTCGAACACATACTCAATATTTATTCAAAAATAAGGAAATTAATTACCATAAGCGATATTCCTTTTGTATTCGGGTCGTTAGACAATAAAATCATCCTGCTACACAGGCGCTTTGCTTTTTATATGAGCCACGTCAGGCAAAAACAGGTTATTATTGCACCCGATACTGCTTTGGCATAAAACTACGGGTTTGGAGCGTAAATAGTCAGGCTACAATCTAGCTTTACGGCATTGTCACAGTGTAAACATCAGTTGGAAGACAGTCGTGCAGAGGTCGAGTTCGAGTCCAGTGATGAGCGCGTTTTGACTTGGTATTTTCCACACATACGGCGCAAGTACTGGTTAAGTCTCCAGGAAGCAGACATCGAGCATGATTAATGTAAGCTGAAAGCTTGTTTCGCAATTGATGTAAACTGAACTAAACCAATCCATTCGAATACCACTGTCAACTGAGTTCCGTTTAAATTAGAAGGTATACGCATAACAATTAGGTTTCACATTAACAAAATAAACTACATTATTTGACGTTACACGACTCTTGGTTATACTCAGAAGACATCTATATATGAGTCTTCATATTGTAGACCAACATCGAATGCTTATCTGAGTATTCGCTGTTTGCAGATGTTACAAGTTCCCCTTTCCCCTCAAACGACACTTTGTTATTGATATATATATAAATTATATATACATGTATATGTATAATCGTGTCCGCCTGCTTAGTCTTATTAGATTCTACACAAGTTGACTAAATCTTCTGACAGGCCTGTGCAAGAAGTATGTGAAAAGTGTATATCTTAATAAGACTGCGAATATACAGTCTGATCTGGATCTATTAATGTACACAATAATGACCCTGTAGTTTTTCTCATGAACGGAACAAGGGTATATAGCTTTGCTATTATCTGTCATTTGGACTGCTTGTCCGTCCGTCTCTCCCGCCCATGTTTAAGTTGTGTACGAGTTTTTAATTCCTCGCATTTCAATAAGATTGTCCGACTCTCAAAAGGCGAACTCTGGACTGGGCATGCCGAACAGTTTCTGCAGCAAACGACTTCAGGAAAATTATATTGAAACTCTCTATAAGGAGGATCATGATCAGGCTGTACGGATGTTCAGGCTGGACTTGATCATCGCCGGTCGAAATTACAAAAGGTCAGGTTAGGCGTGATCTGCCCCAACATTTTGAACTTCATAGCATTGAGGCCCACGTGTGTAAAATATAATATTAAGTAGTTCTATTTATCATATAAAGGTACAACTGTTTGGCATTTGGTCGATCAATTAGTTTTATAATTTAAACCTTGAACAACGTTCTCACTTGACGCACATGTTTACCGGACGGAGATCTAACAACTCCGGTTGTGTTGACCAACTAGAACAGCCGCAGCTGTAGCTACTCCGGTTGTATTGAACAGCCAAAACAGCAGGAGCTCTAGTTTCTCCGGTTGTGTTGAACAGACGGAGCTCTTGCTACTCCGGTTGTGTAGACCAGCCAGAATAGTCGGAGCTCTAGCTACTCCGGTTGTGTAGACCAGCCAGAATAGTCGGAGCTCTAGCTACTCCGGTTGTGTAGACCAGCCAGAACAGTCGGAGCTCTAGCTACTCCGGTTGTGTAGACCAGCCAGAATAGTCGGAGCTCTAGCTACTCCGGTTGTGTAGACCAGCCAGAATAGTCAGAGCTCTAGCTACTCCGGTTGTGTAGACCAGCCAGAATAGTGGGAGCTCTAGCTACTCCGGTTGTGTAGACCAGCTAGAATAGTCGGAGCTCTAGCTACTCCGGTTGTGTAGACCAGCCAGAATAGTGGGAGCTCTAGCTACTCCGGTTGTGTAGACCAGCCAGAACAGTGGGAGCTCTAGCTACTCCGGTTGTGTAGACCAGCCAGAACAGTGGGAGCTCTAGCTACTCCGGTTGTGTAGACCAGCCAGAATAGTGGGAGCTCTAGCTACTCCGGTTGTGTAGACCAGCCAGAATAGTCAGAGCTCTAGCTACTTCGGTTGTGTAGACCAGCCATAATAATCAGAGCTCTAGCTACTCCGGTTGTGTAGACCAGCCAGAATAGTCGGAGCTCTAGCTACTCCGGTTGTGTAGACCAGCCAGAATAGTGGGAGCTCTAGCTACTCCGGTTGTGTAGACCAGCCAGAATAGTCGGAGCTCTAGCTACTCCGGTTGTGTAGACCAGCCAGAACAGTGGGAGCTCTAGCTACTCCGGTTGTGTAGATCAGCCAGAACAGTTGGAGCTCTAGCTACTCCGGTTGTAAAGACCAGCCAGAATAGTGGGAGCTCTAGCTACTCCGGTTGTGTTGAACAGACGGAGCTCTAGCTACTCCGGTTGTGTAGACCAGCCAGAATAGTTGGAGCTCTAGCTACTCCGGTTGTGTAGACCAGCCAGAATAGTGGGAGCTCTAGCTACTCCGGTTGTGTAGACCAGCCAGAACAGTGGGAGCTCTAGCTACTCCGGTTGTGTAGACCATCCAGAACAGTCGGAGCTCTAGCTACTCCGGTTGTGTAGACCAGCCAGAATAGTCGGAGCTCTAGCTACTCCGGTTGTGTATACCAGCCAGAATAGTGGGAGCTCTAGCTACTCCGGTTGTGTAGACAAGCCAAAATAGTTGGAGCTCTAGCTACTCCGGTTGTGTAGACCAGCCAGAACAGTTGGAGCTCTAGCTACTCAGGTTGTGTAGTCCAGCCAGAACAGTGGGAGCTCTAGCTACTCCGGTTGTGTTGAACAGACGGAGCTCTAGCTACTCCGGTTGTGTAGACCAGCCATAATAGTTGGAGCTCTAGCTACTCCGGTTGTGTAGTCCAGCCATAATAGTGGGATCTCTAGCTACTCCGGTTGTGTAGTCAAGCCAGAACAGACGGAGCTCTAGCTACTCCGGTTGTGTAGACCAGCCAGAATAGTTGGAGCTCTAGCTACTCCGGTTGTGTAGACCAGCCAGAATAGTTGGAGCTCTAGCTACTCCGGTTGTGTAGACCGGCCAGAATAGTCGGAGCTCTAGCTACTCCGGTTGTGTAGACCAGCTAGAAAAGTTGGAGCTCTAGCTACTCCGGTTGTGTAGACCAGCCAGAACAGTGGGAGCTCTAGCTACTTCGGTTGTGTTGATATGCCAGAAAGGCATGATCTTCAGCTACTCGGTTTGTATTTGTCACCCAGAATAGCCGGACTTCTAGCTACTCCGGTTGTATTTGCCAGCCAGAACAGGTGGAGCTCTACATACTCTGGTTATGTTGACCGGTCAGAATAGCTATCCTTCTAGCTACTCCAATTGTGGTGATTAGCCAGAACAGTCGGACTTTTAGCTACTCCGATTGTATTGACAAGCCAGAAAAGCCGGAGCACTAGATACCCCGGTTATGTTGACCAGCCATAAGAGCCGGACTTCTTACTACTCTCCGATTGAATTGAGCAGCCGGAGCTCTAAGTACTTCGGTTGTGTTGACCAGCCAGAGCACTCGGCATTCTAGCGACTGCGGTTGTATTGACGAGCTTAAATAGCCGGACTTCTAGCGACTGAGGTTGTATTGACAGCTAGAACAGCCGAAGCCCTAGCTACTCCGGTTGTGTATACCAGTTAGAACAGCCGGAGCTCTAGCTACTACGGTTGTTTTGACCAGCCGGAGCTCTAGCTACTCCGGTTGTGTTGACCCGCTAGAACAGTCGGCGCTCTAGATACTCCAGTTGTGTTGACAAGCTAGAACAGCCGTATCCCTGGCTACCCCGGTTGTGTTGAGCAGTCAGATCAGCTGTACTTCTTTCTACTCCAGTTGCGTTTACCAGACGGAGCTCTAACTACTCCAGTTGTGTTGACCAATTAGAACAGCCGGAGCTGTAGCTACTCCGGTTTTATTGAAAAGGCAAAACGGCAGGAGCTTTAGCAACTCCGGTTGTGTTGACCAGCCAGAACCCTAGTTTTTCCGTTTGTTTTGATCAGCAAAAACAGCCGAAACTCTTACTACTCCGGTTGTGTATACCAGCCAGAACTGCCGGAGCTCTAGCTACTCCGGTTGTGTTGACCAGCTAGAACAGTCGGCGCTCTAGCTACTCCGGTTGTGTTGACCAGCTAGAACAGTCGGCGCTCTAGCTACTCTGGTTGTGTATACCAGCTAGAACAGTCGGAGCTCTAGCTACTCCAGTTGTGTTGACCAGCTAGAACAGTCGGCGCTATAGCTACTCCAGTTGTGTTGACCAGCTAGAACAGTCGGCGCTCTAGCTACTCCAGTTGTGTTGACCAGCTAGAACAGTCGGCGCTCTAGCTACTCCAGTTGTGTTGACCAGCTAGAACAGTCGGAGCTCTCGCTACTCCAGTTGTATTGACCAGTCAGAAATGTCGTTTATATTTTTCAAAGAACCTCTCGTCATATGCCTTATTTGATATATGTGCAAGTGATCTTATTCTGCACAAATGTGATGTCAAAAAACGCCCAAAACATTGATCTCAACTTGTTTTCAATTTCATCCCTTCCTTTTTTATTCCAAGAGTGAGTGCTCAAATGTTACTGAAGCGGCATTAAAAAGTGCAGCGCCAAATATCATTCCTTGTTTACGGTTGTGGCGTGCATCATCCAAGTTATACCAAGGTGATAGGGTCGTCACCGGTACGCAAGATTTCCCACATGCAATATATCTGTAGCAATATAAATCGGAACACTGGTGGTTATATTGTGTACTTAGCCCCAGAAAGAACGTCAGCCATGATTACATATTAACATAGATCTTAAAATGAGCCACATCACACGAAAACCGATCCGTTGGTTTTTGATAAAAAATAAGATTCAGATAAACATGCGCGTCCGCACACGCTGATCTGGATCTGTCTTGTTTGCGATCTAGTCGTTCAAGCAGACTTGCTTCTAGTGAACGTTTCTAAGTATAGAGATGTGACTATACAAGAATGCCATTGTTAAAACCGTGATATCAAATAATGTTTAACCCTCCGAATGTTAGTTTGAGTGTGGCGCGGCTCAACGGTCGTTTGTTTTCGTCGTAAATAGAAAATTACAACGAGTGTTTCTTTTCAAATAATGTGTTCCACCTGTTTTCTAACAATGGTTTACACAGTACATCTTTTTAAGTTTTAGAACAATGGGAGTTTCGAGATATATGAATGGACTCATTGATAGAAATATCAAACTAAAACACTGAACATACTTTCTATGTCTTTTAATAATGTTTATGATCAAATGACAAAGTCTACAAACAATAACATGTATTTATTCATATAATTCCAATCGAATGACAATGCATTAAAACACAAAATACTGTACCTGTATTTCAAATATCAGTAACACACACACACAGTCACACGGACGCAAACATCCCCCCCCCCCCCACACACACACATATTAATGTACAATACGAATTAAATTCACAGTTGAAAGGGTTAAGTATATATATATAAAATATGATTTTCAATGGATTATGTAAACTGAATAACACAGTGTGCAGTAGTTTTAGTAGCCAGTACTGAACCGAATAAAAACAAGGAAGTACATGCTATGATGCTATGAATTAAAAAAAAAATGTTTTAGTCAAATATGCCGGATAAACAAGGCTATACATCGTAATATACATGTATATAAGTTGTACAATAAGCTGAATGGATATCAATATATTTAAAATAAATTATAAAATAGAACAAAATCTTATTCTTAACGAAAGCAACAGAAAAACAATCGACGGTGCTTGAGGCAAAACGGAAGATTGAAACGTGTAAACAAAACAATGTGACAAAGAATTGAGTCCGAATCTTATTAAAACTCGGATCTCTCTTATACCTAGAAACGAGTCGATAAGTTTGTAGTGACCCGGGCACAAATATAAACTTAATTTCTGTCTGGATCTACACTGATCCCTTGTGGCCCTGACCCTTCTATTGTTTTGAGAAATACTTCTTTTTCCTTATTGTTCATAAAAAAATACGTTGTCGTAACACCAACAATTGAAAGGACTCCAGAACAAACGGCGAAATAAAGACTAGAATTTATAACGGTATGATGGATAAATAAAATCTAAAATGTATTTATTGTAAAAACTAAGTTGTAAAAATTTGAAGTCAGAATAAGAATAAATAAATAAATAAAATAAATAAATAAATAAATAAATAAATAAATAAATAAATAAATAAATAAAAAATAAATAAATGAAATAAATAAAAAAAAAAGTATAATATATGACAAGATTTGTATCGCCTGTGTGTACGAGGCATCACAGCAGAATAAACAATGAGAGAAAGTCATCTCGTTCATCGGTAACCATGGAAACAAAAGAACATTCATGCAACACTTTCACGTGAGAGATGTGTTGCTATGTCACACTGTGTATGGTAATAAAGGATGAGAGGAATTACATAACTCGGATTACGATAACAGAGTTTTTATGAGTAGACGGCGGGTCATGACCGACATAGAGTTTATCTCTATATAAACAAAGAACGCTGGGCCAATTCAAATTTACCGACTCGAAATCAAAGAGAGGCTCTAAACTCTCTAAACTCGAATCGAGTCGGTAAAGTTTGTGGTGACCATAGGCACAAACATAAACTTGGTTCGTGTCTGGGTCTACACTGATCCCCCATGGCTGTGACCCTTCTATTGTTTTGTGAGAGACTACTTTTCCCTCGTCATTCAAACAAAGTACTTTGTCGTAGAGCGTATTGGTTATATAGAACCTTCCAGAACAAACAGCGAGAGAAGGGCGATAACCGTGTAAATCAATGTTTATGGTTTTTACCGTGACTCCGTCTGTGGACATCACGAATACAAACCAGGGAACAGGACCACCATCATCACAACAGAGCGTACAAATATAATGTCCATTAAAATCTATAGACTGACATTGTTTCTCCGTTTCTATAGATTTAGTGATTACGGCAGGATTTTGTGTAACATCAATAAATAATATTCTACGTTTCCATGGTAATGTAACGGCTAGCAGACATTGTTTATCCAGTTTTACTCGGTTCGTTACAGAAATATCACTCATGGACATAATACCCTGTTCAGTGGGTTCACTTTTACCCTTTATTTCGGTAACACCATAAGGTTGAGACCCTAACCGTATATATCTCTGTAAAAGGTTGGATGCTACATTAAATAGTTTTATACAAGAATTACTACGATCACAAAGAACCCACCTTGTATTATCCAGTCCACATAATCCAGTTATCCAACAATCTTCCTGGTCCAATCCGTTTTTCACATTAACTCTATCAACCATTGAAACGTTCTCTCTCTCAAACTTTTGCCCTCTCTTTCTCTCTTTTCTCATTTCCCCCAGAAACTCTCTACTTCTCGTTTCTCTCTCACTCTTCTCGCTCACCAATTTGATATAATTATGAGATTCATGTCCTTTAAAGCATTTATCACACAGATATTGCTCACATACATAACACAGATAAAACGCCACCTTTTTACTTAAAGCAATCAAATTGGGCATGAGACAAACATTACAGAAAGCGTCAGTTTTGTCTTTACGCTGTCTTTTCCTGTCCTGACCTTCTTCTTGTATCTCTTCCTCCCTTATTTCGTCAAAGGCCAGTCTGTCTTCATTAACATCACTGTTATCATATAAACTGCTGCTCTCGTAATCTTCCCCCAAACTGCTGCTCTCTGTATCTGTTAAACGAACTAGTGCCTCAGCCATTATCACAAGTCACTGTAATAGAAGTGAATTAATTCGTGCAGTTCCATATTATAAAAGTTTTGTCACTTTGCCCCTTTTCTGGTGGACATGTTTTTCAACCAATCAATATAGCTTGAACGTATTTTGTAGAGGAGAACTTAATGATCATTTCTACCACATTCTTTTGGAATCAGACAAGCAGATTCAGAGAAGAAGAATTTTATAGTAAATCAGTTTATGGCATTTTTCTCCCTTTTTGATGCTGCAACAACCAAAGTTCTGTATATAATTTATATCTTTGAACACTTTTGTAAGAGGACTCCCAAAGTAACATTCCAGTGGATAAGGAGTAGATGTCATTTGAAGCTAAATGTTAATTGTACCCTTTTTCTGATGCCACCTGTATGCTAAATCTTTCCATTAAGCATTGTGAAGTTTGGTTGAAATTGGTCCAGTGGTTTAGAAGATGTTTTTAAACTAAAATGTAACGACGATGGACAGAAAATGATTCGTTAAAAAATATATATGTGGTTAAATGGCGAACGGTTAAGATCAAGATCAGAACGCGTAAGTTTGAAGGTTAAATAGGATCATCCTTCATACACGTGTAATTAAAGCTGATTGTCAGAAAGTTATACTACATTCTATAGTATACGTTTCTGCCGATCTTAACACGAAATGAAATGAAAAATGTAAGCTACCAGATTGTTAACTCTTACCCCGATGCTTTTCTTCAAATGCCAAACTCAACAAACACAATGAAGACAACCAAGACGTCGCTTTACAGACTCTGCTGAAAATACAAAAATATTATGAATTGATCATAAGATGTATATATCTATTTCAAAGAAATAGTTTTAATTCAGTCACTATAGTAATTGCTAAACAGAGTCAGTGTATTTTAAATGTTTGTTTTTGACAGGTAGATCTAATGAGTCTAACTTCTGTGGAACATTGCACCTTGATATGTATTTAAAGTATTAAATCACATATTGTTTTCAGTTCCTTTAATTCAGAAACTGAATGTTACTGTAACACTGATACGAAAAACCTGCTGCATAGCTATCAGGATTAATGGCTTACTAATTATTGCATGTGATATCTGAAATACACACAGTCAACACTATAATTATATTGAAATAGCACTTGCCAGCCCATGGTCACGAGACAACAACATTTATCTATGTTCATGCTAAACCATCATACAGTTTATAATACATACTTACCAAGATTATTTTGATTAGATGCAGATTGAGGCTCTCAGCTTTACCAATATGCCACACATCACAGTCTCGCTGAAATTATAAATAAAAAATGAACAACTAGATAAATAAACTGTACAGTGTACACATGTATCTCATTGTTTCATTTTGCTGCACATTCCGAGTCCTACTAAGACTTCATTCTTTATGTTTACACTGTACTGTAGGACTCATTGATTCTGGAAAACAGTTTAAAGGAATCTTTGATAGAAATCTTAAAATGACGCTGGTATCTTATAAAATAGACAAGCCTTGAGTCTTGAATGAGAAAGGAATTTTATTTTACCAAGATTTGTAAAGAAATCCTCCAGAGTACATAATCGTCTGTACGATGAACATTCTCAACTGGTTAGTTGTGTAAACGAATCCAATGAACGCCCGTGTAGTTTCAAAATGCGTCATAATTTCAGTGACGCAATAAATGACGTTTTAATGAGCACGTGTCCTTGTTGATTTGTTACTATTTGAATGTTTTCTTTACACATTAAATGGTATGCAGATGTAAATTACAAATGTTCCGTGACAAATTTCATAAATAATGGCCACGAAATGCGAAAATCGACGTTTGGGACAATGAAACCAGTGCAGATCTAGATCAGTGTGAGTCTCCGCGCAGTCCGATCAGGAACTACACTGTTCACAATCGTTGAGGTTATATGTTTTTACATATATAATAATATATACATGTATATCAAACTTCTTAATTTCGCAATAAATAACAATCATGACTAAACGCAGAGGGCAATATCATGCAATTTGTTGTTTCCGATCGCAACACTCTTCTGTATATATTTACATAAACATTTCAGCGTCGTCAGCAAGAAACGGCCCGTGTAGACCTATACAACACATTGTGTACAATGTATGGCTTTGATGATTGGTAAGTTAACAAAAACCTAACTAAATTGTGGTTTAGATAATATGTTTTACTGATATTATAAACAGCAATAATGGGGGAAAGTTTAATTGGATGATCTCTCATAATATATATATACAGTTACAAAATTTAAAAGGAATACCTGTGTTGTACTGAATAAGTGATTCAGCGTCTATGTTTAATAGCATGAGCATAAAAATGTGCTCTAAAACATTGACAAACGAAGACACACACACTCGCCCGTATTTAAAAGGATGAGAAATAAACATGCATTGGCAGATAACTATATTCGTACAATCCATTAATGGACCTCCTTACAATAGGTGACGTTGTCGAAAATCATTGTATTTAATAAAGTCTGTAAAAGAGGTAAACATTAAATTGTTTTCCCGTTAGTCAGCAGCCTCGGGTTTTATAAAGGAAGTTTATGGTCAAAGGGAGATAACTACATTTTCCTTTATTTTACATATGTGGGTTTTTGACCGGATCTTTAAATAGAACATGTGTTTCCGTTTCTAGTTGATTGAAAGTGAATGGAAGAAGTGATTATAAACGATTATTGGGTTTTAAATAATTAAAAGGTAGGTTAATTACTTTCTTCCCTAAAGAATGCAATTTTTAGTATTTGCCTGGGTGTCATTGGCTGTAATGCATGCAGATAGTTCTAGTTCGTAAAGAATGTACATCAAAACAAATCAAAAGGAATATTAGCCTTAGGAGAGATCATCCTTGTTACTAATAATTCTGCACTCGACTACAGTGAACTCGACAGTTCCGGGTCATATTTGGAAAAATATGTTTAGTGATCGAGAATGATACAGTATTTTGACAATTTGATTATCAATTCATATTTCCCATTAGCTTGGCTAGTTTCACTTCGATTTAGGACGTTGCCATTTCAAGAACGGATGTCGTAATCTCGAAACGCTTGACTACATGGATTCCCGCAAAAGAAAAATCTCAATATTTTTATTTACCTGTCACAGCGTAAATTGCTGATTGTAGACATACAGAGGGATCAGCAACTAAATTGAATACTAACATATCACCCGTGTCAACATTTGTAGCAAGGAAAACTAAAAAACTATTCAAGATATGATAATAAAAAAAATACTTTATTGAAAGTTTAAACATTCTTCTATTGCAGTAGATAAAAATATTTCAATATACTTCACATTTTGATAATGTGTTATCCTCATGAAAAATGACAGTCTATTAATTTTTGGAAAAAAATAAAATAATGCAGAAATCCCAATATCTGTGTCTTTTAAACCAGTCATTGTTCAAAATACAAAGAAATTCCAGTTATTCATAGTATTTCTAACTGTTAATGAAATCCTAAGCTTTCAGAATATGTATGTTTTGTTTATGTGCCAAATGTGACTTCAAAGTTTTATTTGCTACAAAATATGAAAATTTGGACAATTTTATTTCTATGGGTGATATTTTAACCAGATAACAGGTGTACAGATTGAGTTGCCTTATAATCCCTCTTATCTATGTCCCTGGTAATACAGGTATGTATTGCACATACATGTACATGTATGTGTAGGTTATTTACAACTGAACAAAATATATATTTTGTATTGACTTGTTGAAGTTGTTGATGCCAAACTAGCGGATAAATTTGATCTAGTTCACGTACGACACTTTCGGGTCAGCCAAAAAGGAACTCCTCAAAATAATCAATTCATTAGTAAAACTATTTTGGTAACTTTTTAAGAATAATTTAATGCTTATGGTGATAAATAAATGTTAAACATTTGTTACTAAAATTTACTTTTTTTTGTCAAATATGACTTATTAATAGTTGGTTGAAATGCAACAGTTTTCGTGCATGAAAGTGTGTACAGAAAATTTGACCCCATCAATGTTCTGTTTGTTTATGCAATGGGTAAAAGTGATATATTTTAGTTCTTAATTTTTCATATTATTTTGATAAAAATGTGAAATGAATATCTTGTGATTAAAATACAGCTGTTTGAGGTTACCCCTGATAACAGAAATCGAAACATTTGTCATGTAACCAAGTTCGACCCGAAACTGTCAAATTTACAGCTTGCAATTGCAGACACTAAAGAATTTTTTTTAACAAATTTATATAATTCTTGAATTATATCATGGTGGGGAGAAAGTATTTGTTTAATATTTTATGTAGTTTTGTTTCTCTCAACTTGTTTTTCAAAGAGACAAAATTCGTTAATTTTGTTACAAATTAACACAGAACTGTCGAGTTCACTGTGGGAGCTTTCAGATACGATGAGAATCAACTTTGAAAACTGGGACATGGGTGTAATAATAAGTGATAAATGGAGTGGTGATCCTACAGAGGCACTCTTGTTGTTACGATTTGTTCTATTTTATTTATAAGTCTGATCACGCACCGGGCTATATGATGTTACTTTTAGGTGGTAATGCACAGTTGAAAGGCTCTCTTCAATAAGACTGTCTGACCCTCTTCTCTATAGCTGTTAAAGCAGTTGGCAAGAAATCACTGAAATGTTAAAAAAAGATTTTAATGCAGAAAAAGGAGACAAAATGATTACTTACAAAATTTCAGAAAATCACTATATCGTGTTAGTCCTACAATTAGAGTAAAACATAGCATATGCTTATTTTTCATTTTGTTATTATTGATCCTGCATACGCGGAGTCTTGCCAGAACGTGTGAAATTCCCATATATAACAAATTTGCGACGGTCCATGAATCTGGTCGGAACTTTCGGAAAGGCTTTAAGGGTCGAATCTGGCTGAAGCAATGTTGTTACACCAGAGACCTAAATAGAATATATAAATGTCTCTGGTCACACCAAAATACACATATGGGACAACATTGAACCATTTATCTATTGTAAAAAGTAAACACAAAGGATCTTACTTATTTTTTTGTGTGTTTAAATCCCTAACTTAGAGATCAGATGGATTAGTAAGGGATTAAAACACACAAAAACGTGAGTAAGATCCTTTGTGTTTACATTTTACAATAGTTAAATGGTTAAATTTTGTCCCAAATATGGATGTATTTTGGTGTGACATACATTGAGTACGTGAGATTCGACCCTTGAAACATCGCCAAAAGTTCCGACCAGATCCATGGTCGAAAATTTGCGATGTGAAAAACAACATAATAGTAAGACCTCGTGTATGCAGGATAATAACAAAAAGAACTCGAGATTGCTTTTTTGAAAAAGCACTTGTCTACCCATTTGTGTGGTCGTAGGGGAGGAAAAGAAATGATGGAGATGAAATTTTTAGTTTTGGACTGGAGATGAAGCAACAGTGACAATCCTCAGTTATTGAGGGGAAACCATTTTTCAGCCGAGGGTTACATTGACCTTGGTCTTTGACCTAGTGACCTCAAAATCAATAGGGGTCATTTGCTGCTGGTGACCAACCTGCACACCAAGTATGAAGTTCCTGGGCCCAAGCAATCTTCAGTTATTGAGCGGAAACCATTTTTCAGACAAAGGTCACCGCGACCTTGACCTTTGACCTACTGACATTAAAATCAAAAGGGGTCATCTACAGGTTAGGACCAAGCTGCACACCAAGTTTGAAGTTCCTGGATATAAATGTTCTTGAGTTATTGAGTAAAACACATTTTTCAGCTGAAGGTTACCGTGACATCAAAATCAAACAAATTCAATAAAGGTCATTTACTGGTTAGGACCAAGCTGCACACCAGGTATGAAGTTCCTCAACATAAGCATTCTTTAATTATTGAGAGGAAACCATTTTTCAGCTGTAGGTTACCTTGACCTTGACCTTTAAGCTAGTGACCTTAAAATCAATAGGGGTCATCTACTGGTGGTGACCAACCTGCACACCAAGTATTTACTTCCATGGCCAAAGCATTCTACTGTTATTAAGCAAAAACAATGTTTCAGCTCATTGTCACTGTGACCTTTCAGCTCAAGGTCACTGTGACCTTGACTTTGACCTCAAAATTAATAGGGTCTTCTACTGGGCATGGCCAACCTGCATACCAAGTATGGAGTTCCTCGGCCCAAGCGCTCTTCAGTTATTGAGTGGAAACCATTTTTTACCTCACAAAGTCACCATGACCTTGACCTTTGACCTTCTGACATCAAAATCAATAGGAGTCATCTACTGGTCATGACTAACCTGCATACCAAGTATGAAGATCCTATGCCCAAGCGTTCTTCAGTTATTGAGCGGAAACAAGTGTGACGGATGTGACCTTGACCACTGTGACCTTGACCTTTGAGCTAGTGACCTTAAAATGTACAGGGGTCATTTGCTGGTGGTGACCAACCTGCACATCAAGTATGAAGTTCCTGGGTCCAAGCAAAATCTATTTATTAGCTCATTGTCACTGTGACCTTTCAAGCTCATGGTCACTGTGACCTTGACTTTAAACGTACTGACCTCAAAATCAATAGGGATCTTCTACTAGGCATGGTCAACCTGCATACCAAGTATAGAGTTCCTCACCCAAAGCGTTCTTCAGTTATTGAGCGGAAACCATTTTTTACCTCACAAGGTCACCATGACATTGACCGTTGACCTTTTGTTATCAAAATCAATAGGGGTCATCTACTGGTCATGACCAAACTGCATACCAAGTATGAAGTTCCTACGCCCAAGCGTTCTTCAGTTATTGAGCGGAAACAAGTGTGACAGACGGAAGGACGGAAAGAACGGGCAAAAACAATGAGCAAATGTGATGTCTTTCTATGTAGGTTTAGCCTGGAAATGATGAGCTACTTCAGGACCAAAATCTGAGGATGCATTTGGAAATAGCATGTTTCCAGCTCCTTTTTTCGCACTCTCAACTGAAAAATGATACCTTTGTTACCTTTGGTTACATGCAATGAAATGCTCCTAGATTACAAGGTTCCTGGCCATACAAATGTAGACACAAAGAGGAAAGGGTCAGACATCAAAATTCAAATTCATGCTTTATGTCTAATGTCTATATAGGAATCCGCCTTGGCCAAATGGTTTGCGCATCAGGGATTTGAAACAGGACATCCCAGGTTCGAACCCCAGTTGCGGTGCTGTGGTCATGGTGGAGTGATCTTGGCCAGGGCACATTTCCTAGCCTAGTTCTGGTTTCCTTATTCAGGGATCATGAGTAAGTGAACTGTCCCCTTGATGTGAATGAAATATTGTTGAAAATGGTGTAAAACCACAACAAAACAAATCTTATGTTCCGGACCTGGAGACAAAATTATAAAGGTTTTTCTCCTGGTCCGGGGATAATCTTTTTCATGGTTGTATTAGGTTTTCTTTCATTTACATTATATATACATAATACAAATGACCATTCCTGTATTACTATTGTTTTGCTATAATTAATTAATAATTATATCTGCAAGTAAAATAATACTTCTTTTGGGTGAGTTAAAAAAAATGAAGAGGATTAAGTGTGACATTGAGGTCAAAATTCAAAGTCATAATTGGGTAATGAGGACAGACCTAAATAACTTATTTAGAGTGATATTAATTTTTTAGCTCACCAAAGCATTAAGTGCTCAAGGTGGGTTTTTGTCATCGCCTTTTGTTCGGCGTTCGCCGTTCATCCGTTGTCATCAATTTGCTTGATAACCCTCTTGAGGCCACTTATATATATTATCATCTAATCTTCATGAAACTTATTCTGTTTGTATATCTTATCTTATTTCTAGGCTAAGTTCAAATATGGGTCATGCGGGTGAAAATCTAGGTCAGTAAGCCAAGTTAAAAGAAAATGAATTCTGGAGCCAATTTTTTAAGCCACATATCTTGCAATGATTTACTACTTGAAATGAATAATAGTACTATCAGATAAAGTATCAGTCCTTTCTCACAATAATACAGACAACTTTTAAAAGCATTTATTTCAAAAGTAAATATTGCTCATACTGTGCAATTTCTCCACATTATTTCAACAGAATACAAGGATTATAATTTAATTTTAAGAGATTTTCCAATTTACTCAAACTGCATCAATATATATATATATATAATGTTTGTAAAGTTGTCTGCGTCAACCTTGCATGGTTGAGGGTAATTTAATGAATTTGGCGCACAAATCTGTTTGGAAAGAATTTATAAGTTTTATGCAGGCATTAATCAATTTAAACTTACAAAAATATTGGGTTGCTTTTGTTCGGTAGATCTATGTCGAAATACTGCATATATGGACAGTGCTACAGATAAGCATCGTATTAACATTTTGGTATACTCAATTCACTTTTCATGCCTTGCATATAAAATTATTTTCCCAATTCAATCAATATTGACGGCGTATTGACAACTTTCTTCTTTGTCAAGAAATATCGTATACATTTCGTATAAGCCAACTGGTAGGGGTTGTACTAGTCACGTGATCAGCAAAGTCACATGATCAACAAACTTTTGAAGACTGCTATTTATAAGAAGCCAATCATTGCACGGTTAACAAAAAGTTGCGATTTTGGTTGAATTATATCGACGGACAAAATTGACAAATTGAAAAAGAGTGCAATAAGCGTTTTAGACTGCTAGACAGTTATTTAAGACATTGAAATGAAAGTAAGAGTCCAATTAAAAGCTAATAGTAATTATTATACCCCCGCCACAAAAGTTTTTGGGGGTATATAGGAATCGCCCTGTCGACCGTCTGTCTGTCCATATGTCTTGTAAGCGCAACTCCTCCTTAACGGCTGGACCGATTCTGATGAAATAATTATTACAAAAAAGGCTACACATAATCGTTTAGCTTTAAACCAAAAAATCTTGCTCATAATGAGCAGACCACACTAGCAGTGAGATTTTGCAAAAGAACATTATATGCATGCATGCAGCCTCCAATTTAAACTAATTAAATATTCTGAACTTAAATAATCAACTATCAGCAATAGACGAATTTCGGAAATACTGTTGACAATGAACCCATACTTTTGTTCTATTTTGATAATCATACAGGGATGGATTTAAAGACAAAAGAAATCAACAATTCCTAGTTGTTCATATCTGCAGTGCTTTCATTAAGGGCCAATTCCAGGAATTTTGAAATTCCTGGTCAAAACTCTAGGAATTTTTGTCAGATAGAAAATAGACAGAAACATTGTTGGAGAGTTCATCCATAACAGGCGTATTATTTAGGGTATAATGGAATAGAGCTTTCAATCACAAGAGTGAATCCTACTAAATAAATATGTATTCTATGATTTGTAATTATTGTAAATAGTATTGGTAGTAAAACACTATGATGGAATATATAGGATGACGTCATCACTTTGGAATGTGATTTTCCCACGGCTTAAAAATGTAAACAATAAACTTAAATAATTGGGCCGCTTTAGAGATGTTTTCACCGAGACACGTCTGTGGTTCAAAACAGACGTCTCAGAGGAGACCCACACCCATTGATCAGTTAAAAAGTGCAGTATATCAATATATTTATATTATAAATTAAAACTATTTATTTAAATAAATAATAGTCATTCTATTTTAACTCATTATGAACAAAACTGAAGTTTTATATTAAAATTTCGGAGTTTCAGACTATTTGGAGGAGATGACCAATCTAGATCGGTGAAGAAAATACCTATCATCACCATTCACGACCTGGGATATGATCAAAGTTGGGATTTTATTATATTGTCCCCTCCAGTCATGTCTCAATTTGTGTTGGTTTTAGAACTTCATTGAATACTTATTCAGTTTGTATATCGTGCTGATTACTAGTTCAAGTTCGAATATGGGTCATGTTTGGTCAAAAACTAGGTCACTAGGTCAAATTGAAGGAAAATCTTGTTAAATATGGGTCATGTCGGGTCAAAGTGAAGGAAAATCTCGTTAACACTGTAGAAGCCGCATTCTTTGCTTCAACAGCTTAACATTTGGTTTATCTAAATGATATAGATCTAGGAAAAGTTTGAATTTGGGTAATGTCGGGTTAAAAACTAGGTCACTAGGCCAAATTGAAGGAAAATATTGTTTAAAGTACGGAGGCCACATTTCTACTTTGAGCAAGTTGAAACTTTGTCAGAATGTTAGTCTTGATGATATCAGTAGTCCATGTTCGAATATGGGTCATATCCAGTAACAAAAAGATAGGTCACTATGCGAAATGAAGGAAATTTTTTGTTAATACTCTGGAGGTTGCATTTTGAATCTTTGTCAGAATAATTGTCTTGATGTGTTTTGCATTAGAAATCACATTGCATGATTCAGGTGATCACGGCCCTCTAAAAGTCTTGTTTGTTAGATTGATTTTAAATGTTTCACAAACAATACATATAGATAATGTAATTCAACATATCGAATGGGTTTTTAGCTCGACTATTCGAAGAATATGAGGACTCTACTACTCACCCTGGCGTCGGCGTCCACGTCACACCCTGGTTAAGGCGACGACGATACAGGGTGATTTACGCTCTCCTTTTGGAATAAAGTCATTTTGCGAGTAGCTATTGTTTACTCTCTCCATTTTTTTTAAATTTCAGGGTCAGACCATATTTTGATTTTGTTTTTATATTGTTTATTTTCTAGTACTTTTGTTTAGCTCACCAGAGCACAAAGTGCTCAAGGTGAATTTTTGTGATCACCTTTTGTCCGTCGTTCGTCGTACATCGTTCGTCGTCAACAAGTTTATCAGAACATATATCTCCATCAAATCTAAGTCAAGTTCGAAACTGGATCATGTCGGGTCAAAAACTAGATCACTAGGCCAAATCTAAGGAAAATAATGTTAAGACTCTGGAAGCTGCATTTTTGTCCTGAGCATGTTGAAACTTTGTCAGAATGTTTGTCTTAGTAAATTTAGGTCACTAGGCCAAATTTAAGGAAATTCCTGTTAACACTCTAGAAGCCACATTTTTAGTTTAAACTTGAGCATGTTGACATTTATTAGAAAGTTTGTCCTGATGATATCTAGACCAAGTTCGAATATGGGTCATGTATGATCAAAAACTAGGTCACTGGGCCAAATTTAAGGAAAATCTTGTTAACACTCTTACACCCGCATTTTTAATTTGAGCGAGTGATAACTCTACATTGCATGCATCCATGGCCCTTAAACTTGATATGGAGGCTGGGCCTGAAAGTAAATGACCCCTATTGATTTTGAGGTCATTGGGTCAAAACTCAAGGTCACAGTGACCTTGAACCTGAAAAGCTTGTCTGAGTGATAACTCGACATTGCCTCCACCTATGGACCTCCAACTTGACATGGAGGCTGGGGTGACCAGTAGATAACCCCTTTTGATGTTGAGGTAATTGTGTCAAAGGTCAAGGTCACAGTAACCTTGAATGCGAAAAGATTGTCCGAGTGATAACTGGACATTGACTTCACCAATGGCCATATAACTTGACATGAAGGCTGGGGTTGGCCAGTCTAGATGACCCCTATTTATTGTGAGGTCATCAGGTGAAAGGTCAAGGTCACAGTGACCAAGCTTGTCCGAGTGATAACTTAACAATGCCTAAGCTTTAGTCCTCAAACTTGACTTGGAGGTTGGGCCTGACCAGTAGATAACCCCTTTTGATTTGAAGTCATCGGATCAAATGTCAAGGTCACAGTAACCTTGAACGCAAAAAGCTTGTCAGAGTGATAACTCAACATTTCCTGCACCCATGGCCCTAAAACTTGACATAGAGGCTGAGGGTGACCAGTAGATGACCTCTATTGATTTTGAGGTCATTGGGTCAAAGATCATCCAAATATTCCTGACAACATGGCGCATAGTGGTGCATAATGTTTGACAAACACCTCTTGTTG
>JASEVX010000003.1:39511604-39589996 GCA_031761405.1 Serripes groenlandicus | reverse complement strand
GTAAAAAATTATCCTCATATGTTTAAAAAGGAGACCACACTTGAAACGACATATCAGCTAAATTGTTTATCTAAATCGTTGATGCATACTATATATGTTTGGCCCAAGAGAAATGCCAGTTGCGAATCCCATTACTATTAAACAGGTGGCAAGTATGAAATTAATTGGGTGCGAAAGAGCAGATTTTCTTTATTTCTAAATATATTGTTGATCAGAGTTTGTTCTTCTCTTAATTTGTTTCAAGGCTAATAAACATTTAATATCACATATATTTAATCATTTAAGTGTGTAATATTAGCTATCTATCTGTAATAAGGTGTTTGAGCATTCTTTCGAAATATTGACCTCGTCAAGATCGAGTGACATCGAAGAAAGTGAATAAAAAACCAGGCAAAGCTTTAGTGCATGTTTTATTCCTCTGCATTCGAGAGAAAAAAAAAGCATTTCTATATTATCTTTCTATCTCCTACATTCGACCCATGCACTCGCTTCGTGACGTTTAAGAAATCAATTTTTCGTGCTACATTTTTTGTCTGCTTAACAAGTCACTTTTCTAAGTTTACATTTTACTTCCGGTTACTACGCTTTACATTTTGGCAATATGAAACTAGGTCACGAACTGAGGAAAAGGCGTTTCGTCGTTCACGCCCGATAAACAGTCAATCCGGATAAACAGGCTTATATTTGAGACATATTTTCACAAAATCTTTCTTATTTTTGTTTCTGTTACCAGTTTATGCTGATACTTATCTAATAAAAGGATAATTCGACGTGATTTTCATATCGAGAGTCTGCTGCTAGCAGGTGCGCGAATGTAAATGAATTAGACTGTGCGACGTAAAGGTTTGAAGTTATCGCATTTTGATTACATAGTATATGAAAATAAAGTATCTCAGTCTAGCTAATAGGGACTGTTTTGTCTTCGTTTATAAAACAAAAAAAACTTAAATGCGAGTCAAAAAAAGGAAACTGAAAATACTTAAAACATCGGAATATTTATTTCATTTTAGATGTGTCATCACTTAGTGTTTTTAAACAAACGCAATTGTAGTATGTTCAAGACATCTAAATGTGTTTCTTTCTAATAATAACCCCCCTCCCATGTCATTTCCGAAAACCTATTAAAAATAGAAGTCGCGGGCTTCTGCCCGGCGACTAACAAATAAGTCATATTTGACAAAAAATGTAAATTTTAACAACAAATGTTTAACATTGATTTATCACCATAAGCATTAAATTATTCTTAAAAAGTTACCAAAATAGTTTTACTAATAATTTAATAATTTTGAGAAATTCCTTTTGGCTGACCCGAAAGTGTCGTATGTGAACTAGGTCAAATTTATCCGTAGGTTTGGCATCAACAACTTCGACAAGTCAATACATAATATATTTTTTGTTCAGTAGTAAATAACCTACACATGTACATGTATGTGCAATACATACCTGTATTACTAAAATTATGTCTACAATCAGCAATTTACGCTGTGACAGGTAAATAAAAAATATTGAGATTTTTCTTTTGCGAGAATCGATGCAGTCAAGCGTTTTGAGATTACGACATCCGTTCTTGAAATGGCAACGTCCTAAATCGAGGTGAAACTAGCCAAGCTAACGGGAAATATGACTCGATAATCAAATTGTCAAAATACTGTATCATTCTCGATCACTAAACATATTTTTCCAAATATGACCTGGAATTGTTGATGACCCGTAACTGTCGAGTTCACTGTAGTAGAGTGCAGAATTATTATTATCAAGGATGATCTCTCCTAACTTAGGACCTAAGGCTAATATTCCTTTTGATTTGTTTTGATATACATTCTTTGCGAACTAGAACTATCTGCATGCATTACAGCCAAAGACAACCAGGCAAATCCTAAAAATTGCATTCTTTAGGGAAGAAAGTATTTAACCTACCATTTAATTATTTAAAACCCAATAATCGTTTATAATCACTTCAATTCACTTTCAAATTTCAACTAGAAACGGAAACACATGTTCTATTTAGAGATCCGGTCAAAAACTCACATATGTACAATAAAGGAAAATGTAGTTGTCTCCCTTTGACCATAAACTTCCTTTATAAAACCCGAGGCTGCTGACTAACGGAATTTTTTTTTAATGTTTACCTCTTTTACAGATATTATTAAATACAATGATTTTCGACAACGTCACCTATTGTTAGGAGGTCCATTAATGGATCGTACGAATATAGTTATCTGCCAATGCATGTCTATTTCTCATCCTTCTTTAAAATACGGGCGAGTGTGTGTGTCTTCGTTTGTCAATGTTTTAGAGCACATTTTTATGCTCATGCTATTATACATAGACGCTGATTCTCTTATTCAGTCCAACACAGGTATTCCTTTTTGTAACTGTATATATATATATTTTATGAGAGATCATCCAATTAAACTTTCCCCCATTATTGCTGTTCATAATATCAGTAAAAACCATATTATCTAAACCACAATTTAGTTCGCTGTTTGTTAACTTACCAATCATCAAAGCCATACATTGTACACAATGTGATGTATAGGTCTACAAGGGCCGTTTCATGCTGACGAAGCTGAAATGTTAATGTAAATATATACAGAAGAGTGTGGCGATCGGAAAAAACAAATTGCATGATATTGCCCTCTGCGTTTAGTCATGGTTGTTATTTATTGCGAAATTAAGTAGTTTATTTTCGTTATTGTTAAAACGTTTCCCACAATCGGCAGTATGCACACATATTGATAAAAAACAATCATTATTCCTACTTTGACAGGTAAGAAAGGGAATTTTGATTGGCGAGTAGTCAGTACACATTTAAATAAAATCTGCAGGCAATCTTGCACCGAGAAATTGATTGAGCTTCACCTAATCAAAGGGTATAACACAAACAGAATATTGTTTAAAAACCTTATATTTCCACCCCCTACCGCCTATATAATAAAAATAAATAATAGTCTACAACATCAATAATCAATGTAGAAACATATAACATCAACGATTGTGAACAGTGTAGTTCCTGATCGGACTGCGCGGAGACTCACACTGATCTGGATCTGCACTGGTATCATTGTCCCAAACGTCGATTTTCGCATTTCGTGGCCATTTTTTCTGAAATTTGTCACGCACATTTGTAATTTACATTACCAATTAATGTGTAAAGAAAACATTCAAATAGTAAACAATCAACAAGGACACGTGTACATTAAAACGTCATTAATTGCGTCACTGAAATTATGACGTATTTTTTAAACTCTACACGGGCGTTCATTAGATTTGTTTACACGACTAAGCTAACCAGTTGAGAACACATTACTATCGTTGTTCATTGTGGTCTTGGTAGAGACGATTATACGTACTCTGGAGGATTTCTATACACATCTTGGTAAAATATAATAATGAAATGCTCAAATAAACAGTGTGATCAAAAGAAACTTCCTTTCATTTCAAGACTCATAAACTTGTCTATTTTATAAGATACCAGTGTCATTTTAAGATTTCTACCAACTGTTTTTCAGAATCAATGAGTCCTACAGTGTAAACATAAAGAATGAAGTCTTAGTGAGACTCGGGGTGTGCAGCAAAATGAAACAATGAGATACATGTGTACACTGTACAGTTTATTTATCTAGTTGTTCATTTTTTATTTATAATTTCAGCGAGACTGTGGCATTGGTAAAGCTTGGAGCATCAATCTGCATCTAATCAAAATAATCTTGGTAAGTATGTATTCTAAAATGTATGATGGTTTAACATGAACATAGATAACTTATCTACGTTTTAAAAAAAAAATAGTTTTGTTGTCTCGTGATCATGGGCTGGCAAGTGCTATTTCAATATAATTATAGTGTTGACTGTGTGTATTTTAAATATCATATGTAATAATTAGTAAGCTATTTAATCCTGATAGCTATGCAGCAGTTTTTGCGTATCAGTTTTATCAGTAACATTCAGATTCTGAATTAAAGGAACTGTATACAATATGTGATTTAATACTTAAAATACATATCAAGGTGCAATGTTCCACAGAAGTTAGACTCATTAGATCTACCTGTCAAAATCAAACGTTTAAAATACACTGACTCTGTTTAGCAATTACTATAGTGACTGAATTAAAACTATTGCTTTGAAATAGATATATACATTTTATGATCAATTCATAATATTTTTGCATTTTCAGCAGAGTCTGTAAAGTGACGTATTGGTTGTCGTCATTGTGTTTGTTGAGTTTGGCATTTGAAGAAAAGCATCGGGGTAAGAGTTAACAATCTGGTAGCTTACATTTTTCATTTCATTTCGTGTTAAGATCGGCAGAAACGTATACTGTAGAATGTAGTATAACTTTCCGACAATTGGCTTTAATTACACGTGTATGAAGGATGATCCTAATTAACCTTCAAACTTACGCGTTCTGATCTTGATCTTAACCGTTCGTCATTTAACCACATATATATTTTTAAACGAATCATTTTCTGTCCATCGTCGATACATTTTAGTTAAAAAACATCTTCTAAACGGTTTACCACTGGACCAATTTCAACCAAACTTCACAATGCTTAATGGAAATATTTAGCATACAGAAAAGGGGTACAATTAACATTTATCTTCAAATGACATCTACTCCTTATCCACTGGAACAATTTCAGCCTTACGTTATAGGAATGTAACTTTGGGAGTCCTCTTACAAAAGTGTTCAAAGATATAAATTATATACAGAACTTTGGCTGTTGCAGCATCAAAAAGGGAGAAAAATGCCATAAACTGATTTACTATAAAATTCTTCTTCTCTGAATCTGCTTGTCTGATTCCAAAAGAATGTGGTAGAAATGATCATTGAGTTCTCCTCTAAAAAATATGTTCAAGCTATATTGATTGGTTGAAAAACATGTCCACCAGAAAAGGGGCAAAGTGACAAAACTTCAAAATTCCATTCTTATTAAAGTTCTCGTCTGATTTCAAGATAATTTAGCAGAAATGTTCTTTTTATCTATCAATTCTTAGCGAATGCAGTCTAACAAATCCATAAACATGTCTGAATTTGTCAAAAACATCAACAAAAATATGTTCGAATTTGTCAAAACATCAAAGGCGGCATGCTATAATCATAAAAACATGGAATAAGGGTTACTTTTATAATATGGAACTGCACGAATTAATTCACTTCTATTACAGTGACTTGTGATAATGGCTGAGGCACTAGTTCGTTTAACAGATACAGAGAGCAGCAGTTCTGATCACAGTGGTGTTAATAAATACAGACTGCCAGCCTTTGTCGAAATAAGGGAAGAAGAGATACAAGAAGAAGGTCAGGACAGGAAAAGACAGCGTAAAGACAAAACTGACGCTTTCTGTAATGTTTGTCTCATGCACAATTTGATTGCTTTAAGTAAAAATGTGGCGTTTTATCTGTGTTATGTATGTGAACAATATCTGTGTGATAAATGCTTTAAAGGACATGAATCTCATAATTATATCAAATTGGTGAGCGAGAAGAGTGAGAGAGAAACGAGAAGAAGAGAGTTTCTTGGGAAAATGAGGACAGAGAGAAAGAGAGAGGAAAAGTTTGAGAGAGTGAACGATTCAATGGTTGATAGTGTTAATGTGAAATACGGATTGGATCAGGTGGATTGTAGGATATCTGGATTATGTGGACTGGATAATACAAGGTGGGTTGTTTGTGATCATTTTAATTATTGTATAAAACTATTTAATGTAGGATCCAACATCTTACAGAGATATATACGGTTAGGGTCTAATCCTTGGGATGTTACAGAAATACAGGGTAAAAGTGAACCCACTGAACAGGGTATTATGTCCACGGGTGATATTTCTGTAATGAACCGAGTAAAATTGGATAAACAATGTCTGCTAGCCGTTACATTACCATGGAAACATAGAATATTAATTATTGATGTTACACAAAATCCTGCCGTAATCACTAAAACTATAGAAACGGAGAAACAATGTCTTACTATAGATTTTAATGGAGATTATATATTTACGCTCTGTTGTGATGATGATGTTGGTTATGGTCTTGGTCCTTGGTTTGTATTCATGGTGTCCACAGACGGAGTCACGATAAAAACCATAAACACTGATGTAAACATTACTCCTTTTAGTCCTTATCTCGCTGTTTGTTCTGGAAGGTTCTATATAACCGATCCGGACAACAGCAAAGTACTTTGTTTGAATGACGAGGGAAAAGTAGTCTCTCACAAAACAATAGAAGGGTTATGGCTAGGCGGGGTCAGTGTAGACCCTGACACGAACCAAGTTTATGTTTGTGCCACGCCTCACCACAAACTTTACCGACTCGATTCGAGTTTAGAGAGTTTAGAGCCTCTCTTTGATTTCAAGTCGGTAAATTCGAATTGGCCCGTCGCTCTTTGTTTATATAGAGATAAACTCTATGTCAGTCATGTCCCGGGGTCTACTCCTCCAAACTCTGTTACCGTAGTCCGAGTTCTGTAATTCCTCTCTATTACCATATTACACAGTGTGACATAGCAACACTTGTCTCACGTGAAAGTGTTCCATGATTGTTCTTTTGTTTCCATGGTTACCGATGAACTAGATGACTTTCTCTCATTATTTATTCTGCTGTGATGCCTCGTACACACAGGCGATACAAATCTTGTTATATATTATACTATTTTTATTTATTTATTTATTTATTTATTTATTTTTTATTTATTTATTTATTTATTTATTTATTCTTATTCTGACTTCAAATTTTGATGACTTAATTTTTACTTATACATTTTAGATTTTATTTATCCATCATACCGTTATAAATTCTAGTCCTTATTTCGCCGTTTGTTCTGGAGTCCTTTCAATTGTTGGTGTTACGACAACGTATGTTTTTATGAACAATAAGGAAAAAGTGGTATTTCTCAGAACAATAGAAGTGTCAGGGCCACATGGGATCAGTGTAGATCCAGACACCAATTAAGTTTATATTTGTGCTCGGGTCACTACAAACTTATCGACTCGTTTCTAGGTATAAGAGAGATCCGAGTTTTAATAAGATTCGGACTCACTTCTTTGTCACATTGTTTTGTTGACACGTTTCCATCTTTCGTTTTGCCTCAAGCACAGTAGATTGCTTTCTGTTGCTTTCGTTAAGAATAAGATTTTGTTCTATTTTATAATTTATTTTAACTAGATCTATATTGATATCCATTCAGCTTATTGTACAACTTATATACATGTATATTACGATGTTGTTTATCCGGCAAACACTTTCACACTTATTTGACTAAAGCAATTTTTTTTTTTTAATTCATAACATCATAGCATGTACTTCCGTGTTTTATTCGGTACAGTACTGGCTACTAAAACTACTGCACACTGTGTTATTCAGTTTACATAATCCAGTGAATATCATGTTTTATATATATATACTTAACCCTTAACTGTGAATTGAATTCGTATTTTACATTAATGTGTGTGTGTGTGTGTTACTGATATTTGAAATACAGCTACAGTATTTTGTGTTTAATGCATTGTCATTGTATTGGAATTATATGAATAAATACATGCTATTGTTTGTAGACTTTGTCATTTTATCATAAACATTATTAAAAGACATAGAAAGTATGTTCAGTGGTTTAGTTTGATATTTCTATCAATGAGTCCTTTCAACTATCTTGAAACTCCCATTTGGTCCTTTGAACTATCTTGAAACTCCCATTTTTCTAAAACTTAAACAGATGTACGTGTACTGGTGTAAACCACTGGTAGAAAACAGGTGGAACACATTATTTGAAAAGAAACACACGATGTCTTGAGATTTTTGAAAACATTGTAGAAAAGGTAGAATTATTACACTTTTATTGTAATTTTCTATTTACGACGAAAACAAACGGCCGTTGAGCCGCGCCACACTCAAACTAACATTCGGATGGTTAAACAGTAATTGATATCACGGTTTTAACAAAGGCTGCTTGAACGACTAGATCGCAAACAAGACAGATCCAGATCAGATTGTTCGGACGCGCATGTTTATCTGAATCTTAAATTTTATCAAAAACCCACGGGTCGGTTTTCGTGTGATGTGGCTCATTTTAAGATTATCTATGTTAATTGGTAATCATGGCTGACGTTCTTTCTGTGGCTAAGTACACAATATATCCACCAGTGTTCCGATTTATATTGCTACAGATATATTTCATGTGGGAATTATTGCGTACCGGTGACGACCCTATCACCTTGGTATAACTTGGATGATGCACGCCACAACCGTAAACAAGGAATGGTATTTGGCGCTGCACTTTTTAATGCCGCTTCAGTAACATTTGAGCACTCACTCTTGGAATAAAAAAGGAAGGGTTGAAATTGAAAACAAGTTGAGATCAATGTTTTGGGTGTTTTTTGAGATCACATTTGGGCAGAATAAGATCATTTGCACATATATCAAATAGGGCAATATGACGAGAGGTTCTTTGAAAAATATAAACGGCATTTTACTTAAGATCGTGGGAAAAAGAATTCCGGCTGTTCTGGCTGGTCAACACAACCTATGTAGCTAGAAGTCCGGCTGGTTAACACACCCGGAGTAGCTAGACGAACCGCTGTTCTGACTGGTCAACACAACCGGAGTATGTAGACCTCCACCTGTTCTGGCTGGCAAAAACAACCGGAGCAGCTAGAAGTCCGGCTATTCTGGATGATAAATACAACCCGAGTTGATATAAATGCGCCCTTTCTGACTGGTCAATACAACTGGAGTAGCAAGAGCTCCAACTATTCTAGCTGGTCAACACAACTGGAGTAGCTAGATCGCTGACTGTTCTATCTGGTCAACACAACCGGAGTAGCTAGAGCTCCGGCTGTTCTGGCTGGTATACACAACCGGAGTAGCAAGAGTTTCGGCTGTTTTTGCTGATCAAAACAAACGGAAAAACTAGGGTTCTGGCTGGTCAACACAACCGGAGTTGCTAGAGCTCCTGCTGTTTTGGCTTTTCAATAAAACCGGAGTAGCTACAGCTCCGGCTGTTCTAGTTGTTCAACACAACTGGAGTAGTTAGAGCTCCGTCTGGTAAACGCAACTGGGGTAGATAGAAGTCCGGCTGATCTGACAGCTCAACACAACCGGAGTAGCCAGGGCTACGGCTGTTCTAGCCTAGCTGGTCAACACAACTGTAGTATCTAGAGCGCCGACAGATCTAGCTGGTCAACACACCCGGAGTAGCTAGAGCTCCGGTTGTTCTGGCTGGTATACACAACCGGAGTAGCTAGAGCGCCGACTATTCTGTCTGGTCAAAACAACCGGAGTAGCTAGAGCTCCGGCTGTTCTAACTGGTCTAAACAACCGTAGTAGCTAGGGCTCCGGCTGTTCTAGCTGTCAATACAACCTCAGTCGCTAGAATTCCGGCTATTCTAGCTGGTCAATACAACCGCAGTCGCTAGAATGCCAAGTGTTCTGGCTAGTCAACACAACCGAAATACTTAGAGCTCCGGCTGGTCAATTCAACCGGAGAGTAGTAAGAGGTCCGGCTCTTATGGCTGGTCAACATAACCGGGGTATCTAGTGCTCCGGCTTTTCTGGCTTGTCAATACAACCGGAGTAGCTAGAAATCCGACTGTTCTGGCTGATCACCACAATTGTAGTAGCTAGAAGGATCGCTATTCCGACTGGTCAACATAACCAGAGTATGTAGAGCTCCACCTGTTTTGGCTGGCAAATACAACCGGAGTAGATAGAAGTCCGGCTATTCTGGCTGATCACCACAATTGGAGTAGCTAGAAGCTATTCTGGGTGATACACACAACCCGAGTAGCTAAAGGTCATGCCTTTCTGGCTTATCAACACAACCGGAGTAGCTAGAGCTCCGACTATTCTGGCTGGTCTACACAACCGGAGTAGCAAGAGCCCCGTCTGTTCAACACAACCGGATAAACTAGAGCTCCTGCTGTTCAACACAACCGGATAAACTAGAGCTCTTGCTATTTTGGCTGTTCAATACAACCGGAGTAGCTACAGTAGTCAACACAACCGGAGTAGTTAGAGCTCCGTCCGATAAACATGTGCGTCAAGTGAGAACGTTGTTCAAGGTTTAAATTATAAAACTAATTGATCGACCAAATGCCTCAATGCTATAAAGTTCAAAATGTTGGGGCAGATCACGCCTAACCTGACCTTTTGTAATTTCGACCGGCGACGATCAAGTCCAGTCTGAACATCCGCACAGCCTGATCATGATCCTCCTTATAGAGAGTTTCCATATAATTTCCCCCGATTTTTTCCAAATCGTTTGCTGCAGAAACTGTTCGGCATGCCCGGTCCAGAGTTCGCCTTTTGAGAGTCGGACAATCTTACCACAACAACAAAGATAACAAAACTATATTGAAATGCGAGGAATTAAAAACTCGTACACAACTTAAACATGGGCGGGAGAGACGGAGCAGTCCAAATGACAGATAATAGCAAAAGCTATATACCATTGTTCGGTTCGTGAGAAAAACTACATGGTCATTCTTGTGTACATTAATAGATCCAGATCAGACTGTATATTCGCAGTCTTATTAAGATATACACTTTTCACATACTTCTTGCACAAGCCTGTCAGAAGATTTAGTCAACTTGTGTAGAATCTAATAAGACTAAGCAGGCGGACACGATTATACATATACATGTATATATAATTTATATATATATCAATAACAAGGTGTCGTCTGGGGGGAAAGGGGAACTTGTAACATTTGCAAACAGCGAATACTCAGATGAGCATTCGATGTTGGTCTGAGTATAACCAAGAGTCGTGTAGCGTCAAATAATGTAGTTTATTTTGTTAATGTGAAACCTAATTATTATGCGTATACCTTCTAATTTAAACGGAACTCAGTTGACAGTGGTATTCGAATGGATTGGTTTAGTTTAGTTTACATCAATTGCGAAACAAGCTTTCAGCTTACATTAATCATGCTCGATGTCTGCTTCCTGGAGACTTAACCAGTACTTGCGCCGTATGTGTGGACAATACCAAGTCAAAACGCGCTCATCACTGGACTCGAACTCGACCTCTGCACGACTGTCTTCCAACTGATGTTTACACTGTGACAATGCCGTAAAGCTAGATTGTAGCCTGACTATTTACGCTCCAAATCCGTAGTTTTATGCCAAAGCAGTATCGGGTGCAATAATAACCTGTTTTTGCCTGACGTGGCTCATATAAAAAGCAAAGCGCCTGTGCAGGAACTCGACCTCTGCACGACTGTCTTCCAACTGATGTTTACGCAGTGATAATGTAACAATGCCGTAAAGCTAGATTGTAGCCTGACTATTTACGCTCCAAATCCGTAGTTTTACGCCAAAGCAATATCGGGTGCAATAATAACCTGTTTTTGCCTGACGTGGCTCATATAAAAAGCAAAGCGCCTGTGTAGCAGGATGATTTTATTGTCTAAAGACCCGAATACAAAAGGAATATCGCTTATGGTAATTAATTTCCTTATTTTTGAATAAATATTGATTATATGTTCGAATTGGGTCAATGTGTACCATAGGACTCAGGGTTGCGCTGTTAGCATTACGACGGACTAGCTGGTGTCAGGACAAATTTACCATCAGTACTGGTAACTTATACAGAAAACGCCCCGATATAACTGAAAAATGTTAAATGCGGCGTAAATCACCAAACAACCAAACAGTATCAAGACTAGCTTTAGATATAATACCAAACAGTATGAAGACCAGCTTTAGATATAATATCAAACAGTATGAAGACCAGCTTTAGATATAATATCAAACAGTATCAAGACTAGCTTTAGATATAATTCAAATTATTTGAACTTATCCTAGACAAATGGTTACCTTTTCCGGTAGACTTTTTAACCCATTGGTGAAAGACGAAAAACGCTGGCCGAACTTACTGTTCTCAATCAGCGGGAAATAATGTTGGTCAAGTCAGGATTCGAACTCATGAAGCTATGGCCGAGAGCCCAGGTCAACTAAGCTACCGGCGCTCGTAATAATATAATTGAACTGAGTGGAGTAGCGATTATAGTACCCCTTTTAGAGAACTTGAAAGCGTGACTCGATTCCTGGTCGTGTCAAGCTGTTATCTTTTAAAAGGTAGTAGTAGTTTTCCGTCTTGATTCCGAGGGTTACAGGGTTAATATTACGACACCGGATATTTCACAATTCACCGAATCTTTGGTGTAATGATAGAGCGTCCGACTTGGATGTGGTATTATTGGAAGGTGATTATTATGTAATAATCTCCTTCATTTTCTGTTGCCTCAGAAGAATACTTTGACATGACAGGTTTCGTACGTTTTCATGAATGAACTCTCAGTGTTTAAACCTTTACATGATAGAATACGACACAAATGAAAGGGATACATTTTGAAAACATTTCTAGAAAACATAACAATTACTCAAAAAGACTTATTCCTTCTTTTTACAGAATGTGTCAACCCTCTACCAAAAAGATTATTTCAATATTCTAGATACATGTACCACACTTTTATACAGCTGTTTTCTTATATCATTTTCCGCACTTTGACCGGGAATGTAGATGCGATCTTATCTGCGTTCCTGTTTTATGTGGATCTTAAGCAGAATACATTTGAAACCATTGTAACAACGCTTGCCACTTTATTTCAATACACTTTCAATGACAGAGATTTTCCATAGTTTTGTCTATATATTTCCCAATTCGCCGACCTCTTATGTTGGTCTTTGAGAACAAGGGTAAGTTAGACTGTTTGTTTGTTTGTTTGTTTCCTTTATTTTCCCCATGTATTTGGAGATTTCTTTACATACAAATAAATACAAGTTATGAATATAACAAATTCAACAAAGGAAAAGAATGGAGACATATTTCTTTCATTCAAGCTGACATTCTTCATTCACTCACACGCTCATACGCCTAATACTCATTCACGAATTGATACATGGCATATTATTTTCTTGGTTATAGGAATAAACATTCGATCGGATATGATATAGGTATCCGATCAAATGCCTCTCTTGTGTATAGTAATTGATAATGACATTTAAGGATATCTGTCGAACAGGCCAACATGCCTGCAAACAGCTGCGACATACGAGTGGCATAACCTGTAAAAATATTGGGTACAATGAATATATGTGTTAGGGTACATTCCAAGAACCTTTCCTAAGACAGACTCATCATTGCTGTCGCTGATGAGCTCGTTATATAATGAGTGGCCGTTGAGTTGTTTAACTGAATCAAGGAATGCGATACGTAAGGAGCATGTGGCTTGACAGGATACTACGTAATGACTTACACAGTCGTAATGAGTAACTTGGTCACAGAGCGGACAAATGCTGTGTTCGAGGTTACTTGGGGTTCGGACCCATACTTTTGACACGATATATGCAGAGCGTAGTTCATCGGTTGTGGATGCTATATTCCAGACAGTCGCTATCTTTCGGGAGGGATGAATTATGCGGAAACGCTTGTAATCTCTTTCTTGCGTAAATTGTTCTGTCATTGATTGGTCTTCATGCGTTTTGATAACATTACGGATGGTGTTTTTCCATGATGTTTTACTGGGGAAAGTTTTGTTACACATGTATATTTGTATAAGTTGGTAATGTTATATTTTCTTAATAGGCAGTATATATCTGGCACAAAACTTCGAACGTGGGATGGCTTTATAGTATGCATGTACAACCTGAATAAGAATATAGCTTTAACAATAGAGCTTGGTGAACTGGAGATCATCTTTTGTAAAAATATTAACTTTCGAATATGAATGACTGAGTTAAATGGATTTATGCCTAGCATGGATTCTGTTATATGCGACCTGGTTCTGTTAGGGTGCCCTTGAATGTTTTTCAATATGGAGTGCTAGAACTTGTTTATTTGTCCAACATCCTGATTGTTCATATTTGACCAAGTTTCGCACCGGTAAATTATTGTCGGTATGACTACTTTTTTGTATAAGTTACAGGAGATGACGGGGTTTACTCCCTTTGGTCTTAACCCTATACTGTTATATGCGTAGTAAGCTGCTCTCCCCTTTTGAATAGCTGTTTTGATAGAGATTACATGTTTTCGTTTGCTGGTCAGTGTAGTTCCCAAAAATGAACAACAGACTCGCAGGTTTTGACTGCTTTGCCATTTAACAGTAAATTAGGTCTATGTGTGCGTCTTTTTAATGGATGTGCATCGAATGTGATTGCAACAGTTTTGTCAGTGTTGTATTGTATAGGTGCAAACGGCTCCACAAAAATTTGTTATCTATCTTTAATATGTATATTAAAAAGATCATTTAAATAATTTAAATAGTCTTCTTTTAGGTTGAATAAACGTTGTCAATATCATATAGACAAAGAACAAAATAAACGTACCCCTTCACCTATAATCGATGTATATCAAATATTATTATAGCTATTGCTTAGGTGCAAACGGTCTCGGATGCGGCACTTCTTCATCTACAATGAAATTTTTATTTCATCAAAATAAATTTAGATTTAGATGGTCTTTTTTGAAGATATATTTGTAACTGCATGGTTTTAAATGTATTAGTGATAGTTCGGAAATGCTCCCGATTCGATCCGAGGTTTTATGACACTCATAAAATAATTTTGTATCCCCAGGGGTCTTAATCCGAGTCTTATACACGATTCTCAATGTTGAACAACTTAGTTAGATTTGAAACTTAAACAAGAGGGCCATGATGGCCGTGGATCGCTCACCTTAAGTATACAATGTACTGCAATGCAAAACACATCAAAACAATTATTCTGAATGCAACCTCCACAGTGTTAACAAGATTTTCTTTCCTTTGATCTATATTTTTTTACCTGATATGACCCATATTCCAACATGGACTAGATATCATCAAGACAACATTCTGACAAATGTTCAACTTGCTCAAAGTAAAAATGCGGCCTCCGGAGTTTGAACAATATTTTCCTTTATTGACCTTGTTTCTGACCCATATTCGAACTTGACCTAGATATAATTCAGACAAACATTCTGACCAAATTTCAAGCTGCTGTAGCAAAACAAAAAATGTGGCATCCACAGTGTTAACAAGATTTTCCTTCCTTTGATCTATATTTTTTTACCTGATATGACCCATATTCCAACATGGACTTGATATCATCAAGACAACATTCTGACAAATGTTCAACTTGCTCAAAGTAAAAATGCGGCCTCCAGAGTTTGAACAATATTTTCCTATATTGACCTGGTTTCTGACCCATATTCGAACTTGACCTAGAAATAATTCAGACAAACATTCTGACCAAATCTCAAGCTGCTGTAGCAAAAAATGTGGCATCCAAAGTGTTAACAAGATTTTCCTTCAATTTGGCCTAGTGACCTAGTTTTTGACCCTACATGACCCATATTTAAACTTGGCTTAGATATCATTTTGATAAACATTCTCATTAAATTTCAAGCTGCTGAAGCAAAAAATGCGTCTTCTACAAAGTTAACAAGATGTTCCTTCAATTTGGCCTAGTGACCTAGTTTTTAACCCGGCATGACCCATATTCAAACTTGGCCTAAATATCATTTAGACAAACATTCTGACTAAATTTCAAGCTGCTTAAGCAAAAAATGCGGCATCCAAAGTGTTAACAAGATTTCCCTTCAATTTGGCCTATTGACCTAGTTTCTGACCCAATATGACCCATATTCGAACTTGACCTAGATATTTTTAAGACAAAACATTCTAACTAGATGTTCCCTCAATTTGACCTAGTGACCTACTTTTTGACACGACATGACTAATGTTCGAACTTGACCTATATATCATCAAGACAAACATTCTGAAAAGGTTTCAACATGCTCACGTTGAAAATGTGGCCTCCAGAGTGTTAACAAGATTTTCCTTCAATTTGACCTAGTGACCTGGTTTTTGATCTCATATGGCCCAGTTTCGAACTTGTCCAAGATTTGATGGAGATGAATGATCTGATAAACTTTCATGAAGATTGGATGCAAAATGTAGCCTGTAGAGTGTTAACAAGCTGAAATGTTGAAGACGCACGCCGGACGGCGGACAAAATGTGATCACAATAGCTCACCTTGCACTTCGTGCATAGGTGAGCTAAAAAAGAAACGTTCAAAATACATTTAGTGAAAGAAAGGAATTTAGTGATTAACATCCCTGTTAAGATTGGTTTCTGGAAGTTATGGAGCAAACTTTTATGGCCCATATATGAATTATATAGGGGTAGCTATAATACCCTGGAGGTGGTATAAACACCTAACAGATGACTGTCATTACCTTTGATTAGATTGTGTACTATATGAAATTGCACTTTTATAAGATTAAAATAATTAATACATTCAATTCAGTTGTTTTAATTGTCACTTCTTATAAAATTGAATATTATGTAATTAGTGAAAATGAAAAATTTGCTGTTAACATTTAATTGCATTTAATGATTTATTATGGAGCAAAGTGTTTATATAGATGATAAACAAAAACTGCAACAATCCTTTAGTTAAAGTCTTTGATCACCAAACAAATGTAACAATCTATTAATTAATGTAGTTTATCACAACTACTGTAATACTGTAATAATTTGAGTTTGTTTTTTGACTGGAATTTGTGTAATTATTTTATAAGTATAAAAGCCTTGACAATGTGAAAATCTTCATTCGCATTTAACCCTTTCCCTCATACGACAATTCTGTCAAAAATAGAAAATCTCCATAATTGAATGGATAACCCATGACAAAAAGTGGAAAACATTGTGGCAAAAGAAGAAATTGCACGTTTTGTGCAATTTCTTCTTTTGTCACTATGTTTTCAAAAAGCCGTCTGCTGCAGAGGCGTCAGAAAGCGTCTATATGAGGGAAAGGGTTAACTAACTCATTAGTCATGGACGAGCCTTGTATGTTCTGTCATAGAACCGTCACTAGGAGGATGCATTCTCTGCAGTGTGATAACTGTCAAGGATGGCAGCATCGAAAAAATGTAACACAGAGAAGACAAGTACCGGTTTCTGAGGAAGGTCATGTCACTGTCATTCCTGTCATTCCTGCCAGCCAAGCACATTCGCCCCACATTCGAGGTGCTAAAAGACCAAGCACAGGAAAGCGGTCATGAGGGTATTATCAACCTCATGACGTATGTCAGGAAAACATGGTTTTAAAGTTCCATCTGGCGCCCTGAGAACTGGTCAGTGTTCCAGCAAACAGTCATTTGAATTGCCACATCACCACTTAAAATCTTATCCAATAAAAATCAAAACATCAAATCAATGCCTTAAATCATTCTATTACAATGTGCGAATCATCATTTTGAAGGAGTCAAGTGACTGTGGTTAAACGACATTAAAATATCACAACAACAAATCAATATGTAAGCCAATATGTTTTCAGGGTGGCACCATAGAATAAAGGGATGTGTGGGTCGCGTAGGGCCAACATTTTACATTCTTGTTCCATTACTGCTACAGGAGGGCAGGACAGGAGGCTGAATTCAGCTGGTGTTGGAGTAGTCCCTGAATCGATACCGAAGGTTGACTTATAGGAAAACACATGCCCGGCTCCAGAAACTTTGGGAAGAATATGAAGATGGGGTACATGGGATGACGACCAGCGAACTCTTGAGAGAAATCAGCTATTTAATAGGTTTTGCCCCGCCAAAACAGCATCAGTAGAGTTCATTAGAATGACTTCTTAATATACTATAATAAAGCAGAAGTGTGGTGATATTGTTTCTTGTTGTTTTATTTTATTGAAAAATGCGCTCTTAAATATTTTACTCAATAAATATGTTTTATGTTTTATTTTCTTGCAAATGGTGATTTTCATAATGGCATTTGAAAACAATGAATGAAGAGTTTTAGATAGAAAATAAAAAAAATAAAAAAATAAATTATTCCCTTAATATCATAAAATATATTATTTATTTGTTCACATTTTTAAATATTTTTCATCAATAAAATACATAATTATTTTCACATTTTTACTCATTTATCATAATTAATAAATACATGATTTAAACAGAATGTCTTATGTTATCACACCTCCAGGGTATTATAATTATCACCTGTTAAGGTGTTAATACCACCTCCAGGGTATTATAGCTACCACTATATAATTCATATATGGGCCATAAATGTTTGAGCCATAACTTCCTGATACCTTAAGATTCTTTCGAATAGTATATGTGTGGTTTTTTTTTCTTTTTTTGCTGTTTCTGTCTTTTGTGTATGTTTTTTATCATTATTTAATATCATTTTATAAACTAAATAATAATAATAAGGTAAATTTAGTGACAGAAATTAATTTGGTACTTGACTTCTATTAAACATTTCTGTAAAGCTTCTTCATCATAATTATATTTGATTTTATTAAGGAAGATCTTCATGTTGGATGGCTGTCACAATCAGTCAAGATCATAAGCTGAGACATGTGTATGCAAATGACAGGCAAATGATATTGGTACATTAAGTCAACTTTAACTAAAACTAAAACTAGAACTATCACTGAAGATGATAAATACCCCCAAAACAGCACCTTCACCTACACCATAACTAAATAAGTAAAAGGGCCATAACTCTGTAAAATATCATGCAATTGTAACCCCTTTAGGATATGCACATCTCCTCTTGGTATAGAAGCTTCATATAAAATGTTATTGAATTCCAACCAATTCAATTCAATTCAATTCAATTCAATTCTTTATTCAAGTATTTAGGCCTCTGGCCCATATACATTAATATTTACAAATGATACAATATGAATGACACAATTGGAATGAGATATTTTACAGAAACAATTATTGAGATATATTATAGAAACAATTATTGAGATATATTACAGAAACAATTATTGAGATATATTACAGAAACAATTTTTGAGATATATTCTTAAAGTATTGAAATAGTTATATGATTATAAACAAACAAGTAATCTATACATTGTTTAATGATATAATTCAGGTAATATAAAACGGCGAATGAACGAGTGTGTGGTTGATTGACTCTTGTAGTTAATGAATGTGTTGGTGATCGAGGGCATGAGTGAGTGAACCAGTGGTTTGTAAGAAATAGGCCGGACAAAATATGGCTTACTTAATAAGTAAAAGGGCCATAACTCTGTAAAATAACATGCAATTGTAACCCCTTTAGGATATGCACATCTCCTCTTGGTATAGAAGCTTCATATAATTTTTTTTATTGAATTCCACCAAGTGGTTTGTAAGAAATAGGCCGGGCAAAATATGGCTTACTTAATAAGTAAAAGGGCCACAACTCTGTAAAATAACATGCAATTGTAACCCCTTTAGGATATGCACATCTCCTCTTGGTATAGAAGCTTCATATAATTTTTTTATTGAATTCCACCAAGTGGTTTGTAAGAAATAGGCCGGACAAAATATGGCTTACTTAATAAGTAAAAGGGCCACAACTCTGTAAAATAACATGCAATTGTAACCCCTTTAGGATATGCACATCTCCTCTTGGTATAGAAGCTTCATGTAAAATTTTATTGAATTCCACCCAGTGGTTTGTAAGAAATAGGCTGGACAAAATATGGTTTCCGACCGACAGACAGACAGACAGACAGACAGACATACAGCCCGACACAGTGACTCCTATATACCCCCCCCCCCCCCCCCCAAAAAAAAAAAAAACTTTGTTTTTTGGAGGTATAAATATTGAATATATTACTATTTTCCTATTTTTAGTAACTCTGATTTAAGATATTCATAATATGTTGAAGGACATTATGTTTTTATTGTTTAGGTAAAATTGGAAATCAATGTAACAAACAAGAATTTCGCGTAATTAAATGTCTCGCTGTCCCCTGCTTTGACTATCAATGCAAGAGTAAAAGAAAAAAAGTAAAATAACAAAACTTTAACTTTGAGCTAAACACAAAGTTAAACAAGAGGGCCATGATGGCCCTATTTCGCTCACCTGATTTAATAGAACTTCAAAAAATTTCATTTTTTTTACTTTATACATATAAGGAAAACAAGCAACCTTGCTGGTGTCCATTTTTTTCAAAGGATCAGAATAAATTGAACAACCTTGGCAGAGGGTCACACAAGGAGCATTTGTGCCAAATTATTTTCAAATTGTGCCAGTGATTGAGTACAAGAAGAATTTTTTACTATATTACATATAAGGAAAACAAGCCAATTATTATTGGAATAATTTCAACAATCTTGGTAGAGGGACACACAAGGAACATTTGTGCCAAATTATTTTTAAATCAGGCATTTACTTTTGGACAAGAAGATTTTTAAACTTTTTACAATGCACATATAAGGACAGGAGGACCATGACGGTCCTATAATCGCTCACCTGATTAAATCATACATAAAAAGTTTTCTGTGTTTTTTCCCCTATATGAGTCTATGAAAAACAAGTGATTCCCGCGGAGGGGTCATTTTTGACCCCAGGGCTATAATTTGAACAATCTTGGTAGAGGTCCACTAGATGATGCTACATACCAAATATCAAAGGCCAGGGCCCTCTACTTTTAGACAAAAAGATTTTTAAAGTTTTTCCCCTAAATGAGTCTATGTAAAACAAGGGACCCCTGGGATGGGGTCATTTTTGACCCCATGGCTATAATTTGAACAATCTTGGTAGAGGGCCACTAAATGATGCTACATACTAAATATCAAAGGTTGGGCTCTCTTTTTTAGACAAGAAGATTTTTAAAAAAAATTCTCTATGAGTCTATGGAGAACAAGTGACCCCCGGGGAGGGGTCATTTTTGACCCCAGGGCTATAATTTGAACAATCTTGGAAGAGGTCCACAATGATCATACCAAATATCAAAGGCCTGGGCCTTCTACTTTTAGATAAGAAGATTTTTAAGGTTTTTTCCGTATATGAGTCTATGTAAAACAAGTGACCACCGGAAAGAGACCACAGGGCTATAATTTGAACAAGCTTGGTAATATCAAAGGCATGGGCCGTCTACTTTCAGACAAGAAGATTTTTTAAGTTTTGGTTAATTTTCCCTTTTTTGAACAAGTTTGAAAGAGATCCATCCAAGGAACATACCTGTAAAATTATTTTGAATTTTGAATTTGGTTAATTGGTTTAGGAGGATAAGTTGTTTGTAGGAAAATGTGAACGGACGGACGACGACGACAATGACGGACGACGAGCGATCACAAAAGCTCACCTTGCACTTCGTGCATTGGCGAGCTAAAAACAAGCTCCGCCCCCTGGTGGCCATGTTTTTCAACGGATCAGAATTATTTGAACAATCTTAGTAGAAGGTCCCCCAAGGAACTTTTTTGCCAAACTATCTTTAAATCGAACTGGTACTTTTGGACAAGAAGATTTTTAAAGAGTTTACAATGCACTTATAAGGAAAACAAGCTCCGCCCCCTGGCGGCCATGATTTTCAACGGATCAGAATAATTTGAACAATCTGGGTAGAGGGTCCACCAATAAACATTCCTGCAAATTAATTTTCAAATCGGGCTAGTACTTTTGGACAAGAAGCTTTTTAAAGTTTTGGCAATTTTCCCCTTTTCTGATGCCGCAGCAACCAAAGTTCTACTTGGAATTAAATTCTTTGAACATCTTTAAAAGAGGACCACCTAAGGAACATTGCTGAGAATTTATTTTGAAATCAGTCCATTGGTTTAGTAGGAAAAGTCATGTTGTAGGAAATTGTTAATAGACGGACGTACAGACGATGACGATGCCGGACGGTGAGTGATCGCAAAAGCTCACATCGCACTTCGTGCTTAGGTGAGCTAAAAATAAAATAACAAATAGAAAATAATATTACAAATTATATAAATAACAAAAGCAAATAAATATTAACCCTTTCCCTCATACAACAATTCTGCAGCAGACGACTTTGACCATATTTTGTAAAACAATAGAATATCTGTAAAATTGAATGGATAACCTATGACTAAAAGTGGTAAACATTGTGGCAAAAGGAGAAACTGTTTGTTTTGAGCAATTTCTTCTTTTGTCACTAAGTTTTCAAAAAGCCCTCTGCTGCGGAGGTGTCAATAAGCGTCTATATGAGGGAAAGGGTTAAGCTTGTTACAGGGAAAATAAACAAATTAAAAATATCTCAAATAGGCAAAAAACAACAAAATTATGCTCCAATATACGTGACACTCTAATTCTTTATGAGCAAATTCTCCTTTAACTACAATGATTTTTCGAAAAGGTTAAGATTGTTCTGTGTTAGGCTAAATATATGACACTCTTTAGGATTGTTCACTTTTAACCCTTTTCCCACATACAGCAAATCTGTAGCAGAGAACTTCAAAAACATAGAAAATCTATATTAATAATGGTACAAATACTAAAGCAAGAGGACCATGATAGTCCTATATCGCTCACCTGATTTAATAAAACTTAAAAAAGTTTTCAGTGTTCTTTCCCCTATATGAGTCTATGAAAAACAAGCGACCCCCGGGGCACGGGTAATTTGTGATCCCAGGGCTATAATTTGAACAATCTTGATAGAGGTTCACTAGATGATGCTACATACCAAATATCAAAGGCATGGGCCTTCGGGCCTTCTACTTTCAGACAAGATTTTTTTAAGTTTTGGTTAATTTTCCCTTTTTTGTTGCTGTAGCAACCAAAGTTCTGCATGGAATAGAATTCTTTGAACAAGTTTGAAAGAGATCTAACCAAGGAACATTCCTGTAAAATTATTTTGAATTTGGTTAATTGGTTTAGGAGGAGAATTTGTTTGTAGGAAAATGTGAACGGACGGACAACGACGGACAACGGACGGTGAGCGATCACAAAAGCTCACCTTGCACTTTGTGCATAGGCGAGCTAAAAATACAAGAAATTAAAAATAAATAATAATTGAGCTGAACGCAGTTAAAAAATACAAAAAATTAGAAATGATGGCCCTGGATCGCTCACCTGATTTTTTTTTCACTTTAGCTATATAAGCCCCGCGCCCTGGCGGCTATAGTTTCCCACCAATCAACTTGGATTGAAGGAATCTGATAGAGGGTAACCCTAGGAAAATTTCTACAAAATTATATGAAAATCGGCCTGACACTTTTTGAGGAGAAGATTTTTTAAGTTTTCACTATAGCCATATAATGCAAAATAGCCCTGCCCACTGGCGGCCATGTTTTTCGACCAATCAACATGGCTTGAAGGAATCTGAAAGTGGGTCACTTAAGGAACATTTCTACAAAATTATTTGAAAATCCGGCCTGACACTTTCGGAGAAGAAGATTTTTTAAGTTTTCACTATAGCCATATATGGCAAAATAGCCCCACCCCCTGGCGGCCATGTTTTTTGACCAGTCAACATGGCTTGAAGGAATCTGATAGAGGGTCATCTAAGGAGCATTTCTACAAAATTATTTGAAAATCAGCCAACCAGTTTGGGAGTAGATTTTTTAAGTTTTCACTATAGCCATATAAGGCAAAATAGCTCCTCCCCCTAGCGGCCATGTTTTTCGACCAATCAACATGGCTTGTAGGAATCTGATAGAAGGTCATCCAAGGAACATTTCTACAACATTATATAAAAATCGGCTTCACACTTTCGGAGGAGATGATTTTTTAAGTTTTCACTATAGCCATATAAGGCAAAATAGCCCCGCCCCCCTGATCTGAATCTGATAGAGGGTCATCCAAGGAACATTTCTACAAAATTATTTGAAAATCTGCAAACCAGTTTGGGAGAAGAAGAAGTTTTTTTCATTTCGTTGCCATGGAAACCAGAATTCTGCATGGATCCCAACAATTTTAAGGAAATCTAGTGAGGTCATTGAGAGGATGCTTTCTGTGAAGTTTCTTCCCAATTGGTTATTGAGGAGAAGAAGTTGACGCACGACGGACAAAAGGCGATCACACTCAGGTGAGCTAAAAATACAAGAAATTCAAACAAAATAACAAAATACAAACGTTTTTCCCTGAAACCTGTTTGATATGTTGAAGTACTTAATTTATGAAATTTGAAATTATTCTAACAAAATACTTTCAACGTTGAAGTTTGGCATTTGCTTTAACCCTTTCCCTGATATAGACGCATTCTGACACCTAGAGCTGCAGAAGATTGCTTTTTGAAAACATGGCAACAACAAAAGAAAATGCTCCAAACAAGCAATTTCTCCTTTTGTCACCATGTTTTCAAATCTGTTCAATTAGTGTACATTCATTTGAAGTGAGTTTCTATTTTTTTCGGGTCTGTTTTCAAAGACAAAAAGCTCTTTTCTTTCTTTCAATCTTGAAGTTTGACATTTGCCTCTAAGCAAACAGTTAAACCAGCTTTCCAAGTTATCGAACAATACTGGTTATCTACAAAGGCTCTTTTCTTACGTTTAATCTTGAAGTTCGACATTTGCCTTAAAGCAAACATTTAAATCAGCGTTTCAATCAGTGAAGCAGTTTGGTAGCTTTGTGGTTTGTAATGGTTATACAAGATGTGATAAAGCTGTAACTTGGTGAATTGGAAACTGAATATTATCATACAACACCATTGGATACTGTACAGAGCTCTAGATAAGGGGCGTTTTTCATGTTCTAAAATCCTTATCTGACACTCAAACCCTATGTTGTGTGTACTCAAAAGTATCGTCTCAGACAACATAATTGAATTTATGAGAGAGATATTGGGGGAAAAAGACAATCTACTCCGCTTATCTAGTCCTCTGAATACAGGTATAATGTTATGGTATCTTGGCCAAATACTCTCCTATCACGATGGATTGGTTTCAGGTTAACATTTTCACACATACAACTACTATGCAGCAGACAACATTGAAAACACTTTAGCAAAAACAATCAAAATCTTTTGAAATGAAAGTATTTTGGCAATTGTTCCTCATTTCACAAATATTTTCAGATTAGTTGACTGCAGTGGCTTCCATCCTCCGCTCTAAGAACTGCAGGGGTAGCATTACAGTGTCATGTAAATGTTGAAAGCAACAGATAATCACTATTCAAATAGTGAAAAATGAAGTTTGAATCCTTTGATGCGTTGATTCTGCCTTTGGAATCTTTCCTGGCACACAGCGGGAATACGGGTAAGGCCTCCAGGAAGCAGCCATTAAGTCTGATAATTATAAGCTGATACCTTCATTTGCAATCAATGTAAATCAAAATGATTAACCTTTTCCCTCATATAGACGCTTTCGGACGCCTCTGCAGCAAACAGCTTTTTGAAAACATGGTTTTTCTACTTTTGTCACCATGTTTTCAATTCTATTCAAGGATAGTTCTTTCATTTAACGGGATTTTCTGTGCTTTTGCCTTGATGTTTTCAAAGGCGTCTGCTGAGATTTGTTGTATGTGGGAAAGGGTTAAACTTATTATGTGATGCAGTCATCCAACAAAAGAAGGCATTCAATGGTATTACAATTATTTTAATACAGAAGTAATACGAAACTTTTTTCTTTAACAATGTAACAAACAATAAGCACTAGAACCTAAGGATATTACCCTGGCAATTCTTTTTAAATGAACAACACCAGACTAAAACTCTCGCCAAAATCAAAGATCCTTACCTTGCAGTCAATATATGCAGCAGACGACTTCAAAAACATCTATGCAAAACTAGGGACAATTTCCTTACACATAAATATAAGTATATAATTATGAAATTGAGTTTAAACCCTTTCCCTCATATAGACACTTTCTGACGCCTCTGCCGCAGACGACGTTTGAAAACATACTGACAAAAGGTGAAATTGCTCAAGATGAGCAATTTCTCCTTTTGCCACAATGTTTTCAATAATTAATCCCTTATTTATGGAGATTTTTAACGTTTTTGCCAATATGATTTCAAAGTCGTCTGCTGCAGATTTGTTGTATGTGGGAAAGGGTTAAACAATGTAACAAAAGCCATTTGCTGCACTTGGGTCTAAATGTGTCTGCAAGTGGGAAAGGGTTAAACGTCTACAATCCTTCGTGCAGCATGTTAGCCCTGAAAGCTGTTTGTCAATCTAAAGTCTTGTGTTGAATTTGGGGATATCAATTATTGTCTCTTAACCTTACAAACATTAATGATCTTGTTCTTCAACATCTTCATCTGGCGCACACTGTAATTATGATAAAAGTAAAACATAGGATACTTACAGTGCATGTACTGTAGTTTAACCTCAGGTCCTTTTCTAGGCATTTTGGGAACAAGAATTTGGCCCTATATTCGCTTTTTTAAAATTTATTTGGGAATAAAAAACCTGGGTTAACATGACAAAATTGGGAATTCTGCATGATTTGAAAGAATTTTACCATTAGATCAGAATTTTACCATTATATCAGAATATCTGATATGTGAGATGCCTAGAAAAAGGCCTGCACCTGATAGTGTTTCAGGTAAGAAACACAGTGCTCTATAAGTTGAGTTTTTTTCAAAAGCCAAAATTCTTAAACATTTCAAACATACAATTGATATGCACCAGACAACTTTAAATTGCATAATCATGAAAAACCAGTATTAATGAAAGTCAAATTAACAGATAGATTTGAAAACATTGTGGCGAAAGGAGAATTTGCTCATCAAGACAAAGAAATTTTGAATGGTTATATGTGATGCTGTAGGGATAACATAAATAAGTGCCCATTAACTAGTAGGCCTTTCCATTCACAAAGCATAACAGCTGTTCATACTACTTTTGGGCACTACAACATTGGTGTTTTTTGAGAAAGTACTGACATTACTACCATTTTTAAAGTCTTTGGTATGACCAGTACGGGGATCAAACCCGCGACCTCCCGAACCCTAGACGGACGATCTTCCACTATGACGATGACATCAACAATATGGGGACAACATAAGCTCTCCTGGGAAATTACTGCAGAGCAAATAAGTACAAGAGGACCATGATGGTCCTATATCGCTCAACTGATTTAATCAAACTTAAAAAGTTTTCAGTGTTCTTTCCCCTATATGAGTCTATGAAAAACAAGTGACCCCCGGGGAGGGGTCATTATTTACCCCAGGGCTATAATTTGAACAATCTTGGTAGAAGTCCACTAGGTGATGCTACATACTAAATATCTTTTAGACAAGAAGATTTTTAAAGTTTTTTCCCTATCTATGTAAAGCAAGTGACCCCCGGGGAGGGCTCATTTTTTATCCCATGGCTATAATTGGAACCTAGTTTGTAGAGGTCCACTAGATGATGCTACATACCAAATATGAAAGGCCAGGGCCCTCTATTTTTAGACAAGAAGATTTTTAAAGTTTTTCCCCGAATCGAGTCTATGTAAAACATAAGGGACCCCCGGGATGGGGTCATTTTTGAACCCATGGCTATAATTTGAATAATCTAGGTCCACTAGATGATGCTACATACCAAATATCAAAGGTTGGGCCATCTTCATTTAGACCAGAAGATTTTTAAAAAAAAAATCTCTATGAGTCTATGGAGAACAAGTGACCCCAGGGAAGGGGACCCCAGGGTTATTATTTGAACAATCTTGGTCGAGATCCACAATGATGCTACATACCAAATATCAAAGGCCTTGGCCTTCTACTTTTAGACAAGAAGATTTTTAAAGTTTTTTCCTAATATGAGTCTATGAAAAACAAGTGATCCCCGGAGTGGGGTCATTCTAACCCCAGGGCTATAATTTGAACAGTTTTATTTAATGTGATATTTTGGTAGAGGTCCACTAGATGATGCTACATACCAAATATCTTTAAGAGAAGAAGACTTTTTAAGTTTTTTCCCTATATGAGTCTATGTAAAACAAGTGACCCCTGGGGAGGGGGTAAATTTTGACCCCAGGGCTAAAATTTGAACAATCGAGGTAGAAGTCCACTAGATGATGCTACATACCAAATATCAAAGGCCTGGGGCTTCTACTTTTAGACAAGAAGATTTTTTTGGTTTTTTCTCTATATGAATCTATGTAAAACATTAGACCCCAGGGCTATAATTTGAACACTTTTGGTAAAGGTCCACTAGATGATTGTACATACCCAATATCAAAGGCCTGGGCCCTCTACTTTTAGACAAGAAGATTTTTAAAGTTGTTCTCTTATATGAGTCTATGTAAAACAAGTGCCCCCGGGGAGGGGTAATTTTTTACCCTAGAGCTATAATTTGAACAATCTTGGTAGAGGTTCACTAGATGATGCTACATACCAAATATCAAAGGCATGGGCCTTTTACTTTTAGACAAGAAGATTTTTAAAGTTTTTCCCTTATATGAGTCTATGTTAAACAAGTGACCCCCGGGGAAGGGTAATTTTTGACCCCAGGGCTATAATTTGAACAATCTTGGTAGAGGTCTAATAGATGATGCTACATACTCAATCTGAAATGCCTGGGGCCTCTACTTTTAGACAAGACGATTTTTTAAATGTCTTCTCTATATGAATCTATGTAAAACAATAGACCCCAGGGGAGGGGTCATTTCGACCCCAGGGCTATAGGCATCGGCCCTCTACTTTTGGACACGAAGATTTCTTTAGTTTTTCCCCTATATGAGTCTATGTAAAACAAGTGACCCCCGGGGAGGGGTCATTTTTGACCCCAGGGCTAAAATTTGAACAATCTTAATAGAGGTTCACTAGATGATGCTACATACCCAATATCAAAGGCATGGGCCTTCTACTTTTAGTCAAGAAGATTTTTAAAGTTTTTCCCCTATATGAGTCTATGTTAAACAAGTGACCCCCAGGGAGGGGTCATTTTTGTCCCCAGGGCTATAATTTGAACAATCTTGGTAGAGGTTCACTAGATGATGCTACATACCAAATATCAAAGGCATGGGCCTTCTACTTTCAGACAAGAAGATTGTCTAAATTTTGGTTAATCTCCCCTTTTTTGTTGCCGTGGCAGCCAAAGTTCTGCATGGAATAGAGTTTTTTTAACAAGTTTAAAAGAGATCCACCCAAGGAACATTCCTGTATTTTGAATTTGGTTAATTGGTGTAGGAGGAGAAGTCGTTTGTAGGAAAATGTGAACGGACGGACGACGACGACGACGGACGAAGGACAGTGAGCGATCACAAAAGCTCACCTTGCACTTCGTGCATTGGTGAGCTAAAAAGCGTATCAGACAGAAAACAGAAATGTCCCCCAGTCGACAAAAAGCTGGTAATCACGAGCACTTTTGTAAGCTCTTGTCATATGGTATTAGAGCTTGTCTACCAGGTATCTTTCTATAAGTTTCAAATTATTCTAGTTTCATTCATTGCGAAACAAGCTTCCAACTTATAATTTTAATCATGCTCTCTGTCTGCTTCCTAGTAGCTGGGAAGGAATTCATAAAATTTGTGCACTTTGTAACAAGTTTTTGAAATTGGGCATGCTGTTTAGTATGAACATAAGCTATTCAAAAACAACCGCATACAAGTTGGGGTAGTCACCCGGTGACCCTTATGCACAAAATTCAAAATGGCCACCATCGGAATCAAGAAATGTTATATTTCAGCTATTTATTGTACTAGAGTATTGTAATTGAAATACATTTTACATGTTTTGGGTGCAAGGGAACCTGTTATAAGGTTGCTTAGCGTTTTACACCGCTTTCAACAATTTTTCAGTTTTATCCCGGTCTTTTTTGGGAGTAAGTTTCCATTAATTCTGGTTGATTTATCCTAACACCTGCCAGTCAGCCGTAATGCTAACTCCGCATCCCTGAGCGCCAAAAAGAGCAGCAATTTCTACAATTTTAAGCTCCACTGGCTGAAAGCCAGTCGAGTATATTTAATGGCAAATTGTCCGTCGTGCGTGCGTGCGTCTATCCGTTAACTTTTTGCTTCAAACGACTTCACCTCCCAAACTACTCGGCCAATTAGAATGAAACTTCATAGGAATTATCCTCTCAATGTCCTCTCCTGAATTCCTTCATTTTTGTTGGATCCATGCAAAATTCTGGTTTCCATGGCAACCGAAAGAAAAAGATAGTGTAAACTTAAAAAATCTTCTGCTTCGAAAGTGTCTGGCCAATTTCCAAATAATTTTGTAGAAATGTTCATTGAGTGACCCTCTATCAGATTCCTTCAAGCTAAGTTGATTGGACGAAAAACATGGCCGCCAGGGGGCGGGGACTATTTTGCATTATATAGCTATAGTGAAAACTTAAAAAAAATCCTCTCCTTCGAAAGTGTCGGGCTGATTTTCAAATTATTTTAGGGAAATGTTCCTAGGGTGACCTTCTATCAGATTCCTTCAAGCCATGTTGATTGGTCAAAAAACATGGCAATCAGGGGGCGGGCTGTTTCGAGATTTAACTTTAGCCAAATGGCCGTGGAGCGATACTGGTCCTCTTGGGTCTCTTGTTTAGATCATTTATAAGGGCTTTGATTCATAAAAAAGACTGTTTGAGCGGGTAAGTGAATTGGCGATGTAATGTCCGATCAAAACATTAAGGTTATATACAGACATTGACCCTTTTGTATTTGGTGGACTAAACCATTGACAGTGAGCTGAATGATGCAACCTAAACAAAAATATATCTAAAATCAAGCATCATTGACATTATTTGTGCAGCCCCCTTCGCACTTGCATAATGTACTACAATGAAGTCCAGCTCGATGGCATTTACAGTTACCCTTACAGGCAACCACGCAGCCACAGTGGAATAGAATGGAGCAAGCCTTACTGAAATCTGCCAAATCTGTCCAATATGGCACTCACTCTTTGGTTCTGGTATTCAACTCCCATCCCCATTCACCAGGATTTGGAATATCAGGGGTTTTCAGAAGAGACTGCTTCCAGACGAATGATGCAGTGAGTTGAGCGCGCTTAGCATGCTGGAACAAAGCATGTTGGGTTGGGGTATTAAATCAAGAGATTTGAGTCCATCGGTAAACATAACCTTCCTTGCTTCATTTACCGTGACGGCATCACAATGTTTACTATATACATGAGTACAGTCTATCGCTCAAGTTGTTGCATATGAACTGAGTCAAGTTTCAGACTGGAAGGGTCTTTGGTGATCGCAATTAAGGTGTCACCCACCTCAGGATAGGAAACCCATGCCTTTTTTTTCCAATTCCCAAAATTGCTGACACAACGTCGCATCCTGTGAATGCATGGAAGAAGGGAAGTGCTTCACAATAATGAGGTCCAGGCATTTGTGAAATTCGATGGATGGGTATATCTTTATATGAATTTCCTGTTCCGAATCCTATCCACAGCTCTGAAAGGTCTATCTCGTAGAAAAGGTTTATAGCCAACACAATCACATCGCTATCTACTGTCTTTTGGTAGGCCTTAGTGTGGCCCTGCTTGGCAGCATGACGCAAGTAAAGCATCATTCGTCTGTCAGCTTCTTCTTGCTCACACGGTGATAGTTCTGCCAGGTCAATTGCTTTATTACTAATAACAGTGTTAGCCTTTGTTATGATGAAGTCATATGGCGAATGAGCTTTGTACCTCTGAATCTCCTGACTTATGAACTGAAAAAAATCGTCTTTATTCTGGCAATCTTGGAGGAATGTCTGCCATTCGGCTCCTTTTGGCAGAGGTATGTTTGCTAAGACTCTTGTTCGTCGCCTTGCAGTTTCACCTCGTTTGGCTCGAGTTTGTGACTTAAGACTGTTGTCTTTATATGTGTCCCATACAGCGTCTATTCTCGTTGTGCTGCCCGTCATCAAACTTTGCAAGTACGGGAGCAATTGCATCTGTGTGTATTCTCCAAATACTCTGGCACGCTGGGGTTTAATAATGTGTATGACTGCCACCAACAATCACAGACGTATCTTTCACTGCTTCAGAGCGACCAGGAACAGGCATACCTGGTAAACAGCATATAATATTTGACTTTGTTCCTGACCGCAACTTACCTCGATTTGATAAGGACTGTTGATAAGGACTGTTGTTGAATGTAAACAAGTTAGCCCTTGGGATAACGTCAGACAACGGCTTTGGGGCTTTTTCTATTCTGTTTCTGTTACTGACACACTGGCTAAACATGTTTTTACCGACATTAAGGGCTGTTCTTAGACAAAATGCGATCTCAGGGTCTATGACTTCCCCAGTGTATAATGTGATGAGCTCTCTACCCGTCTCACTAAAGGGATTTACGATTGTGCCCTCCTTGACAAGATCACACAGAGCTTTAAGATGGCTAAGGAACTGTATCTGTTCAGCAGCTGAGGATTCCGGATGTTCCACACTTGTATCGTTTGAGGCAAAGAAACAGGCACACTTAAATTCATCAATTGCTAATACTTCAGGTTTTGATAGCTTGATGACCTCCTTCTCCTCTTTCTGGCCAAAAGGCCCTTTGCTCCACTATCTTCTTTCAAAAACTTGATGCTATGTTCCTGGCTCTGATCAAGTGCCATAAGTGAAGCTTTCTTGTCACCACGTTGCACAACAAACTTGCCCTGCATAAAAGCGTCATGGACTGATGGGTGGATTGCTGGAAGTTGTGCCATATCTTTCAAAAAGACAGGCATCCATCGGGCATAGTTTGTATGACCGAATGCAAAAAACCATGGGCACATATCACTGCATGCACTTAATGTCAAAGGCCAATCACCAACTCGTTGACCACAGATGAATCGACAGTTAATTAACAAATAGTCTCTTATTGTCGTCCAATAACAAATTGTGGGAGCATTACTGATGAGTCTCTTTTCCCACATCTCAACAGATTCATGAGGCCGATAGCCCCCATGACAGCAATCGGCATATGCCTGGTATATCTGTTCATGAAGCCAAGCAAGCGTGAGCTGGTAAGCGTACCGCGTACGCTTGACATGCTTGCCACCCAGGAGAGGGATGCAATATCAGAAGTGAATAATTTTGCCAAGGAGAACATCCGGTCCCAGCCGGATCCAGCAAGTATCTTACCCCCACACTCTTGTGATGCCATCTCAACATGAAGCATGCCCAATACACATACCATCTTTGATTCACCAACCTCATTGGGACACTCCCATTGACATTTTTTCTGTTGGGCATAGAGAGGGCAGTCACCTTCTATGACTGCCAGCTGACCAGGATTCACAAAATCTATTGCCTTCTTAACGACCTGCATTGCATGCTTCTGCATATACATTGTTGAAGCCTTCTCATAAAAGACAGGAAAGACTCCAACCGTGGCTCTTGGTTTAATATCATCTTTACGTTGGCCATGGGATAAGAACCCAGAATATGTCACTGGTGTTTCTTCAAAATTGCCCCCTTGTTCGGTCAGGACTTTGTGGACATGCCTAAGCCACGCTTCATCATGCTCCCTTGTACGGAGATTTTCAGAAAATGCAGGGTTGGCAGTTCCTTCCTGGATTGACGAAAGGATGATTTCCCCAGCATGTTCACCAATGTATGGCACGATGGCAAAGTCAGCAGGAAGATTGACAGTGGCACTCACAGGGGCATCAATAGTGAGAGGTTGACGCTCTGTACCCATATTGTGATGGGTATTATGGTTGGTTAGGGTTATGGCAGTGCCATGTAGCTCAATGCGACCAGACTCATCTATGTTATCAACTCCACCAGTTGTAAAGACACCTCGCTTAATGTTTGAAGGCACAACAAGTCCATCGTCGGTAAATAGCCTTGACACGGGAAGGGCGAGTCCCTTTCTGACATCCATGATTCGGTCATATGACACTGAGATGCCTAGGGAGTGAAACGTTTTGATCATGCTTTTTTGTCGATCATTTGCATGAAGTTTTAGTCCGACATAGAGTGGAAAGGGCATCTCTCTCTCCTTCCGCTGGTAAAGTTTGGTAGCATTGCTTGTTTGTTTTGCAGCATTGTTGCAAATCAGCTGCGAGAGTGTGCATGCGACTCTGAACTTGGCACTAATTATATCCTTGTCCCCTTGCTCGTCTATAGAACTTGAACATTGAAGTAAGATGTCTAGAAGGCTAAGAAGAGGTTTTGCAACTGGTTCACTCAATAAGGTTGCGTTAAACGATCCATTGAAAGGCATTTGTTGCTCAAGAATGTATCTTCGCAGCATGAGACCTACTTCAACTATTTGTTTAGCCTCATCCTCACTAAACTGATTATTTGCAGTCTGTGCCAAAGCTGCGCCAACTGTTTTCTTGTGAGATATGTAAATATCCCGACCCTCAGAGTACTCAGACCAGTCAGGTCCAAGCTTCTCTTTCAGATGTTCCTTGAACCTTGTTTGGTGTACATACATTCCAATCTACTCAGAGCCCTGTTGCTCCAGGCGCAGATCATAGAGCTCCCTCAAATCAGCAAGCTTAAAGGCAGAATGTTTAAACTGTACGAATACTACAAGCTGAGCAATTACCAAGGGATCATATGTATAAAGATTTGTAGGACTTTTTTCTGTAATTTGAGACTTTGATTTGGCTGCACGGGCATCATTTGTCAGCTTTGTATAACAGGATGTGTGATAATGCACATCTTCAGTCACGGCATCCTCACTGGTTAGCCGTGCATGAACCACCCAATTCTTGGAATCTATAGACCATTTATAGAGGTTCTTTCCACAGTTATCACTTCTAGCTGTGTACATTTTGTCGTCATTGTCACCTTTAAACTTCTCACAGCAGACACACTGCAGGGTTTTGCGGTCGAAGCTGGTACTATACATTGATCGAGTTCTTTTTGGACTTAAAGTAGACTCATCACTCTCAAAACTTTCCTTTGTTCTCTTTCCAAGAGCTCTCTGTACAATATGCGAGCGGAAATGACCTCGACATCCATTATGATACTTTGCGTTATTTTTCAGCATGTGTTAGCAATCCCTGAGCCATCATCTAAACATGCCAATGTCACTCCAAGAGGTAAAGGCACAGCATTTACCACAAACATTTTGAAATCATTTTCAAGTGTGCTATATGTCTTGTGGTAACACTACTTTTTATATGGACTTCGCATATCCTTGCTGTTAGATGTTTCCTGACATAAGCAACACATTGTCCAATCAGTGTCCTTCCTTGTAACTGCAGGGTGATTAAAAGGGTGTTCCTCACTCATGATAAAAAAACAAACAAACAAATGTTGATTATTTAAATGGGGGAAAGTCTGAAATGAGTACACCACAAGTATAATCAAACAGGTATAATGTGACGAAGAAAATGTTTGAAACCACTTTTAAGTAACTAAGTGATATGACTTCAAATCACCCTGAATGTAGCTCTCGACCCTGAACATGTTGTTTTAGCGCATTTTACATCTGTTAAAATATGGTATCAAACCACGTGCTTAGTTCTATTTATAGATTTTCTTTGGCTGTTCCATACCTCTAGGTTACTCCAACGTATGTAAGGAAAAAAACTTGAAAACAAATAGCATTAGGTTTAATAGACAATTGCATTACAATGAAATATTATCTTCTCCGTGGTATTAGTATATTGATACACTTTGAAAGTTATTGAGCAAAAAGGTTAGTTTTTATGGATGTAAAATGGTCTTTAAACAGATAACTGGATACATAAATGAATTCTTACCATTAAAACATACAAAATGTGGTAATAAGTGGTAACAGGGGCCGATATATGATAACAAATAAATCAAATGGCGGCCATTTTGGATTAAGTGCATAATGGCCACCAGGGGGCGACTCCAACTTGTATGCGGTTATTTTTGGAAACCTTATGACTATACCTAACAGTATGCAAAATTTCAAAAACTTGTCACAAAGTGCACAATGTTCTCACAATATGGGCAATTCCCTCCCCGCTATAGAGACTTAACCAGTATTCGCACCAATTGCATGAAAAAAAGCCCAAAGACAGAACCCCCCTCATCATGGGATTTGAACGTGTGACCTTTGGAACGAGAGGCTGACACTGTACCACTGCATCACTGTCTTCCTATTAGAAGTATGTATCTACTAAAAATTAATAAAATCGTACTTACAAAATATTCTACAAAGCAAACTTGTCCATCCTCATTCTTTATCATATACAAAAACCCTCTGAAATCGGTCCTTATGGATACTCGTGTAGATAAACCTAAAGCTTTTACTGATGGCTTTAACAGCGAGATCTTGTATCTGTAAGATTATAAACTAGTTAATGGAGTATTGCAAGCAATACAAAAGTCCCCTATCGGACACAAATTTATAAGTTGAAACAGGCACATTATTTTGTCAAACCTCACTTTAGAGTTATGCCCCTTGACATACATGGTCTTCTAATGGTCCTGATTAAATGTGTGAAGTTCCGGAGTTGTAGATATTGCGGAAAAACATCTTAACGTATGACCTTGACTTTGAGAGTAAGTGGTTGGTTATTGTGCATGACACATCATCTTGCTATGAAGAATAATTGTGTAAAGTTATAACAAATCCATTCAAGCATGTGGAAGACACAGCCCGGACATTACATAAAAACTTAAGAATGTTTGAGCCAAAAGTGTGACCTTGACCTTGAGAGTAGGAGGCTGGTGATGTGCATGACACATTATGGAGATTTATTGTATGAAGTACTACCATAATCCATTCCAGCAAGTGGAAGACAGCCCGGACACGATATTGCGAACGGACAATGTTTAAGCCCAAACTGTGACCTTGACCTTGGGAGTACGTGGCTTGGTGATGTACATGACACATCATCTTGTTATAGAAAATAATTGTGTGAAGTAATATCAAAATCGATTCAAGCATGTGGAAGATACAGCACAGACACAATATAGCGAACAAAAAAAACATTGCTTGAGCCCAAATTGTGACCTTGACCTTTGAAGTAGGTGGCTAGATAATTTTTATGACACATCATCTTGTTATAAAAAACAAGTTTCTTGGAAATCCTATGATGCATTGTGGAGATGCGGAGCCGGACATTGTAATCCTATCAAGCAGTACTCATTTTGATTTTTGATCTCTATGTGTGACCTTGACATTTGAGTTACAGGCCCGGGTCTTGTGCGTGACACGCAGCCTGGTCATGGTGAATGTTTGTGCCAAGTTTCTTGGAAATCCTATGATGCATGGTTGAGATGCAAGTCTGACAAGGTAACCCTATCAAACAGTACTCATTTTGACCTTTGACCTCTAAGTGTGACTTTGATCTTTGAGGTACAGGCCTTGGTCTTGTGCCAAGTTTCTTTCAAATCCTATGATGCATGTGTAAGATGCGGGCCGGTCAAGGTTATGTGGGACTGACAGACAGACAGACAGATGGATCGACCAAACCTATAGTTCCCAAACGGTTTGGGGACTAATAACAAATCTGTTCTTGTTGATACTCGCTTAGATAGACCTAAAGACTGCTCCAGGAAACAAATGTCTAGGGGGAGGAACAACAGGCTACTTTTAATTGATGGGTTGGGGGTATTTTAAAAATAACTAGAAATATCACTGAAGGTGATGAATACCCCAAGCTGGTGCCTGACAATATACATATATATGAGAAATTCAAGGGGCCATAACTCATTTAAAAATAATTTGAGTGCAACACGCCGACAATATGCACTACAAGGCTTGGTATCAATCATAACACTAGAATACACATTTTCTATAACACTAGCATACACACACTTTCTATAACACTATAATACACATTTTCTATAACACTAGAATACACATTTTCTATAACACTATCATACACACATTTTCTATAACACTAGAATACACACATTTATTATAACATTACAATGCACACATTTTCCATAACACTAGTATACACACATTTTCCATAACACTAGTATACACACATTTTCTATAACACTATCATACAAACATTTTCTATAACACTAGAATACACACATTTTCTATAACACTACAATGCACACATTTTCCATAACACTACAATATACACCTTTTCTATAATACATGTACTACCACACACACCTTTTCTATAACACTACCATGAAGACCTTTTATATGACAATACAATACACACCTTTTCTATAACAATACAATACACACCTTTTCTATAACACTACCATACACACCTTTTCTATAACACTACAATACACACCTTTTCTATAACACTATCATACACACCTTTTCTATAACACTTCCATGCACACATTTTATATGACGCTTCAGAACACACATATTCTATGACACTTCCATGCACACCTTTTCTATAACACGTCCATGCACACCTTTTCGATAACACTACCATACACACCTTTTCTATATAACACTACCATACACACATTTTTTTTTATAACACATCCATGCACACCTTTTCTATAACACTTCCGTACACACCTTTTATATAAACTTCCATGCACACTTTTTCTATAACACTGCCATGCTTACCTTTTCTATAACACTTCCATACACACCTTTTCTTTAACAATACCATACACACCTTTTCTATAACACTACCATACATACCTTTTCTATAACACTACCATACACATCCTTTCTATAACACTTCCATGCACACCTTTTCTATAATACTACCTTGCTTACCTCTTCTATAACACTTCCATACATTTTTCTTTAACACTTCCATGCTTACCTTTTCTATAACACTACCGTGGTTACCTTTTCTATAACACTTTCATACACACCTTTTCTATAACTCTTCCATGAACGAGGGACATTACATCCATTATTAAGTTATGTATAAATCCTCTGTAGGTATTTCCCTATCAAAACATGATACAAATGTCTTATCTTAAACTTACTTCCGGGTGTAAACAAGAAACTTCTTCATTGTTTGTTTTTATTAACTCAATATCTTTCTTTTTTACCGACAAAAGAAAGTTCAGTTACATACATTGTTCTAAATAAAACAAGACGAATGTTTGACGCAAAGCATCAAAGAGAACCCGCAATATTTCGTTTCACATGAAGAAATAAAGAAAAAGAACATTTAAATCCACAAACATTAGAACAATTTAATCTGTAGTCAGTAATGCTGATATCGGTTTTTGAAAATATAAGTTTTATGTAGGATAGTTAACCTGGCAGGGTCTGTGTTTTAAGTGAATGAGATGATTTAGAGTTAACCTGATCATGAAAAGTGACATATAATACTAAAGATGAATGGACAAGAGGCTATGCTAAATTTAAATTGGTACCAAAAACAATCAACTATTTGTATTGAACCCACGCCCTGTTATGTTTTATCAAATAATGCTGACACACAGAAAATCTGTTTTGTTTTTGGTTTGTATCGGTAAGTAATGATAGTGGATACGGGTTTCCAACATAAAACAAATCTGCAGCTGAAGACTTTGAAATTATCAAGTAAAAAATATAAAAAATCTCTATAAATGATCGTATGATAATTGAAAGGTGTTGAAATTATTGTATCAAATGCAGATATTGCTCATTATGAGCAATTTCTCCTTTCGCCACAATGATTCCAATCATGATTACCCTGACATACTTTGAAATCATCAAGTACAAAACATAGAAAATCTCTATAAATGATTGAAAGATAATTGAAAAGAGTTGAAATTATTGTGGCAAATTGAGCAATTGAAAATCAAAGCTGTCGGATTACAAACAAACAATCTCGAGTGGACGAAACTGATGTGAACCCATGTCGTGATTATCATTTAGAAATTCAAGGAAACGTATTTCAATGTAAACGTAATCCGAAAGACTGACAAGAGCTGCAGCGACTTTTGAAAACATTGTGACAAAATGAGAAATTGCTCACGAGGAATTTATCCTTTTGTTACAATGTTTTCTACTTTATGTACATAAATTATACCTTCATTTAGTAAGATGTTCTATTTTTTACTTAATGTTCTACATATTTGTTGTACGTGGGAAAGGCTTAACATAGGAACTAGATCTAGTTCATTATTTTTTAAAACGTTAAACCAGTGCATTAAAACTTACTTGAATTTATTTCTCAAACTGTAAAATCATGACCTTAGATTTACCAGTTGATATAAGAGTTGAAATGCTGTCTTCATTTACAGTGATAAGTTAAATACAGTTCAGTTAATCCGATCACACTTTGTTTGTAAGAACCAGAAGATTTCATTTAATTAAGTTTTCTGGATGTTCACATCGCATCCGTGATAAAATATGTTGTCGGCTAACGCAAAATTCACCGAAATCGTGACTGCGATATTCATGAATGTAACACTTTAACAGCGAAAAAGAACGAAATTTATCTTGAAACAGATATTTCTGTGGTTTAAATATTTTCATGTCTGCATTTGCGATGACAATTGTACTCAAAATTAACTTTTAATCAAGTATGTGCAATCATAGACGAAACCTTCAGCGATATTTGCGAAAAACAAAATGCATAAATGAATGAAAATGACAGATGATCAAAAAAGACAAAAACAACTATTAGAAGAACGACAGACGAGGTTTTCATCACGCAACATAGGAAGATATTATACTGAACATGAAAGTCAGATAATAAAAGCAAGGCAAATGAAAAATTGATGTGAAATTACGATAAAAATGAAAATCTATAAATAGACTATAGATGAATAGTACTGTCTTTTATTTTAGCTCCTAACTTATCACGGGAACCGACTCGGTGGGCGACCGCTTACGACATTTATAAACTGGACTTAATTGAGATCGGTTTAAAACGTGTTGGTGAATAAGGACTAAAATCTAAATCGCCGGGAATCCAAAAAGTGGACTAAATATTAAGATTTAGATTGAGTCAAAAATCTAAATTGAAAGGTTTAGTGAATACGGGCCGTGGCTTCTTCGTCTAATGCGTATCTAGTGCCGATATGCGAAAAACAACTATATTGCATTTGCGGCCAGTGCGGATTATTATCCACTAGCTCATCCTAGTAGTCGGATCTGGCTCTTTCATGTTCGCAAAATAGTCATAGAATGTATATTAATTATGTAATCAGCATGCTTTTGTATTCTTTAGCATGGCTTTTCTGGAAGGTCTTTTTCCACATGTGTATTAAGTACGTTAAGGTTACTTTTCATGGATAACCGTTCAAATATAAAAAAACTAATTCAGTAGATATTTATTTTTATGAACCCGTTTATGATCGTTGTACAATGATCTAAATTCAATCGAAAAGGTTGTCGTACATAAACCAATTCCCAAAACATATCTGTAGTAGAGGACATTTAAAACTTCAAGACAAAACATAAGGTAACCCCGTCTTAATGAAAGTATAATAATCGAAAGAGTAAACAATGTGCCGAAATGAGAAAAATCTTCCTTTGCCACAATGTTTTAAAAAACACTTCTGTTGCAAACGCGTCTAAATGCGTCTGCAGGTTGAAAAGAGTTAAAACATCATCATAAGAAAAGGGTTAATTTGATCGCAAATGAACCACGCATTAAAGCTCACGTAATATGAAGTAGGCATACATCATAATGCTCCAAGAGGAGAGAGGATTTGCATTTATTGTCTTGAAAAAGTCGCAATTGATGTAATTGAGGATGGATTGCCTGTTTTTCTCTTTTGCAAACGTTATGAGGAATTCAGGACAATTTATATAGGTGATATATAGATTAAAACATCCGACTCATTCATTAGATTTATATCATGGCTTTTTAGGGGTTAAAACCTATATATGTATTGTCTATCTTTGAGGCCGGTGGCCTAAGTATTTAAATCTTGTATTTTGAAAAAAAACTTCTAGATTGATTGATTGATTGATTGATTGATTGATTGATTGATTGATTGATTGATTGGGGTTTAACGCAGATTTTAACAATTTCTCAGTTATATCACGGTGGCCAGTTCACCTACTCATGCATTTCCTGGTTTTCTCATACCAGTACTCCACACAACAATATTCCCAAGCAACTGGCTGCTCTTCCACATAGACTTAAGCCCATTGGTGGAAGGCGAATGACGCATGTCGTATTGATTGTTGTCAATCGTCGGAAAGAAAGTTGGCCGAGCCCGGTTCGAACTCACAACACCTGGATTAACAGCCCGCGTCGCTACCGACTGAGCTACCGGGGCTCGGCGAAAAAACATCTAGACAAAATAACACTGTTTATTCATAACTATATTGTATGTTAGGAGCCGTCTGCTATGAACAAATATGAACAGAAAACTAACTTGTAACCCTTGAAAGCTTTACTTTTATTTATTTTCAATAGGAATGAAAACGTAATCTTTCTAAGATATTGAGAGAATTCCTCTATTTAGCTTTATTTAAATCTTCCATGGAAAAGACGTGAAACGCCATGTTTATCACGGTAATCAAACATACTAAAAACCATGCTACAGACAGTTTTGAAACAATCAACGCTAAACATACGGAAAGGTATCTATATATAAAAGTAAGATAATTTGAAACAGTTTACAACGTTGCCCAAAAAGTGGAAATTATTCAATTAAGCATTACACGACCCGCCTATATTAGGAGGTTTAACTTCGACTTACTCATACACTGTCTGTCGCGTTCCTCCGGGTATTGTTGGTTCTTAATATAATCATCTCACCGAGATCAACAGCATGGAGTTTAATGTCATTTTTGAGATGTTAGCATTGAAAAGGGAGCATTTTCGACAGCTCTCGCAGTATAACGCTCTTAGAATAAGCGCCGCTATGCGATAACCAAACGTAAAGAATGTGCTTATTATTTTTATCCAGATCAACCACATCAGTCGCGAAGTCTGGTCTTGGTCTCTTCTGTTCGCTAAAAAGTCATAAACAGTTTAAGCGAAACTAGTGTAAACAGTATCCTTTTGGATCATTTAGCATATATGTGTTAGCTCTCTTGTCAATGACACTTTGTGTGATGTATGAACGTGCTAGGGCGATGATGTCGTCTCGTACATATGTATTATAGTCGACGTAACCTTCAGATTTAACCTAGGTCGTTGAAATTAAACCCCGTTCAATCACTCTTGATAATATAACTTTGCCTTGAAGTATGAAATAATTCCGTTTACAAATGAAAGTTCTAAAGCAATGACGTCGTTTCATGCAGACGTATAATAGTCTATGTGATTATAACCTTCAACCTAGGTCTGAAAAACGCGAACCAGTTGATGCATCCTTGATACCGAATAAGTGTGTGCAGTGCGAGAATTTCAATTCAAATGAAAGGCTAGAGCGATAACATCGTTTTGTAGAAACACATTATAGTTACGGTGACATTGACCTTTAACAGAGGTCGGTGTTACTTTTAAAAGAAGCGATGATTTCAAACATATATTTTAAGTTTCATTAGAAGCGAATAAGAAATAGCGTCGTTAGAGTGATGGCCTCGTTGGGACGCTAACATATTCAATGTGACCTTGACCTTTACCATAGGTCAATGAAACGCGAACTTGTACAAGAGGGGATACTTATAAAATATGTATAATTGTACAATAAAATAACCGAGATATAAGTAAAAATATGTTGTGAATAGTGTGGTGATCATCCGAAGAAGGTACAAACTACCAAGCACACCTTTTCTATAAAACTACCACGCACACCTTTTATAAAACACTACAATGACTGGTATAAGATGCGAGAGACAATACCTGCATTATTAAGTTATATATAACATGATACAAATATCTTACCTTAAATGTACTTCCGGGTTTTAACAAGACACTCGCCACCCTTCATAGTCCAGGTTTCTGTACTAGGAATGCGATTTTTTATTTTGACTGTTCGCAATGCAATATGTAACGGCGATATATTGAGACTACACCCTTCATTGCTTGTTTTTATTAACACAATATCTTTCTTTGAATCGCATAATCATATTTAAAAAAACATTTTTATTAACAGTTTTGGTCTGGTGATTCCGAAGAACATTCATTTACCGAAAAGAGAATATCCAGATTAATTCAGTGTTCCAAATAAAATAACAACGTAAAATACTGTAGAAATTCCGTGTCGTCATTTTCTATTTAAGGCGCACGGATTTATTTATAGCCCAGAGGGTGTTAGTGGTCAAAGGGAAGCAATTTATTTTACATAGGCGACCATTATATCATTATGCGTTAGGGTTATTTCCCAGCATTAAAAAAATGCCACAAACCTGAATTAAATCAAAGTCCATTCTTATATCTACCGTAACAGCACCAACAATTCAGGGATCATCCCACTTTTTTTAGCAATATAATGTGGTATAATGTTATTATTGGGTATAAGAAAAGTGGCAAAAGACAGAATTTTAAAACTATATTCTCATGACAGTACTAGTCCAGTGTCCGACAAATTTCAGAATTGTTTGGTAGCCCACTGGGCTACCAGATTTGGAAGCTGGTAGCCCGAAATATCGCGGATGCTAATGAGTGTTTTATGGTTATTTTTGTTTTCTACTTCTGTACAAACATAATATTAAGAGCACACCATGAACATGATTTAAGGGTAGTGATCAATTCAAATAACATGACTGTGTTGCAAAAGACCTGAAGTGCAGCATTCAGTTAAAAAAAAATGAAATTTGGAAAAGAGACTTTTTGGTGGAGCTTAACAGATAGGAGACAATTGGTACTAAAGTTTTTCAAGATTATTTTTCACTAGGTTATTTGAAATATTCTGCATAAAATGTATGTATTTTATCCATATTTACAAAAGATTTAAAAGCTAGTGACAGAAATGTTTAAACTTGAGACCAAAAAATCAAATGATGTAGTATAAACTCTTCAAATTGGAGGTCACCGATTTAGGTCCCTCACCGAAACAGGGCATACGATACGCGTGTCAGTTTTACAAAGAACGACATATTAAATAAGATTCAATTTTATTAACCAAAAGTCAAATTTATCAGGTTCAGTGAAGTTATTAACCCTTTCCCTCATATAGAGGCTTTCTGACGTCTCTGCAGCAGACAGCTTTTTAAAAACATAGTGACAACAGAAGAAATTTATCAAAACAAGCAATATCTCCTTTTACCACAATGTTTTCCACTTAGACATAGGTTATCCATTAGATTTTTTATTTTTTGACAAAATTTGTTCAAAGTCGTCTGCTGCAGAATTGTTGTATGAGGGAAAGGGTTAAATCATAAAATATTGTCAAAAACAATGACGCTAATAATAAGTCTGATTTCAAGAGAATTTAGCAGAACTGTTCATTCAGTGACTCTGTACATGTTTTAAGTCGTATTGTTTGGTTGATAGTCGTAGAAACCAGGTGGCATCTAATTGCTATAAATAACATATCATCCTTATCCACTGGACACAGTACCAAGACATATTCTTTTGGCGGTCATTTACTTAATTATGTTCAAAGAAATGCGATGAAGTATTGTGTGTGAGGTATCTGAGAGAGGGAGTTAAAAAATGCCCAATATTTCAAATTCTTGTCCGATTTCAGTTATTGAGTAGAATTGATCAGTCACGGACTCTATACGAAAAGTGTTCAATTGTTTGGGGTTTAACGCCGATTTTAACAATTTCTCAGTCATATCACGCATTTTTAAAACTCCTGCATTTGTGTGTTTCTAAAACTGCTTTCATTATATTTCACTTGTTTCATGGCTGACTTCCGGCTATGATGTTACCCTCTCCTACTTACCGCTCTGAAACAATTGTAGAATCAAGAAATTGAACGGAAAAAGGGAAACTTCCTCGTTTTAAATCTTTAATTATATTTGCACTTTGAACTTTAACCTTAGATACATTGTAAACTGGACAAGTATAAAAGCCCGTACGATTGACGGCATTTCAAAACATGTTGTATAGAAACCTAACTGTCCTACCTAAGAACATAAATTATAAGCACAATGTCATCTTGATTATTTAATTTAAAACATTTTTTTTTCAAAATATAAAGTCAACAGTTGCAGTTTGTTTTATTTGTGCTCAACACTATCCAATTTTTCTGAATCTATTGCGAAACATTTACGATATGTGACTGTCTGCTGAATAAGGTCTGTTCATTGAACGAATCATTTCTAGAGCGTGCCACTTAGCAGCATTGTGAATCGGTCTGACTTTCCGGGATTTTAGAAAGCACTTCATAGCTTGTTGAGCTTGATTTTCTTGTTTGTATATCCATCCTAATATGTTCAATGCGGTTTCCTCATGTCCAAGGATTGGGTATATCCTTATAACGTTCACTAACTTATCACTGGCATCGTGTTTATAAACGGGAGTGTTTGTTTTTGAATAAAGGACATACTGCATGAAATACAGATAAACTCTGGAATCCACAACAATCGGATTATCCAGTCAAACCAGAATTCAAACTGTTCATTCCTAGAATCAGGTGGTGTACTGACTGAACGATACATCTCGTAAGGTAAAGCTGGAGGGACAAGGTTGGCCAGATGAGGTAAAAAAGATATACATCCAGTTGTGCAAATTCTTGCAAACTCTGTGTATGGAATGTCTTGTGAGCCGAACATCCGTACGAGTTCTTTGTCTGCCTGATTCGAATATCTCGGCTGGTATCTGCATCCACACACGGATACAACATATGATTTCAAAGCCGTTTCGCATTTCAGTAGAATCTCTTCACAGACATCATATCTGTGACTCTGCAAACGGTAGGATGCGACTATCAAATACCTGGAGATAACGTCACAGTCTTTACTTTCTTTTATGTGATACTTAAAACGTTTCAAACAATATCTTTAGTAGAGACCCGTCACCGGCAGTCAGTATGATACTCGCTACACATTGTGCTATTTTTAGACGTTTGTGAGGAATGATGAAGCGTATTGCTTGTCTTGTTTCTTGTTCAGTATGATATCTAACTCAACACACTCCGTGTGTAGTAAATGTGTTTGCACTGAGTGCAATTCTGACGATAAGTTCAAGATTGATCTGCTTCCGCAATCATTAAGACTACAATCTGTTAATTCCCTTAACAGTCCATTGAGAGTTATGTACATCAATGTTACTTTTGAAGATACATTACTATGCTTTACTCTCATTATGCGATATATTAATTCACGCAAAAGTTCTCCATGTTCACAATGATTTTAGTTTTCATCAGTTGTCCTTCTGAAATTATGAAGGAAATGGTTTAGGTTCTGTTTCGAAATGTACACCAATGTTCTACCATATCCCCTAGGACAACCTGTACCTGTCGTAGGGTACTGTACTCAAGTCTGTCAAACATGTTTTCATCCGGCATGAAGTAATTTGGAAAGTTTTGCACTTTAACCCAATGTAACAGCAGTTTAATACAAAGAAACGCGTATTTTCAACTGCATATAACAAACATGTTTTACAGTGATACGACGATATCGATCCGGGCACATGTTTTTGTATAATATCTTTCTTGATCATTTTAAGTAAAATGTAGCATTTGTGCTGCGTAGAGCTGAAACTAGCCATAAGTTCACGTTCCTGGAGGGAGAATGACAGCCTCCATTCGATCGGACCATTTTCACTTGATGGATGATTTTTCCCGACAAGGAAACAGTCGAATCCTTTCAACAGATGTATTTGTGTGTCATTTAGCCGATTGCATCGGACAACTCTTCTTAGCCAAGCTTTAGCAAAACTTGGTATGTACTGACATCGGTATGCCAAAACTAAGTCTTGATCAGCTAGCCCAATTGCACCTGTATGTGTCACGGCAGGACCATTAGTCATTGTATACATTTCATTACAGTGGTGGACGTTTCGTAAACATCTCCTGTCGTTTTTGTCGGTTTCCATAAGTTCCCGAGTCACAGTGTCTCTGTTATAAAGGGGTACTTTGTTCCGGACACATTGTGGTTTAAAATACCCAGGTTTAGTGGTTTCATCGACCACCATGAGATATGATGGTCCGTGTTGAGGTGCATCAGAGATCGTCTCTACAACAGGTATACCATAACACACTAGCATGTCTCTGTCTGAATTCAGCCCTATTGTTGTTGTACCCTCACTGCTACTTCCAAATACATAATAGGTGCATCGGATGTCGGGTTGGAATAAGTTACGTGTCATGGGTTTAATGATTTCCCATACTATTGCCGTTTCTCTGTATTTGTCCCTCATCTCTTCAGAAGCACCGATCCAATCTAGAATGTCATAAAGACGGAGTGACAAATTGTGATACTGATCATCCATTTTTCAGAAATGTTACCTGTACATAGAAAAGACCTTCATTGAAAGGAAAGACCAATTTTTTAATGGTAACATACACATGGATTTTCAACAGTTCATTTAATGACAGAAATAAACTTGGCATTGGTCCCTGAGACGTAAACACATCCTTAATTTACGTTTTGATAAAATATCATATGTATCAAATTTGGTCATATTATACAATTTGCCTAGCTACAGTTATGACCAAGTTTGTTGTTTGTTTCATTTCTGCTGATCATGTCAAGCTGCTAATCCTTATTGTATGGGTGTAAGTATGTATAATCGGCATGTAATGCATTAAACACACACGTCTTGTGTGGAAGACAGTGGTGCAGAGCTAGAGCGTCGGCCTCTCGTATATCAAAGGTCCTTGGTTCGAGTCCCGTGATGAGCGGGTCCTGACTTTGGGATGTTTCGAAACAAACGGCGCGAGTACTGGTTAAGTCTCCAGGAAGTAGACATCGAGCATGATTAATATAAGCTGAAAGCTTGCTTCGCAATCGATGTAAAATAAATAATGTTTAAATTAAACACATACGTCCATTTCACCTGGTTGTATACTTTCTAAGTGATTACGTAATCAAACTGTTACGTGTTGAGAGACATGCCAACGGACGGGGTAACAGACGGACATCCTTCATCCGGTGTTCAGCTGTATCCTATTCCGATAAAAGCGGGTGTGTTTACACGCCAATACAATAATCTTAGCATTAGCTCCGTGTTTATTTTGTTATGAACTACTAAAATGAGGACATACGAGGAGTATTAAACATTTCGCGTAAAAGGCTCTTATCTCTATATTATGGAAGGGATCGATGTTGCTTGAACTTTATATTAATATTGTACGACTTATTATCAAGTTTATTACAACATATCAGATTCATTACTCACGTAAATAAAGAGGAATTGTAATTACGCTAACGTCCAATACGAATTACCTGCCCAACACAGTTTGACGTCGACGTGCATGATAACTGCTATGTGAAAAATACTCTAAATTGATTAAAAAAGAACTTCATACAATGATTCTAAAAAAGGTCTAAACGATTTTGTCTGCGTGATTTTATACAGACACCTGGACTGCTGCTGAAAGCTTTTCATGTTGTCTGACCACGACGACGTGTGAAGACGTTAATTCTTTATTTACATGGATTTTGCCAAAATGTTTTCAAATTTGTCTGCTGTAAATATGTCGTTTGTTAGAAAGGTTAACATACAATTTCTCCTTCCTCTGTATTCTGCGAGAACATCGCAAGCCGATAATGTGGCATCTTGAAAGACGGACGCGTAATTTCACCGTAGAATTAAAAACATTATTCAATATATTTTCAAATGATCACCGCTGCTAAGTCGAGACAATTAGTTTTATTATATAACCCATACATAGACGCTTTTTCATTAGCTAAAAAGTAACTCTTTAGAAAAAATATCTTGCGATATGCACCATTTTTTTTCTGATATACACCAGTTTTATAAATAGTAACAGGGAAAGACCGGGGAACCCCGTGAGCCGCCTATTAATATCCTTCGCCTTTATCCGTACGCTACGGAATTACTATGTTGTAAATTGAGGGTTATATAATAAAACAGTTATGGGCTTTTCAGCTTGTATACATGATGTTGATATGTACCAAAAGAATCATATTTGACCTCGGCTATCGCCTCGGTCAATAATGATTTTTGTGGTGCATATCACATCATGTATAACAGCTGAAAAGTCCATAATTGTATAATATCTTTCTTTATCAGGGTCAGGAGTTACTATACATAAGTAAGTCAGTCTTTGTCTAAATGTAATACATTGTTGTATTTGGGAAAGGGATAAAAATACTATTTTTCCATTATTCAGTTAACAGTCAAAAATAAACTCGAGTCATCAATTCACATATTGTTCTGCGATTGACGCATTTTAATTGGATTTTACGTGCTCAAAAGCTGTCTGTATCAATATATATTTATATCAAAGAAACTACCTGATACTAAACTTTGTTTACACATTATTCCTTTTAAAATGATAAGATTAAGATAACTGGAACTTTCCACTTTCCACTTTCTATATTGATATTGGTTGATTGAATTAGTATATTATTTGGCACCGTTTTCAGTTCAGTTCAGTTCAGTTCAGTTATTACAGGACACGTAGCGTGTGCATCATTGTTATCTTATGTAGTAAATTTTCTTATTGGAAATATATATATATATATATATTGTTATGTCTTTAAAGGTATACAATGAAAATAATCCAGCAGTAGCGGCATCTGAATTTGCATTGCCTACTCTGCGCGTGGGAACATTTACATCTCTCTTGTCTTTCTGTCTCGCGGGATAACATATTTCCCCGCTGGTCTCGTAGTACAATACAACGTCATGTATCGCTACTGTAAAATAATATTCCATATCGTATATATCATACAGCCTGGTATTCCAGATCCCGACAGTATAGTGGTTCAAGCATCTGCTGCGGGAGTGACGGTCCGATGTTCGAATCCCATTGACGAGAATTGGGTTTTGTTCTGATATTACCAGTTGGTGAACTGCCAGCTAGTTATAATAATGATACCGAATGCCTGGTGATTGTCTAAAAGGAATTGGATTAGGGAAGTCAACGTTGGAAGGTATCTCATGTATGACCCTTTCAATATGAGAGATACTATAATAAACAAACTCTTTTACATAAGGTATCTCTTTAGTCAGGCAAGGATGACCCTTTCAATATGAGGGATACTATTATAAACACACTTTTAACATAAGGTATCTCATAAGTCAGGCATGGATGACCCTTTCAATATGAGAGACACTATAATAAACAAACTCTTTACATAAGGTATCTCATTAGTCAGGCATGGATGACCCTTTCAATATGAGAGACACTATAATAAACAAACTCTTTACATAAGGTATATCATTTCTCAGGTATGGATGACCCTTTCAATATGAGAGAAACTATTATAAACAAACTTTTTACAACACTTTACATAAGGTATCTCATATGAATAAACTCTTTACATAAGGTATCTCATTAATCAGGCATGTATGACCCTTTCAATATGGGAGACACTCTAATAAACAAACTCTTTACATAAGGTATCTCATTATTCAGGCATGGATGACCCTTTTAATATGAGAGATACTATAGTAAATATTATCTTTACATAAGGTAACTCGTGAGTCATGAATGGATGACACTTTCAATTTGAGAGATACTATTATAAACAAACTGTTTACATAAGGTATCTCATAAGTCAGGCATGGATGACACTTTTAATATGAAAGATACTACTATAAACAAACGTTTTACATAAGGTATCTCATAAGTCAGGCATGGATGACCCTTTTAATATGAGAGATACTATTATAAACAAACTCTTTACATATGGTATCTCATTAGTCAGGCATGTATGACCTATTCAAAATGAGAGACCCTATAATAAACAATCTATCTACGTTTCCTTTGTACATGTATACATGTTATATCACCTCATACTTATCACAATTTTCATGCAGCGTTACGAGTATTTATCAACTTAGAAATATAGAGTTTTCTTGTGAATGACCAGAATACTTACAGAAAATAACCCTTTCCCTCATACCGAGAGTTCAGATCAGGTAAGATTCACTTAAACTATAGAACAATGTGTGTATTTCCTGATTGATTTATACTGTTTAGAGACGCGGAACAATTTCTTCCTGATCGCAAATTCTTGCACGCGGTTTGCTTGTTATCAATATTTTCTCTTTTTTTTAGAAGTTTTATGCATTACGATTCAGACGGTTTAATGAACTAGATATTAAGCTAAATGTATAAATGTCTCACACACTATCCTATCTTCATACGCCCTTCTATATATTTCTCCCAGCATGACTCCGTGCCACTGTTGTATGTTACGCGAGTCGAGCCGCGATAGATCAGTCTATAAAGACTAGGGATATCAACACACGTTAGGTGAACGGATCGCCGTGAAAGCAACTTAAAGATCCCTTAAAGCGGTGTTAAACTCCAATCAATCAACCCATATGACACGGGCCGAGCCATGATAGATCAGTCTGTAACGACTCGGGTTATCAACCAACGTTAGGTTGACAGATCGCCTTGAAAATAACTTAACAATCCCTTCAAGCGGTGTTAAACTTTAATAAATCAACCCATATCATATGACGCGTAACGTTTCAATATCCTCTTTACAAATCGCCGTCTGCAAAAAGAATATGTACACACCTTCTTTGTGACACGTCACAGGTACAAACTTGTTTTATAAGAAGTTCGTACATTAGTTAAAGGTATGAGCATATTTCCAATTGCCAAAATGTTTGCAAAAGTCGTCTGCTGCATATTCGTTATAGTGTGTCTAATTCTGGTAAGGATTAAATTAGACGTTACACACATACCTAGGAGGTTTAATCTGGTCTTGTTCATACAATGTCTTCTCGTTGTTCCGAATATTGCTGTTTGTAACTAGAAACGTATCATCAGGAACATCTGCAGGTTTTAACGTAGTTTTGAAAAAAATATCACGATCAACAGCTTTGGTAGTAAATTTCTCTAATTAAGGGAATAACGTACTATAAATGATGGCCGACATGCGAAAAAAAAACCGTACTGCATTTGCAACACCCCTACGAGTCTGATCTGGCTCTGCACTGTTCGCAAAATAGTCATAGAAGGTATATCTGTAATAATTACGTTAAGGTTTCTTTTCATAGAGCTCCGTTCAAATTTGAAAAACAAATCAAGTTAATATTTTTTTTTATTCATCCGATTATAATTGTTGTACACTTATTTAAATTCAATGGAAAAGGTTGTCGAACATAAACCAATTCCCACAACATATCTGCAGTAGAGGACATTTACAACTTCAAGACAAAACATAGGGAAACCCACTCTTTATGAAAGTATAATAATCGAAAGAGTTTGAAACGTTGTGCCAAAAGAGAACAAATTTAGCCTTATGAGCAATTTCTTCGTTTGCCACACTTTTTTAAAATACTTCTGCTGCAAACGCGTCTAAATGTTTCTGCATGTAGAAAAGAGTTAAAACATCAAAATAAGAATATGGTTAATCAGATCGCATGTGAACAACGCATTAAAGCTCAGCTTGTATGTCTTTTTAAACCCGCTTTCATTATAGTTCACGTGTTTTATGGCTGCTTTCTCGCGTTGATCTTCTTTTCGCCGCAATCGTGTAACTTATCAAACGTAACCCTTTCCTACTTACCGGCGCCTATTGACGCATCTGAATCATTTAATTAACCAAGGAATACCCAAATTATGTTCGTTTTCTGTTTTTTCTATATTCATATGTGTGTCTCTAACTCATAAACAATCAGGGAACTATGTTGACTTTATTGTATACTTTGATATTGTTCCTTCTTGTTTCTATATGAGCAAAGGATGCAATATCATTTGATATTGCACGGTTGATATTGCACTGGAATCTTTTTCACGTGACGCTAAGGACGGAACTATTTCCATACACTAACGTTACAAAGCGCTCTCATCCAACCTTTCATGATTTAGAGACCAGCTAACTTCTACTTCTACTTTGTTACTGTCAGGGCTTAGTGCATCGCAGGCAAGTGAAGCCATTAAAATGGTTAAAACAACTGATTAGGCATATTAATAAATATAAATGAAATTAAAAAACATCTTTGTTGTTTAGGCTGTGTATCAATGTAGACGGGACTTGAATCAGTTTACAGATGTGATCTGCTCAAGGTTCGACTCTCTGGTAGTCTTAGGTAAAAGCTGTGCTTATACGGTTTGTAGTACATTGTTTGGTACATCTTTTATAGATGACACGTAGTGAGAAAATCGATAGACATACACAAAACCCAATCTGGTCTATTTATAGCGTTAGCTATGCTAGTAAATACGTACGTAGTTTCTGACGTAATAATGTGACGTATACATCAATAATATTGCTCGATTGTTGTTTTGATTGTCGATGACGATCTATTATTATAAGTGTATCAAGAAATAAAGAGGGATTCATAACTGCTAGGATGAATAAGCAAATGATTGTTTTAAAGGTAGGTCTTCAGATTTGTTTTGTTATCCTCCGATGTGAAGTATATCAACGCAGTAGCCTTTTTATGTACATCAAAGATGTGTGTTCGCTTTACTGAACATACTGCGAGGTCAAAAGCCCCTTTTAAAGGGGCATCTAAATCGTAATATAAAAACAAATATCCAGGTGTAAATACAAGAATAAGATAATACACGAGTTCTTAATGAAAAACACTGTTAGAAAAGGCGTTACACATCATTTTGTTGACGATTCCAATTTCGAGTCGACAACAATGGCGGTTCGTAAATTATATTTTCCGCGACCTTAGCAACCAGCGTAAAGGAGAGTATAATTGCGCGATATATCGTTCATGTTTATTTATCAAAACAATCCAAGACAACTGTTAATTTTCTAATAGTGTGACGTGTTTAAAACAAACAAAACGATACATTTTGAATAGCCAATATCAAATTATACAATAAAAAGGTTATTGCATGATTATGGGAATCTATTGTGTTGGGACTCGTTCCTTCGGCGGAGTTTGCCCTCGCAAGCTCGGGCAACTCAGCCGAAGGAACTCGTCCAACACAATATTTTCCCATATTGATGCAATAACCTATAATATTGACTACGTAACACAAACCAATATTCAAGATCATCGAAAATCCAGATCAGTCTGCGCTTCCTCGAATCATAATCAGAAACGTCATTTGTCAACAGTTATAGCAATATCACCTAAACACATTTACATGTTTTTGTTACTGCTCTAGTAGTGTAAATATCAGATACAACGGTTATAGCAATATCGCCTTAATACATTTACATGTTTTCGTAACTGCTCTCGTTTTTAAAACATTGTCACCGTCTAGTAGTGTCAATATCAGATACAACAGTTATAAATAGCGATGTATTCCGTGTTAATCTTTGTATTATTGAATATTCTACTAAGCTATAGTGTTGTTCCTTCATTTAATGTTGTACACATACACAACAAATTGGCGACGAGGTTGGTATTTTATTCGCTATAAATGATAATTATTATGTTAATCGAGGTCATCGTGGACATTGGAACTGAATGGCTAATCACAATCAGAACAAATTAAAGCAGTATGTGCATACGTTCATCAGGTGTATTATGATTGCGAGTTCAAAATTGAATTTGAATTGATGTCTTTACATTTGAAGGTGAGAGTGTTGTGTATATTGTCTTAACAAATGAACTCATGGGTGAAAGTGTATCCACTCAAGGCGACGCCTTTTAGTGTAACATATTTCTATATATCCTATGCCGTTCATGTTAATCGTTGTAGTATTAACTATTCTACTAAGCTATTCAGCTGTTCATTCATTTAATATTGTACACATACACAACACAGCCCTTGTGTTTATAAAATCAAAATTCATTCGCATCATGGTGAAACATCGCTAGGACGGTATAAATATCAATACAGTTGGTGGTGGGGATGACGCCAAACGAGAGGAGGGAAGACAAAAAAGAGCCTTAGATAAAAGGAAATCAATCATAAACAGTTGAATTTCAGGTCGAGTGCATTTTTCAAGTCACTAATCCTAAGTATACCCCTACCCTCTAGTAAAAGAAACTCATCGATTTCTTTTGTCAAAGTAGATTTTTTTGTGATTTTTTTTACCACTTGCAGATGCAATTGCAGCAGACAACTTTTGAAAATATTGTGACAAAAGGTGACATAGCTCATAGAGAGCAGTATCTCTTTTTGCCACAATGTTTTCTAATCTATTCTGAAATATTTAGAAAAATAAACGTAAGCTATCAACCCTTACCCACATACATACCATTTGTGAGCCTCTGCAGCAGACGACCTTTTGAATTATTGTGACAAAAGAAGACATGGCTCAGTATATTTATTTTCTACGGACAACTTGCTATGGCATCAGAAAGCAGTGGTCGAAATAAGCACTAGTCCAACAGCAATAAACTAGTAGATATTCTTTTTGGCTAGACAAAAAATCGTAGAAACTAGCCGGACTAGCTAATGGAAAGAATTCAAGTCTACTTTCACTTTCCCATTATTTTTTTTTTTAAATACTTTGTCAACAGACCTATTGGGCGCTTTAGCGTCCGGAAACTGAACCATTAGTGCAAGATGGACAGGAAAAACATCCCATTTTAAATTAATGGATTATGTACGGATACTCAATGTATATTTAAGAAATGCGTATCAAAATGTTCAGTTCCGATTAACTCTGACTGCATAAAAGAAAGAAAATTAGGAAGAGATTTACAAGGGAGGAAATTATATTCAACAACCCGTTTATTTAATCCACAATTATTCCAGAATTAAATAATCTTGTCCCAAAGAAAAAGTGATAAAAGTTAAAACATTGTCCATAGATGACCAAATTAGTGCCGCCTTCTCCTTCAAGTTCCCAAACGACACATGTGCTGATATAATCACGATTCTTTGACACCTAAAGTGAAATGGACTTCCCTAAACTTAGTATTTGGATCAATCCAAATAACCTGGCGAGTGGAACTTAATTAAATAAGATTTAATGGGTTTCACTTGTTTCGTGAGAATAATCACGATTTGTCTCAGTTTCCAATGGGTTTGAAACTTCTACAATTCCAATCATAAACATGTTCATAAGTGTGAGAGGACCACACATTAAAACTAAAATGTGACGGTCCTGTTTAGAATTAATTCATTACATGCACTGGTAGTAGAAATAAAATGTACACGATGTTAAGACTAGTGTGATAGAAACTGATTTCAAATGCAAAATTTGTTTTCTGGATTGATAATAAAAGTTGACTGTTCCAATATATTACACATCATGATGGATGCTATAATGATGTACTTATTAAAGATAACAGAATATGTTGGAAACTTTAATTTACTGTTTCCTTTCTAACTATAGAATTATAGATAAGACAAAAATGCATGTTGTGGGTGGGTATTTAATATAAACAAAATGATCTGTTTCATACTAAATTATCTATCAGAAAGGTAAGTGTTCAATCAGATGTTTTTAATGTTTGTATAAAATGAATTATGTTACATTTCATTTGTAAAACAATGTAAGCGTTAAAGCAAAATATAATTTGGAATCAGATGTTTTTTTTGTATTGAAATAACAAGTTCTGTGTCTCATTTACAGTTAAAATGCCATTCTTGAATTTGCAATGTTGGCTTTTTGTAAATAGAAGATAACACATATATAAGACTGCAGGTGACATCTATATTGGTTAGACGATCAGGTCATGCCTAGATAAGAACCATAAGGTATACTAATAATTCGACCTGGTTGATTTATGAAAACTAAATTGATAAGGTAACATGTGTTGAAATACTCAATTGAAATTACATTAACCCTTTCTAAAATACAAGAAATCTGCAGCAGATGACTTTGAACATATTTTGTCAAAAAATGGAAAATCTAAATAATTGAATGGATAAACAATGACTAAAAGTGGAAAACATTGTGGCAAGAAGAGAAATTGCTCGTTTTGAGCAATTTCTTTTTTTGTCACAATGTTTTCAAAAAGCCAATTTCTCCTTTTGCTACAATGTTTTCAAGATTCGTCTTCTGCGGATGCATCAAATTGCGTCTGTATGTGGGAAAGTGTTAATGGGGTGATGCATATTGAAAAACTCAATTGTTTTTTTCAAACACTCAACCACTTTTGAAAACATGGGTTATACTCAATTAACATAAAAAGTTTATGTGTTGTACAGAGTATTTTTTACATTTTTTTTGAAAGTTCAATGAACATATCGTTCACTTGTCCGGATCCAAGGTTATTAAGTAGAAATGTTCTTTCAGCGACTCTCTACGAAAATATTTCAAGCCATATTAATTGGTTGAAAAAAGGCATCAGAGAGGGTAAAATGATAACATTTTAAAACACCATTTTTTATGAAAGTGCTTGTCTGATTTGTTCCTTCTTGTGACACTCTTCATCATTTGTTAAGCCATATTGATTGGCTGAAAGACATAGTTACCAGGCGGATTCAGAAAAGGGATGAATTAAAGGTTTAGTGTGTAATGACACCTCATTCTAATTCACTGGGAAAATTTCAACAAGTCTTCACAGGAATGTTCATTTTGTGGTCCTCTTTCAAATTTGTGCAAAGATATAATTTTGTTGCTGCGGCAGCAGGAAGGGAGTTAAATGCCTAAACTGTAAAACACAACTGTTTTGGTACATTACACTTCTAAGTTTACTGTTATCATGGTACATATTAATATATTGCATTAATAGATTGCCTACTCTGAATGCATCCGTGGATCCAGTACAGTCAATAAATATGAAGACACTGTACTGGAATGAATGAACATGGTGGGATTTCCATAGAGCTATTGGGAAATATGATCATTAAAAAAGTAACATGTGAACCGAATGATATGTTCGGGTTAGGGGTCGATTAATGTTCACTAGACCAACAAGAAATGATGATCTTGGAAAACTTTCATTCTTGCCTGATGCATCATTTCTTGTCTGTCATGGTGGGGATTGTTTTTAAATAAATATTTCTATATGCACTTCTGCATCTCTTCTTAAACGATCGCAACTCTACCTTTAGTGTGTTCAGTACTTTGATTTGTTTTTAGTAACCAGAAAATGTAGATACAGATTGATTATTTTTTGCTTTGATATTTTAATTGGAATTTCAATATACTTTTCATTGTTATGAGGCGTTCTTTTGATTTTGATATAGCATGCATTGTGATTAATGCATCAACGAGTGCGTAAACTATGCAACGACCTCTGTTAAATACCGCCAGTCAAATAAACGTTTTCTTTGCGATAGACCCCCATTCTGTGTATACAATATTGTGCATTCAACTCAAATATTATTCAATTAATGGACATAACAAAGTCATCTTGTGAAGTGTATGTGATAACAAAAATTGAACGGTAAACACTTGTCCTAATGTATTCCGTGATCTGCAGTTAGCCCCTTGCTGGCAGCAATTTAAGTGCTTTGATTGTTACTACTCTCGTCTATTAAACCTAAAGATCCAGTTTCGTGTGACGTGATTGTTTATTTCAAACATCAAATACATAATAAATAAGAAACGTTTCTTTTGGTCTTTCTGTATTTTTACAATTTACTGATATCATATTTTAGACACAACTACTGTAAACAAAAATAAAACACTTCTGAAAGAAGAGTTTTGCTTGGCTTCTAATTCTCATCTACATGTATTTTCAAACATTAACACGGAAAAAATAAGAATAATTAATCATTGTCTTTCTGTAATTAAACCGTTTACCACGTTTGATTATTTTTTTCGAATCTGCTCTGAAACAATTGTAGAATCAAGAAATAATTCGGAACAAGGAGAATACAACTCGTCTAAAACTTTAATTATTGTTACACTTTGAACTTTAGCCTTAGAATAATGTTGAATAATAAGGATATATGACTGATACTAACCAAACTTTTCTATCTAACAACGTAAATATTTCATCAAATTGGCATCTTGATTATTTAATTCATATCATCCCTTTTTTCACAAACCACATCATATAAGGTCAACAGTTGCAGTTTAAAGGAAATGTTCGCATTCATTTGCGATCAACACTATCCAATTTATACGAATCTATTGTGAAACATTTACGATAATTGAATGTCTGAATAAGGTCTGTTCATTGAAAGAACCATTTCTAAGGCGTGCCACTTAGCAGCATTGTGAATCGGTCTGATTTTCCATGAGGTAAGAAAGCACTTCATAGCTAATTGAGCTTTATTTTCTTGTTTGCATATCCATCCTAACATGTTCCAGGCGGTTTCCTTATGTCCAAGGTTTGTGTCTGTACTTATAACGTTCACTAAGTTGTCAATGGCATCTTGTTTACAAACGGGATTGTTTGTTTTTGAATAAAGGACATACTGCATGAAATACAGATTAACTCTGGAATCCACAACAATCCAGTCAAACCCGATGTCGTATGCTGTATCCCTCGAATCAGGCGGTATATTGACCGAACGATACATCTCGTAATGTAAAGCTGAAGGTACAAGGTTGGCCAGCTGTGGTAAAACAGATAAACATCCAGTTGTACAGGTTCTCGCGAACTCTGTGTATGAAATGTCTTGTGAGCCGAACATCCGTGCGAGTTCTTTCTGTGCCTCATTCCGATATATTGGCTGGCCTCCTCTGCATCCACACACTGGTAGAACATATGATTTTAAAGATGTTTCGCATTTCAGTAGAATCTCTTTACAGGCATCATATCTTTGACTCTGCAAACAAAAGGACGCGACTATCAAATATGCGGAGATAAGGTCAAAATCTTTACTTTCTTCTGTGTAATACGTAAACGTTTCAAACAGTATCTGCCGTATTTCTCTGTCACCGGTAGTAAGTATGATACTTGCTACACATTGTGCTATTTGTAGACGTATGTTAGGAAGAAAGTAGCGTATTGCTTGTCTTGTTTCTTTTTCAGTATGATCTCTATCGCACTCCGTGTGAAGTAAATGTGTTTGCATTGAGTATAATTCTGACAATAAGTGCAAAGCTGATCTACTTCCACGCTCATTAAGAATAAAACTCATTGAACAACTTAAATCTTTTTTGAGACGTGTGTAAATCAATGATGCCTTTGCAGATACATTATTATGTTTTATTCTCATTATGCTAGGTCCACACCCGAACAAAACATCGTACAACACTTTCTGGATGTTATCACATGTCAATTCCCACAGAAATGAACACCAATGTTCGACCATATCCTCCAGGACAACCTGCACCTGTCGTAGGGTACTGCACTCAAGTCTGGCAAACATGTTTTCATCCGGCATGAAGTAATTAGGACAGTATTGCTCTTTGATCCAGTGTAGTAGCAATTTGATACAAAGACGCGTACACTCGAGAAGGTTTCTACGGGTCCAAAATGCACAAGGCGTATTTTCAACAACATATAACAAACATGTTTTACAGTGATACGAAGAGATCGACATCGGCACACGTTTTTGTATGATATCTTTCTTTATTATCTTAAGTAAGATGTAGCATTTGTGCTGCGTAGAGTTAAGACTAGCCATGAGTTCACGTTCCTGGAGGGAGAATGACAGCCTCCATTCAATCGGACCATTTTCACTTGATGGATGATTTATCCCCACAAAAAAACACCCGGATACTTTCAACAAATGTACTTGTGTTTCATTCAGCCGATTGCTCCGGATAACTCTTCTCAGCCATGATTTAGCAAAACTTGGTATGTTCTGACATCGATATGCCAAAACTACGTCTAAATCTGATATGCCATCTGCATGTACACCTGTACGTGTAAGGGCAGGACCATTAGTAATTAGATGAATATTATTAACTTGCTGAACGTTTTTTACACATAACCTGTCGTTTTTGTCGGTTTCTACATGACTCTTATTGATAGTGTTTCTGTCATAAAGGGGTACTTTGTTATCGACACATTGTAGTTTAAAATATCCGGGTTCAGTACTTTCATCAGCCACAATGAGCAATGATCCGTGTCGATTCCCATCAGAGATTCTCTCTACAACAGGTATATCAGGACACCAAAGTACGTCTTTGTCTGACTCCAGCCCTGTTGTTGTTGTACCCTCGCTGTTACTTCCAAATATATAAAAGGTGGATTTGATGCCGGGTTTGATAAAGTTATCTATCGTGGTTCTAGTTATTTCCCATACTATTGCTTGTTCTCTGTATTTATCCCTCATCTCTTCAGAAGCACCGATCCAATCTAGAATGTCATAAAGACGGAGTGACAAATTGTGATACTGATCATCCATTTGTAGAAGAGTGACCTGTAAATAGAAACGACTTCTTTGTGGAAATGAACTATTTTATCGATGTTGACGTACACATGGATTTCAAGAGTTCATTAATTGATAAAAAATAAACGGATTTTGTGTTGCCTACATGAGATGGAAGCACAGCCTAAATATAGGTCTTGATTGTATGTATATGTATAAGATTTGGTCGTACAATATGAATTTCCTAGCTATAGCTATGATTCGAATTTTTTATTTATGTAATGCTTTATTGGCAATGGTAAGTTTATGACTTTTATTTCATGTATATAAATTGAATTGTTCATATAACAAGGTTTCATATTTTCTGGGTAACTGCGGGATAATGATATTACATATGGAGATATGGGCATATAGACGGCTATACCCCTTTAAAATGAAAGCGCTTCAGATGTATTGCGACACTTCATGTGTTCATGTTGTGATAAAAGGTATATTGGTCTTAACCAATGGTTTCCTGATTGTGTCATTTCCATTCATAACGATCACCATATAGCACGGTTTGTTTAGGAATAGATGACTAAAGACCTTGTGTACGTTTAGTTTTACATATTTTTTAAATGTTACATACATACTACATCTTTAAAAGTTCTCATCAGGTGATAGACGTTTTAAGTTATAGTAAATTTATCACCAAATATTTCAAACTGGTCCAACCTCGGTGAATATACTTTGGGATTAATGTCAGATTTCTAAAGTACTGATTTAAATTAATACAAATGCCAACCCATAGATATCCAAAGCAATGTTAAATGATGTTAGATTATCAAAACAGACATACATACGCAACAGACGTTACGAATTTATTATTTAGTTAGGGTTTCGGATACATCTGAATAAAGCTTAAGGATTCTTTACAACAAGATTGGCATAATACTAGTTATTGTAGTAAAACAGATGATTATATGCAATTTAAATCAATTTTAAACGTGGATTGTTATTTAACTATTGATATATCTTTTTACCTTAGGAAAGCATTTGCAGAATTTCGGTGCTCGGATCATGAACTGAATTTTTAAGTAGGCAGACATCTTAATGCTCCCATAGAAGAGAGGATTTGCATTTATTGTCTTGAACAATTTGCAATTAATGTAATTGAGGATGAATTGCATGTTTTTCTCTTTTGCAAACGTAATGAGGAATTCAGGAAAATTTATATAGGTGATATAACGATTAAAACTCATTCATTAGAACATTGTTGATAAGAAAATGAAGAGCTTAACCCTAGCATTTAGCATCCATGTATTCTGATCTTTATCTAGAGTAGTTAAATCATATGAACGAACTAACAAAATCATGTTTTAAAGTGTTTGCTTGATTAAGAAGGTGAACATTTCATTTAATAAGAACAAACAGACATGTAAATACACATACAAGGTAAAAACAGTGGAATTCCCATGTCGTCATTTTCTATTTTAGGACATCATGTTACATAGTTCTATTAATAGACAAGTCAGACAGAGTGCAATATATACATGTTGTGCGTCTACGTTGACAATTCATTAGATTAACCCAATTTGAAATCAGACTAAGAAGTACGGAATCAAAAGGCTGCCAATGAATGACACCGATTCGATTTTCGTTTTATTATTCAATTCTAGTTTATACAATCAGATTTTCAAAGTCACCTATGCCACCCACATATGTAAATTCAAGAGCATTTTAAAATGCACACGCATTATGCTTGGCGCTTGTTCTAGATGTTCAATACTCGAAAAGATGCATCGTTCATTGAATCAACATTTTGGTATATGTTAATAAATCACTAAATGTTAGCGTGACGGACATACAGACGAACAGACGATCATACGGCGCGTTTCAGTACCAAGGCAGTCGACAAAACATGAAAGGGGTTAAAATGAACAACACCAGTAGATGTATTCGAGTATTGTGATGGTATCGTTTGACAAATTCAACCCGATCGTGACCTTTGTGCACGTATGTATATTTTAACGATTTACGTGTATTTTCATCAAATATGTGTTGTGCTTTATGAGAATCAGGGTAGAATGTTAGGTTAATCTTGGCTTTAGAATAACCGTATATATTATATGTTACGAACCGTCTGCTATAAGCAAAACCGAACAGAAAAATAACTTGTAACCCTCGAAAGTTTTACTTTTTTGGGAAATTGAGAGAATTCCTCTATTTAGCTTTAATTAAAACGTGCGCTGAAAAGACGTAGAACGCCGTGTGTATCACGGTAATTTAACATACAACAAATCATGCTACAGATCATTTTCAAACAATCAACGCTAAACATATGGAAAGGTGTCTATATATAAAGGTAAGATAATTTAATACAGTTTACAACGTTGCCCAAAAAGCTGAAAAAGCATTTTCCCTTTGCCAAAATGATTTGAAAAGTCCTCTGCTCGAGATATGCCAAAATGTCTCAGCCTATTGGAAATAATGAAATTAGGCATTACACGACCACACCTGTATTATGAGGTGTAATTTGGAATTGCTCATGCAATGTCTGCCACGTTCCTCCGGATATTGTTGGTTTTTAATAGAATAATAGAATCATCTTATCGAGATCAACAGCATTAAGTTTTTGAGATTTTAGGATTGAAAAGGGAGCTCTCGCAGGAAATTGGACTAAATCGGAGAGTAACGCTCTTTAAACAAGCGCCGGCCCGCTATGCGATAACAAAACGTAAGGAATTTGCCAAAATGTCATAAACGGTTTAAGCGAAACTAGTTTAAACAGTATCCTTTTGGATCCTTTAGCATGCATGTGTTGGCAGAACTGCTTTCACTGTTATCTTGGCCTTTTGTCATGGTGCAGTAAAACGTAAACCCGGCCGAGCTCTCTTGTCAATGAAACTGTGTCTAATGAATGAACGTGCTAGAGCGATGACGTCGTTTAGTGCATATGTATACTAGTCGTTGTAACCTTGAGTTTTAACCTAGGTCGTTGAAATCCGTTCAATCTCTCTTGACAATACACCTGTGTTTGAAGTATGAACTAATTCCGTTTACAAATGAAAGTTCTAAAGCGATTTCGTCGTTTCATACAGGAGTATAATAGTCTCTGTGACCTTAACCTTTAACCTAGGTCTGTAAAACGTGAACCAGTCGATGCATCCTTGATACCGAATACGTGTGTGCAGTGTGAGAATTTCAATTTACAAATGAAAGGCTAGAGCGATAACATCGTTTTGTACAAACGCATATATAGTTACGGTGACCTTGACATTAAACATAGGTCGATGGAAGTTTTAAAAGAGTCGATGATTTCAAAGATATATTTTAAGTTTCATTAGAAGCGAATAAGAAAAAGAGTTGTTCGAGCGATGACGTTGTTGGGACGTTAACATTTTCAATGTGACCTTGACCTTTACCATAGGTCAGTGAAACGCGAACTCGTACTAGAGGGGATACTTATAAAATATATAATATATCGTGATACTGACCTTGAATACACACGACAATATGTGTAGAGAAGGATTATTAATAAGAGATACACAAAGCATAGGCCCCTGACACCGAAACATAACAAAAATCAAGATCTTATGAAGTGCATCTGTAGGCCTATCAAGTTAAAATATATTTTAACTAAATATAGCTTTATCAGAATTCTTTATATGTTTACTGTTTTATTGACCATTGCAAGTTGATTAACCTTTAACGATATGTATAAGTTTTCATGAATTACATGCAATACATTATTACCTGAAATAATCTTATAACATGGTTTTATAATTTCTGGATCATTAGTGGTCAAGCTATTTTGTCTTGAAAGACAGACGTAGATAATAACGCACCAAATAAATTAATAAAACAATCCTCGAAATTACCCTGAAAATTAATGTGATATAAGTAAAGAAATGTTTTGACACTATAATGATTGGTATAAGATGCGAGGCACATTACATGCATTATTATTTATGTATAAACCCTCTGTAGGGTATTTCTCTATCACAACATAATTCAAATGTCTTACCTTAAACATACTTCCGGGTGTAAACAAGAAACTCGCCACTCTATTACTCCATTGTTTATGTTTTTATTAACTCAATATCTTTCTTTGAATCGCATAATCATACTTAAAAAACCGTTTTTATTACCCGTTTTTGTCTGGTGATTCCGAAGAACATTAATTTACCGACAAAAGAATGTCCAGTTTAATACAGTGTTCCAAATAAAATAAAACGTATTCCGTGTCGTCATTTTCTATTTTAGGCAATACATAACAGTTACACAGATTTATTTATAGACCAGTGAATGTGTTATCAACGCGTTATATACATGTCCAACGATACATTCTACTCATACATACATATATATATATATATATATATATATATATAATCTTTATTTCCTCCAATATTGAAGATTACAAGAATACAATATGAATTAAATTAAAATGACAGAATGGAGATACAATCGATAGAAAAAGAAGATTTTGTTTGTTTGTTTGTTTGGAGTTTAACGCCGCTTTCAACAGCTTTGGTCATATCACGGCGGTCAGTGCACCTAACCATGTTTTCCTGGCTTTCATACACCAGTACTTACACAACATTCTTTCGAAGCCACTGACTACTTTCTCACATAAATCAGAGGTGAGAGGAGAAACAGAAGAAGAAGAGTTAATCTTTAGTTGCAAGTTTAACCGAGAAGAAAATTTTCCTCATATAGACCTCTCCTATTACAAGTGTGTAAATGAACTAAATCTATCGATATAGATGTATCTGACCCTAAAAGAAACGAATTAAAAATCGATATTGAAGAAAGTTAAACCCATTGTGATAAATGGAGAGATTGCTCATTCAATGCTTTATGTATCTTATTGATAACCTCATCAACATGTTCATTGATAGACTCGACTGAAGAGATATTTTGCAATAAACTTTGCGGTTCTTTCGGTCGATCAATCAATGAAATGTCATATTCTTTATCTAGCTGATGCAATTTACCCATAACACAACCGCGACGAAGTGTTACAGTTGTGTTTGACAGGTTTAATATGATAATTATTACTCTACGGTAACTAGTAAGTGTCACTAAAGCATTTGAATGTTTTAGATGTGGTTCTGTATCAATGTAGTAATTTTCTATACTTGAAATTTCATACGTTCCCCTTTTTCTAAGTTCACAGCGTTTTCGAATTTATATTTATTGTGTAGCTAAATCTACAGCTTGTTGGAATGAAATTGCGTTGTTTCTAATCATAAATTGCCTCAGATCATTATTATATAAACCATTTATAAAAATACCTACAGATTGGTGATTAATTAATGCAGTATTTTGTTCAAAACCCCTATAAGATTCTTCAGACAAAGTCAAAATCCTTTCTGTAAATGCTTGAATGTTTTCTGATTCGAATTGCGTAATATTGTTTAACTTTGTAAACTGAATTCGACTGTTATCTCTGAAAAATGTTCACATAGTGCTGTCTTAAATTGTTGCCAATATGGTGCAGGAATTATAGTCAAAAGTCGCGAAATATAATCAGAAACATGACCTGTACTATATCTGAATGCCAAAAGTGGTGTTTTAGTCTCATTGAAGTTATTTAGAACGGCGCATTTTTCAATATCTTTAATTAAGTTAAGCTTGATCAGATTTAAGTTCAACAAGTATAAGTATTTATGTACTGACGTTAGCTTAGCTGTATCAATCATTAGATGAACCAGTTCATTAAAAAAATAAGTATTTCTGTATTAACGCGAGTTTAGCAGGTATAAGTAGTTCGTTCTGTATGAGCACAAAGTTTAGTTGTATCAGTTGAGCAAATATGCCTATTCCTATATTGAGGCAAGCTAATTTATATAAGTAATAAGTTGAGCAAGAATAAGTACTAATACGTTAACGCAAGCTTAGCTACATGTCAAGATTAGTTGAGCAAGTATGTGTATTTCTGTATTGACACAAGCCTAGTTGTTGTAATCATTAATTGAACACGTATAAGTATTGCTGTGTCGAAACATGTTAAGCTGTATCAGACATAAGTAGCTGTATCAGACATAAGTAACTGTATCAGACATAAGTAGCTGTATCAGACATAAGTAGCTGTATCAGGCATAAGTAGCTGTATTAGACATAAGTAGCTGTATCAGACATAAGTAGCTGTTTCAGACATAAGTAGCTGTATCAGACATAAGTAGCTGTTTCATACATAAGTAGCTGTATCAGGCATAAGTAGCTGTATCAGACATAAGTAGCTGTATCAGACATAAGTAGCTGTTTCAGACATAAGTAGCTGTATCAGACATAAGTATCTGTATCAGGCATAAGTAACTGTATCAGCCATAAGTAGCTGTATCAGACATATGTAGCTGTACCAGACATAAGTAGCTGTTTCAGACATAAGTAGCTGTATCAGACATAAGTATCTGTATCAGGCATAAGTAGCTGTATCAGACATAAGTAGCTGTATCAGACATAAGTAGCTGTATCAGACATAAGTTGGGGGAGAATACGTTGTTTTACATGCAAGCATAACTGTATTAGACATTAGTTGACGAAGTATAACTATTTCTGTATTGACGTACAGTTAGCTGTATATATTATACACTAGGTAGGTAAATGTTAGAAAAAAAATGGTTTTCTATAATTGTTTCTATATCAACCAGAAATAAGCTGGATCAGACATTAGTTAAGCAAGTAAATGTATATATTCATTATGGCAAGGTAAGCTGTATTAGACATCAGTTGAGCAAGTATACATATTTCTATACTGAGGCAAGCTAATCTATATCAGTAATAGGTTGAGCAAGTATAGGCACTGATACGTTAACGCAAGCTTAGCTACATGTCAAGATTAGTTGAGAAAGTATAAGTATTTCTGTATTGACGCAAGCTTAGCTGTGTCAGCCATTAGTTGGGCAAGTATAAGTATGTCTGTATTGATGCAAGCTTAGCTGTGCCATGCATTAGTTAGGCAAGTATAAGTAGTGCTGTATTGACGCAAGCTTAGCTGTGTCAGGCATTAGTTGGGCAAGTATAAGTATTTCTGTATTGACGCAAGCTTAGCTGTGTCAGGCATTAGTTGGGCAAGTATAAGTAGTTATGTATTGACGGAAGCTTAGCTGTGTCAGACATTAGTTGGGCAAGTATAAGTATTTCTGTATTGACGCAAGCCTAGCTGTGTCAGGCATTAGTTGGGCAAGTATATGTATTTCTGTATTGACGCAAGCCTAGCTGTGTCAGGCATTAGTTGAGCAAGTATAAGTTGTTTTTTTATTGACGCAAGCTTAGCTGTGTCAGGCATTAGTTGAGCAAGTATAAGTATTTCTGTATTGACGCAAGCTTAGCTGTGTCAGGCATTAGTTGAGCAAGTATAATTATTTCTGTATTGACGCAAGCTTAGCTGTGTCAGGCATTAGTTGGGCAAGTATAAGTATTTCTGTATTGACGCAAGCTTAGCTGTGTCAGGCATTAGTTGAGCAAGTATAAGTATTTTTGTATTGACGCAATCTTAGCTGTGTCAGGCATTAGTTGGGCAAGTATAAGTATTTCTGTTTTGACGCAAGCTTAGCTGTGTCAGGCATTAGTTGAGCAAGTATAAGTATTTTGGTATTGACGCAAGCTTAGCTGTGTCAGGCATTAGTTGAGCAAGTATAAGTATTTTTGTATTGACGCAAGCTAAGCTGTGTCAGGCATTAGTTGAGCAAGTATAAGTATTTTTGTATTGACGCAAGCTTAGCTGTGTCAGGCATTAGTTGAGCAAGTATAAGTATTTTTGTATTGACGCAAGCTTAGCTGTGTCAGGCATTAGTTGAGCAAGTATAAGTATTTTTGTATTGACGCAAGCTTAGCTGTGTCAGGCATTAGTTGAGCAAGTATAAGTATTTTTGTATTGACGCAAGCTTAGCTGTGTCAGGCATTAGTTGAGCAAGTATAAGTATTTTTGTATTGACGCAAGCTTAGCTGTGTCAGGCATTAGTTGGGCAAGTATAAGTATTTTTGTATTGACGCAAGCTTAGCTGTGTCAGGCATTAGTTGGGCAAGTATAAGTATTTTTGTATTGACGCAAGCTTAGCTGTGTCAGGCATTAGTTGGGCAAGTATAAGCATTTTTGTATTGACGCAAGCTTAGCTGTGTCAGGCATTAGTTGAGCAAGTATAAGTATTTTTGTATTGACGCAAGCTTAGCTGTGTCAGGCATTAGTTGAGCAAGTATACGTACTGCTGCGGTAACGCAAGCTTAGCTATATCAGACATTAGTTTAACCAATATAAATAGTTCTTTAGTGACGTTAAATAAGCTGTGTACTATTCTGTATTCTATTCAAGTATAACATTTCTGTATTGGGACAAGGTAAGCTGTATGAGACATAAGCTTGTGGTGTTCCTTTAAAAAAATAAATGCTTAACTTCGCCTTGGGATTTCTAAGTTTGAACTCTTACAATGAGCGGTATTGAGTAGAAGTCACAAGCATACCGATGTGTAGCTTTTCATGTGGAACTTCCAGACATCAATCAACAATTATAGTTTCCAAATATCTGCAGGCATGTTGTAGTAAACAATCGTCACGATAACCCCCGTTATTTTCCCCTAAACGCCATCGAACAGGTGCATATGCACTTGATCAACAGCTGCACTTTTCCTATTTTGCAAGTACATTTATTTGGATCTACATATAATACAGCGTCACTGGGTCAGCAAAGATACTGATCAGACGGGTCGATTACACGACCTCGCCTTATTCGTCAATGTCAGATCCTATTAGTATCATTTAGTATAACATTTTTGCCTGCTGCGTCTGCCTAAGTATAAAGCCATTTGGCGGGAAAGTGAGGCGAAATTGTTGGCAACAGTCGTGTTCACTGAGAGAGAGAAAGACGGGAGTGTTCTACTAAGACATTTGTAAATTTCTATGCACTATATGCGTTATTCGATATCTGGAAATGTCTGCGGTTTGAAAATAAGCGATATTCAATTCCATGACGCTTGGCAGGGTGCAAATATTGGCGAATTGCAGGTATCGGAGTACTGTATGTCACAACAAACTCCGTAAGAACAATTACACGCGTGAATATATTCAAAGCGCGAAAATCAAAAGATGCATGGACCACTTCTGTATATACAGTAAATCTATCATAGTATATGGGAGAATGTGACCTCTTGTTCCAAAACTAAACAGTTTTACAAAAAACCTCGTTGCTGCAGGCGCAGGTGGGAAAGGGTTTTCGGACAGCGATGGCTTTGACGAGATAGCGCGGTTAGCTTTCATTGTATGCAGATGCAACGCCGCACCTGCATACGCTACCTAAATACATAATAATGAGCATCCCGCGAGAAAACCAACATAATGGCATCTGCGTAATGTATTGAACAATAACAGCCTGCGCAGTCCGAGCAGGCTAATCCGGGCCGACACATTTCGTGTCAGGGGGATAGAGGTATTGAGTAATAATTCCCGAAACAGAAAATCCACAGGGGCCGGACATTATCCGTCCGTGTTAGACTACGCGGCAGGCTTAGGCTGATCCGGGTCGATACTTTACGCAGAGTCCACAATGTTAGTTTTATCGCGAGCCGACTCATATGGTATTAACTGTTTCCAACATACAGACGCTTTCTGACGTGCTACACAGGTCAATTATGAGTAAGACGTTACTGAGAAGTGTAAAACTTCTATTAATTAAAGATCGGCGGACAGCGAAGGCTTTGGTGAGACTGTGCCAATGCAAATATTCGTCTGCGTCGTCACTGTTTGAACATGTATAGGCGAAGCCCCAGAGGCTGCCCAAATCCGTATTATATTTAGATAAACAACAGCACATCATGGTGAGTCATTTCGACCTTTTTCGCAGATCGCGAATATCGCTAAAAATTTCCTTGCTTTTAACTCATTTAGCGCCAGTAGCAATATTGAAGTTTATGCAAACAATACAGATTCAGGTGACCCAGCTCTTAGTTCAGTACTTTATGTCTTTTAGTTATGAAAATAATAAAAAAAATCTCATAACATGAAAAATGGAGTCGTCCGATTTTGAACATGGAAGATTCTACTTCAAGGAAATCGGTAATGAAAGAGTTAACTCGAAACGTATGTGTTTACATTGCCGTGTTCCATCGTGAATAGGTGGAACATTGTTTCAGTATCTTTTAATGAAAGGAAAGTCATTGGAAATGAATGTTTAAAAACATTATGGGGAAAAGAGATATTGCTAACAGTGTGGAATTTCTATATCCATATCCGTCTGAATAAGGGAAAGTGTTAACATGAGAATCGTCAGACGAAATCCGGTAGTGTTGCGATCCTTTTTGGCGTCCCATAATATATGAGTTTATTTGAGTTTCAGCGCATATATGTAGTGCTGTAACGTTTGGTTAGTTACAAGTGTAATTGTTATGTTAATGTTGTCGGACAGCGAGGGCTTTGACGAGACTGTACGTATATGCTTAGTCTTGCCCGAATCTTCACTGTTCGCAGATGCATTGCTTTACTTAAATATATGAGGCGTCCCGCGAGAAATCCAACATTGTGGGCTCTGCATCAGCTTAAGCATGCAGTGCAGGCAAACCCGGATAGACACGTTTCGCCTCCTGTGGGTTTTCTGTTTCAGTAATCATTACTCTATCCCCCTTAGACGAAATGTGTCGGCCTGGATAAGTCTGCGCGGACAGCTCAGGCTGATCTGGGTCGATATAATACGCAGATGCCATTATGTTGGTTTTCTCGCGGGATGCTCATTATTATGTATTTAGGTAGCGTCTGCAGGTACGGCGTTGCATCTGCAAACAGCGAAAGCTAACCGCACAATCTCGTCAAAGACATCGCTGTCCGAAAACCCTTTCCCACATGCAAGCGCATATGCAGCAACGAGGTTTTTTGTAAAACTGTTTAGTTCTGGATATTAAAAATGTTAATGTTGGTTTTCTCGTGGAACGGCTCATATGACATTAACCATAGATGCCATAATGTTTTCTCCTCCTGTGGATTCTCTGTTTCAGGACTCATAACTCTAGACTCTATCCCCCTGAGACGGAATGTGTCGGCCCGGATCAGTCTGCGCGGACGGCGCAGGCTGATCTGGTCGATACATTACGCAGATGCCATAATGTTTTCTCCTCCTGTGGATTCTCTGTTTCAGGACTCATAACTCTAGACTCTATCCCCCTGAGACGGAATGTGTCGGACCGGATCAGTCTGCGCGGACAGCGCAGGCTGATCTGGTCGATACATTACGCAGATGCCATAATGTTTTCTCCTCCTGTGGATTCTCTGTTTCAGGACTCATAACTCTAGACCTTTATCCCGCTGAGACGGAATGTGTCGGCCCGGACCATTCAACGCCGCCTGAGTCGATACAATACGCAATACTACATGTTTTAAAGGTCGTTTGCTGCAGATGAATTTTTTATTAGGAAAGGGTTCAGTAAAGAATACATATAAAAGAGCAAGATGAGTCCGTTGGAGTAAATATGGACCTTTTCAAGGAATTTCCCCATGGTTCTGAGATCGTTGTTAAAGAGTTCATAGAGACGAGGGTCTTAAAACAAATAGTACGCATGAGTGCGTCGATTTGAGTATTTTGTCGCAGAACAAAAGTCTTCGGACAATATCATTCGTCTTACAGAGAAAAAAACGTCTGAAAAAAAATCAGGTTACACAGTACTTAGCATTTTCCTGTACATATAGAAAAATCAATGATGTACCAAGTGCTAGGAAGAAAACCTGAATCGTTTTGGCTTCATGTGCGTGTTTTCCTTAACCCCTTCCCTAATACAAACAGGTTTTGAGGCCTCTGTAGTAGACGGCTTTTGAAAACAAAACAGTGTGACAAAGGAGATATTGCTCATAACGGGATTACATCTGGCAAATAATACTCTAACATGGCACTGTACTATACCTGAAACACTGTTTAGAATATGCCGTAAACAGATAATCAATCACCTTGTATATTATGTCTTCCAAAGGGAAGAAAGTCAGTAAAACACTTTATATGATTAAAACTCTTTAATAATCGGATGTTCGACCACTTGGCCTTTATCAAGATTAAATAAATACAACAGAAATGTATGTGCAGTCCATCTTTGTTTCGAATAGATCAAGTTGTGATGAGGAGACGTCGTCAGGACAATATGACGTCAGTTCCGTCGCGGCGTCATACAATTCCCGTACTTTTCCATCTGCTGAAATGCGGCACTCTATGGACAAATATCTTCCCTTCCTGTGATTATACGCGCGTTTTTTCATGACTTAGGACCGAGTCATCCAGCATATGAAAAGAATTAAAGATAACTGGCAGAAGTGTGTACAAAAACCAAATATTTTGTACACACTTCTGCCAGTTATCTTTATTCATTTATATTATATTAATTTTTGTGGATATTCAAAACATTCGCAGTTTTTGGGAAAACTTCTGTTACAATTACTATATCTGGATTTAACAAGTTAATCTGCATCTTAGATCAGACAGTTATCCCTTCGCCAGGAACATCCGTCAATGAATGCAAAACATTCAGATTTACAATACAGCTAGATCTTATATCTTTACCTACAAGAACAACCAAAATGAAATTGCCTGTGTTAATATATGTTACGAAAACGAGAGAGATAAAAATTCTTACCTAAAGCAAAGTAACTCGTAGCCGATAGGTTCTGGCTATCAGCCTTTACTGTAAATAAAAAAGTTGTTGCTGTTATCTCGGGAACCAGCTTGATTTGGGTGGATGTGACGTCGGCCGGATATAAATAAATGTCGGCCATGGTTCCCTGCTTTGTTCTATGTAATTTCATTTGGATTTCATGAGCTGGGCCGTAGTAACTATGCATCCATTTTTTTTCCATACTGAATGTAGGAAATTTCCCCTAATTAAGGTTAACCTCATAACGTTTCTTGCTCTGCTGTGCTCGTTATTATTGCAAAATGTAAAATGTTAGTTCATCAAATTCTTTTTCTTGACACAATATTTTCAAATGCCGTCTGCTGCAAAGTGTCAACATGCATATGCGTATTGGAAGCCAAAGAAACAGATTACTTAAATGATACTGACAGCAAGTTATTCATGATCTTATTTGATTATAAAACAAAGATTAAAAAAAAAATCTTAAAAGAAAGAAATTGCTGACACAAATAATTTTCGAAAGATGTGATATTCAGAGAGGGTAAAAAAACCTGTGGATGAAACAATTTTCTTTTATTAACAGTGAGTTTCCTATCTTCAAAATGGCTTTAAACCCTTTACACACATACAACAACTATGCAGCAGAGACTATGAACACATTTATTCTATAATCAAAAACATATTTATTGAATAGAGTTGAAAGCTTTGTTTAAAAAGAAACGATTGCTCTTAACGAACACATTCACCTTTTTCTAAAATGTTTTCAAACGTCGTCTGCTGCAGATGCGTCAAATTGCGCCTGCAGGGGGGAAAGGGTTATAAGTCTGGTGTTTCAGATTTATAAAATCTCAGTTCTGTCGGGTAAAGAATGTGTTGACATACTAACCCAGATATCTTTAACAGCCAGGGTCTGTAACTTTAATGGGATATAATATTATATTATGGATTGTAAAATGATCGCTATACTTTTAGTCATAGTAAGTGCCTGTGATTAAAAAATCGTCTTGTCGTTAATGATGATGCTAACGAAGAACAGGAAGAACAAACAGAAGAAGAACAACAACAACAATAAGAAGGGGAGAAAGAAGAACAAGAAGAAGAAGAGAAGAAATATAAGAGAAAGAAGACGAGATAGATGAGAAAGAAGAAGAAATTATTTTCTCGTTGTTTGTAACGATGCTTATGAAGTAATTGAACTAGTTTCTATACACAAAATGATAGGGAAGTTAATAATCAATCTTTACATAATATTACAAGCATTAAAAGTAAACACAATATATATATATATATATATATATATATATAAGACCTTTGACCCCTATTATCAAGTGTTACATGCTTTCGAAACAGACCCTTAACCATTTCCTTCATATTTAAAATAGACAACTAATAATATCTTAACTCTTTGTGAACGCGGGAGAACTATTGATACTGTGAAGAGGCGAGAATTAATATATCGTCCTGTTCGCAAATAGTTGACGCTCTATTTTGAATGTGTTCAACCTTTCCCGCATACCTCTCCGATTCCAAATGTGTACTTGATCTAAATCTTACGCTATAGATGCTTGTGAAAAGTAAATGTATTTCATACATATTCAACCATTGTTGAATAAACATTTCGTCTGAATTTGATTCTGTTTCGGATAATTTTATCATTTTTTAAAATTTATCTAATCAAATCATATATCATGTTTTCAATGTACAACACTATCAGGGTTATATACTACAACTTTAGAAGACATAGCAAGTATGCAAAATATAAAAAAAAAATGGAATTTTCTTAGTTGAGAGAACTTGCGGCCAGACCTTTTTGCCTATATATTCTGTTACCTTTGTACTACTGTATGTTTGTAATACTAAAACTAATACTAATGATTATAATAATAAACTATATTGTCCGCATGTAAAACCATAGTCTGGAGTAGCCTTCCCCTACTATAAAATTATCAGTACTCATTACCAACATACTACATAACGCCTGGTACCAGTCTAGTAAAATCACAATCTCATTAAAATCATCTCCTATTAACGCTACGCATAGGTCAGATCGCGTACTTTAGTCAGATTGGTAAAATCATTACCAATTTGTTTCGCAATGGACCCTTTCAGTATGAGACAAACTATTATAAACAAACTTTTTACATAAGGTTTCTCATTAGTCAGTTATGGATGACCCTTTCAGTATGAGACATACTATAATAAACAAACTCTTTACATAAGGTATCTCATTAGTTAGGCATGGATGACCCTTTCAGTATGAGACACACTAATACACAAATTCTTTACATAAGGTATCTAATTAGTCAAGCATGGATGACCCTTTCAGTATGAGACACACTATAATAAACACACTTTTTACATAATGTATCTCATTAGTCAGGCATGGATGACCCTTTTAATATGAGAGACACTATAATAAACAAACTATTTACATAAGGTATCTCATTAGTCAGGTATGGATGACCGTTTCAATATGAGAGACACTATACTAAACAAACTCTTTACATAAGGTATCTAATTAGTTAGGACCCTTTCAATATGAGAGACGCTATAATAAACAAACTCTTTACATAAGGTATCTCATTAGTCAGGTATGTATGACCTTTTCTATATGAGAGACACTATAATAAACAAACTCTTTGCATAAGGTATCTCATTAGTCAGGTATGTATGACCTTTTCTATATGAGAGACACTATAATAAACAAACTCTTTACATAAGGTATCTCATTAGTCAGGCATGGCTGACCCTTTTAATATGAGAGACAATATAATAAACAAACTCTTTACATAAGGTATCTCATTAGTCAGGTATGGATGACCCTTTTAATATGAGAGACACTATAATAAACAAACTATTTACATAAGGTATCTCATTAGTCAGGTATGGATGACCGTTTCAATATGAGAGACACTATACTAAACAAACTCTTTACATAAGGTATCTAATTAGTTAGGACCCTTTCAATATGAGAGACGCTATAATAAACAAACTCTTTACATAAGGTATCTCATTAGTCAGGTATGTATGACCTTTTCTATATGAGAGACACTATAATAAACAAACTCTTTGCATAAGGTATCTCATTAGTCAGGTATGTATGACCTTTTCTATATGAGAGACACTATAATAAACAAACTCTTTACATAAGGTATCTCATTAGTCAGGCATGGCTGACCCTTTTAATATGAGAGACAATATAATAAACAAACTCTTTACATAAGGTATCTCATTAGTCAGGTATGGATGACCCTTTTAATATGAGAGACACTATAATAAACAAACTATTTACATAAGGTATCTCATTAGTCAGGTATGGATGACCCTTTCAATATGAGAGACACTATACTAAACAAACTCTTTACATAAGGTATCTAATTAGTTAGGACCCTTTCAATATGAGAGACGCTATAATAAACAAACTCTTTACATAAGGTATCTCATTATTCAGGCATGGATGACCCTTTTGATATGAGAGACACTATAATAAACAATCTCTTTACATAAGGTATCTCATTATTCAGGCATGGATGACCCTTTTAATATGAGAGACACTATAATAAACAAACTCTTTACATAAGGTATCTCATTAGTTAGGTATGTATGACCTTTCAATATGAGAGACAATATAATACACAAACTCTTTACATCAGGTATCAGTCAGGTTTGGATGACCCTTTCAATATGAGAGACACTATAATAAACAAACTCTTTACATCAGGTATCAGTCAGGTTTGGATGACCCTTTCAATATGAGAGACACTATATATGTAAGAGTTTGTTTATTATAGTGTCTCTCATATGTACAAACTTTCTTTGTGACACGTCACATGTACATATCTGTTTTAAAAGTAGTTCGCTACATTAGTAATAATTATGCGAATATTTCCATTTGCCACAATGTTTGCAAACGACGTCTGGTGCATATTTGTTATATTTCATTATATTGCTTTCGCCATAACATATTTACATGTTTTTTGTTACTACTCTAGTAGTGTAATTATCAGATACAACGGTTATAACAATGCCGCCTTAATACATTAACATGTTTTTGTATCTGCTCTAGTAGTGTAAATATGATACCACGGTTAAAACAATGTCGCCTTTCTTTGCTACTGCTCTGGTAGTGTACATATCAGATACAACGGTTATAGCAATGTCGCCTTAACAGATTTACATGTTTGTGTTACTGCTCTAGTAGTGTTAATATCAGATATAACGGTTATAGCAATGCCGCCTTTACACATTTTCATGTTTTTGTTACTGCTCTTGCAGTGTAAATATGATACAATGGTTATTGTAATGCCGCCTTAACACATTTGCATGTTTTTGTCACTGCTCTAGTAGTATAAATATCAGAAAAAACGGTTATAACAATGGCGCCTTTACACATTTACTTGTTAGTAGTATAAACATC